>VZTX01009484.1:0-66112 GCA_013400915.1 Pardalotus punctatus
TGTCTTCAAACCAAGACAAACCAGGTGATGAGTTGGAGGGTGAGCCAGATAATCAATTGCTCTAAGCACATCTCATGTTTGTGTGAAGGATATGGAATGCAGGGTTCTCTGACCATATCTCACTGACACCACCTGTGTTTTGGTGATGCCCTTGTACTCTGCTTTCCCACAAAGGAGACAAAGCCATGGGAGTGTTATACTTTTCGCAGCACCTTGTTAAACGCCCCAGTAAAAGCAGTGATAAGGTCTTCAAAGAGGAAGATGTAGGAGATGTAGGGAATGTAAATGGCACACAACTATTCATGCTTCTGTCATCTCTTCAAATACACCTGTGAGTACCACATCCTGATGTGTTTGCCACACTTTGTATGTCTTTCTTCCACAGGAATGGTGACTGCAATCAGAATTGACTTCTTAATTAAATCTAACAAGCAGTTTTAAATCAGTTCTAAAATAGTCCAGGGTTTACTGTTCAATGTGGGACCAAAATGATGGTAATACTGAGTAATGAGATTAAACACCTCCAGAATCTGGAGCTGAAAACTCTACCTGGCCTTCACACATTCATCTCTGAAGGGCCTTGTTGCAAAAAATATTCCAATCTTTTAGACTGCTTTCTGTCTTCTATACATGGGTAGTGATGATTATATGCAGTTACATATTATCAATATAAAGATTGATTATTTTCATTAGTGCTGCTGTGAAGTGATGAAGGCATGCAACTGTTATGTGATAAAATATTTTATTGCCAAAGCAGAAATCATGGAATCAATAGAAGAAACATCCCAAACTGTTATGAACTCTTTAAAAAAAAAAAAAGGCAACGTGTTGTGTAATTATTTTCTTCTGTAGTATGTGTAAAGTCTTCATTGCCTTTATCAGCCATTGTCTCTCTTTGGAGTCTTGCATCAGATGTTTTCTCTGAGAGCACAAGACTCTGCAACAGATGCCAGAACTCACAGGTTCTAAACTTCTACTTTAAAGCAGTCATTAACACTTAATTAGCTAAAAAGCCTTCTATGAGACTGATATTGAGATAAGGCTACACTTGCCAGATGTCCTAGAGCCAAATTTGGGTGGTGACTTCTCCAGGCCTATAGACATTACTGGGTGTGTCACTAAGCCTTCTTGCTGTTAACAAGGGACTTCTAATGGTCAGGATTTACCTTAACATAAAACCTAGCCTGAAGCACTAACAGACCACTCCAGTCTCAGCAACCTGACAGCATTGTTCTTTGTTTTGAATAAACAACATGCCCTGCCAGAGGAAGAGCTAAATCTTGCTGTTTCATTATTATATCTGTGTCTTGCTGTCTATCTGTCTACCTATCTATCATCAATCTGCCTATTAATCAGAATGAGCTGTCTAAAAATTGTATGGTGCAGCATTATTTGTAAACAGATATAAAAGAAACATTAAGTTAAAATGTGCAGGGGAACAGAATATGGCTCGATATTCAAATACAATTTTTTAACCACCTGATTTCAGAGCCTCTGGGTCTTAACTTCATGTTTGGGGGTTTTGTTGTAATTGTTTGGTTAGTTTTTTCAATGTGATTTCTTAATATCGGAAATAACAACTGTGGCTCCTCCATATGGCATTTTCCCTTCTTCCAGGAAGTTTTTCCAGAGTGCAATGTTCCTGGGGACTCCCAATGTGTGACATTCATGTTTATGATATGTTTGAGGTGGGGAGCAGGAGCCCAAAAGTTTGATTTTTTTTTTCTGCCTTGCTCTCGAAAAGGTGGGGATAACAAAATGTGTCCAAGAAGTGAACAACAGGGAAAACACCTTAATGTGGGAAGTGCTTGGAGGGAAGGGAATGTCTGGAAGCAGACAGACAAAACCCAGTAAGGCATCCAGAAGCACGGAGAGCAAAAGATGCTGCAGCTGAAAGTTGCAAAGAGGAAGAGGGCTGGCAAAGCTGTGGCATGAGTGTGTGTGCACGTTAGGAGAAAGTGGCAAAAGGATTCATCCTCTAAGCCAGCTGATAATCACTGCTGGGTGTCAGCTGACCAAAAGTACACAGAAATGTTATAGAGATTTAATTGCTCGTTAATTTATAACAGAAACAATTCCCTGTCTTGCAATCTCCATCGACAGAAGATTTGGTGGAGATTTGGCTTCACCAATAAAACCACAAAACAATGAAGGTCACTTTTAAAGATTGTGTCTTGTCCATCCCATGCTAAATTTTACCTGTCACACATGCATTATGTTCATAGCCCTAATCGTTCACATGCTTACAACTCTTTTAGGTAAATGCTTTATTCATTGAGACTTTTCAGTGGAAGAATAAATTGCACCTTACCCCCTGGAGTGTTTCCACACTGACTATTTCCATTATCTTAAGATTCTGCAATTATTAAAATATAACCTGTATTTTTCCTCTCAATAAGGAAAGTATATTTTTCTTAACTACACTTTTTAATGACTTTTAACAACTTACAAAAAAAAATCAGCTGCAGGCAGGGAACAACACTGAAAAAGTGGCTCTTAAAAGATGAATGCCTCAGAAAGTGATGAGCTACTGAAGAAAGAAGAGGAAACATCTGGATACTGCGAAGGGTCACAGCAACTTAGAGGAGGGAAGAGATGAAAGTTTGTATGTAGGCTCCTAAAGGCAATAGTTAGCATCTAGCCCATGGGAAAAGTCATTACCAGATTTTTATGATTGTAGATTATGTTCTCGCCTTTTTTTTAATTGCTCGTTTCTCTTTTTAAATCTTCACTTGTTAAGCATCAGAAAACGTAAAGAGGATCAGACTTAGGAGATTTGCAAATGGCTTGAGTATTTGCTGATATGCAGTCAAGCTGTGTCTCATGGCAGTGATGTCTGACTTTTCTTTGAGGCACTGAAATAACTCAGTTTGTGTCAGCTCTACACTCTCAGACAAAGCAAAAGGGAGGGGAGAAGAGGGAAAGGCAGGTTGAAGAATTTATGCCAAGTACTAATAGCTGATAGTAAAACATCCTGGGTTTAGCATGTGAAGAAGAAAGAACAAAGGTGCTGGAACAAATTGTTGCCAATTCTTTTGAAATCTGAAATGAGGAATTTAAATTCTCCCAGACAAATAATGAGACTGATTCCCATCTGACAGCCATTAAATAGTGATGTGATATCAGGGGGTCCTCAGCACTTCTGGTAATACTCTGTCACTAAACATGAGTGAAAAACTGGGGTGAATTCTTGGTCTCTGGTGTTGATCACTTCTCCCACCAGGTATAATCTCAGAAGCTCTTCAAAAACACTTTAGAGAACTCACCTCTTTTTAATGTAATGAATAAATCTTTTGGGGGAGAGACAGGATGCACTGAGGCTCCTGGAGAGTGAAGAGAGAAGGGGAAGGAGGCTTTCTCCTGCTGTACACACTCCTTCACTCATTGCAGAAAGTAAGCACAAGTGTCATTGACATGCACAATGACTTACAGTCCCTTGATGTTTATTGAAAGCTATTTGCCTGCCCCCAGTAAAACCATTTCTCAAGCACAAGAGTGCCCTAGAAGCAGTGTATGGGTACTGGTGATATTGTTAAAGCCAAGGACACCAAGAGACTGTCCCAGGTGTTGTATGGAGAAGCACCTTATATATACTCCAGGCAGAAGTGAGGTCCTCTGGCTGTGCAGGCTGATGGACACTGCTGTCCTCAGAGACAAGGCTATGCATGCAGGTGGTAAAAGGGACCATCCCCATAAAAGGGGGGCATGAAAGGACCTTAAGGGGAGCAGGGCTCTTTTGGCCTTTTTGAGACAATATTTTGCTTGGAGCCACTAGATTTTAGCTAAGTAGCTCTGACTACTGGCTGCATGTGAGATCTCCCAGATTTATTTTGCTTTTGGTCAGAAATTGTGTTAGTGAGCTGTATCTGACATGTCAGCTCTGTTTCATGGTCCATGGCTCCCTAAGCACAGGGTGATGTGAAATAGGCAAGTTAATGTTAATTCAGCCAAGACTTCTGCAGTGAGAAGAGAAAAAGGGGACACTTCTAACATCTGGGAAACTATCCCCTCTGCAGATTCCTTACATTCTGCAGAGCGTGACCACAGACAGCACCATGGAAAACCATCGGGCCTTAATCAGCTTTTACTACATATCTTCTACACACAGGAGATTTCTGGTAAGTCAGATACTGGAGACACATAATTGTAGGGGCCTCCAAGCATTGCCTAAAGGAAAAATAAATCATGTCTCCAAACTGATCTCTTCTATCTCACCAAATGGATTGGCTTATTGATCAGAAAATTACTTGTCTTTTTTTGGTTATTGCATTGTGTTACATCTGTTACATTGCATTCCACCATTATTAGCTGCACAAGCCAGTGTGATACAAGATGCATGTGAGCCAAAAAATAAATCAATAGGACAACATCAGACATGCAAAACCCCCATTGATCATACAAACCAAGTGTCTGCAAATGAGCACAAGAGGGCTTTGAATTATGGCCAAACAGTCAAAGGGTGAGTCTGTATCTATGACTTAACTGGGAGTAACATCTTCATGGAGGAGTGGACTGGGGATAACACAAACTACTGAGCCATGATACCCACAGGGTATTTCATACACCTCTTCATATAAAATATTGAAACTCCTTTTCTACATTATCATACTTCTGGATTATTGCAGAGAGAGGGGAAAAATATGAACACATACTTCCTGACAAGGTTTTCTTTTGCAGTTGTTGATACTGTTTTTAGATATTTTTGTGGCCAAGACTGACTTTTGATCCTGTTTCTGTTCTTAACTATCCCTATGGACAAATTGGCTCTTAATGTATAGGGTGAAATGATGAAAATAAAGCATTAGGTGTAAATGAAAATGTTATGGAATTTCTGCTGGGGGTGTGATAATCTACTGTTTAAATATTAAGTCATTCACATAGATAGCAGATAGCTGTATCACCTCGTCATTTTTTTCTAACTGGTAAGGACCACCTTATTCTACAGCACCCAGACTTGCTTGAGCCAAAATAGAATTGCAGTAGAGCTGGTACTTACAATATTCATTCCAAGTTCTTATTATTATCATCCATAATTACCAGTTCTCTCTTGCACTATATATCACATATGATACATATTGTATATTATAGAGGATTTAGTCAGTAGGGCTTGAACTTCTGAGATGCAAAGAAGTGGTGAAGCTGTGAACTTCCTTTGTGTTGTCAACCACTGGCTGCTTGACCCTGAGTTAGAATAAAGCAGATCTCTTGCAATTTACTGAGTAACCCCCACCCCCCCAGCAAAATGTGCATCATTAAATTATGCAGTTGGTGGGTCATGAAGCTGGTGGTTTAAGCTACACATCAAAGTAGATTGAAAAGGTACAAAAATGAGACTGAAGTGGAGAAAGAGGGGAATATCAGGTAATAGAGAAACTTTCAAAACTGTGAAACCTCTGTGACCTCAGACAACATCAGCAGTTATTCCTTGCTAGTCAGACTTAAGAAAGTTTTTGTGCCAGAAACCCACAGGGTGATTGCTTAGCAGATTGCGTAAGTTCCCTGCTTTTGTGGTGGGGACTGTGCTGCAATTAAGCTACAGAGGTATCACTGCGGCATTCAGGATGCACAGTATGTTCACCTATGCTATCAACCCATCCAGCATTCACTGTGGAGACCACAAGATTGCTCTTACTGGAAAATTTCAACTCCATCGTGTGTGTGATTGGAGGGTAACAGAGAAAGCCATTCCACAATTGTGAGAAATATGCTGGCAGACTTGTGACATGTCAAATAGAAGCAATGCACACTACAGGTCACTAAGGAACATTTTAGGATTTGCTGTAAATCTTAGGTGCTCTGAAACATCCACTTACTTATTCCAAATAGCCCTCAGGACACCCTAGACAGTATGCCAACACTTTACATTATGTGGATTGATTTTCTTCATTTTTTTTCATAACAAAATTGCATTTTGTTTTTGATGGGTTTAAAATGCCTTGACTCTTCCTTCTTCACCCTTTCACTATAGAGAAATAAATTTACTCATAGTTTGGTCTTTGAGGGCTGCATCCATTTTAAACTCAGGCCCATGATTTTTCTCATATGATTTTTTTAATCATTTTCCTCACAATGCTTTTCTCCAGATAGTTTGCATTTAAAATCAAGCAAATCTGAGTGCTTCTGATTTGCTTGTGTTAAGGAGGAAAAAAAATCATATTAAACTTTGAAGATTCTGTCACAAAACACTAAATTAATTTCCCAGATCCATAACCCATCAAATGACTGAGTGATAGCTGTGCTATGAATGGCTTTAACATTCTGTGAAGGGCCTTGATATTAATTTGGAAGCAAAATCCAATACCTTGAAGATTTCTAACCTCAGGATATTTGTGCCTTCAAAGTTCATGAGCCGTGCTGCTGCTTAATGGAATAAACCTATTCTGTGTACTTTTTATGGATTTTATTAAAAAGAGTAAGCTGGGCAATATATATATATATATGTAGCAAATATATCGCTGTTTGTATCACAAATTTCCTAACATTAGGCCATATCTCATAATAAATCTTTGAGCAAACAGGATCTATTGTCAGATTAATACAACAGGTAATTAGGTCCAATTAAGAGGTTGTTTCTCGGAAAAATAATTGTGCTTTCACTTTGTACAGGATAAACTGTAGAGGGGAGTCTGGGTAAAAGCGATGGAAGGCTCTCCAGCACTGCAGAGTCATCGTTACAGTTGGTTGATCTCTCTGATGAAGGGCATTCTTATCTATAGGATGGAAATGCTCATAGGATCTAAATGTCCATTCTCATACTAGAACTAGTCAGATTAAATCACTCAAGCAGATAATACATGTTTTTTGACTCAGCTGAGAAAAGAGATAGCAATTTAAGGGCTCACAGCACCTTCAATTTTAACCCTGGTATCGTCTGATCTCTTATTAGGTATTCTTAGTTTATTCTTATTTTTTTCAATCATTTCCTGATGATTACATCAGTCGTCCCTTTTATTTATCAGTGCTTTATCTAGACACTCTTAAACAAAATTAACGCATTGAAATGAATCCCATGAAAATAAAAGTTAGCTGTGGTTAGTCCCACTACTAAAGACATCTGTCCTCCTCTTCCTTTAGACGGACATACTAATGCTGATCAAAGAAATTAGAAATAAAGGTTTTCACCCTTACAACATTGGAGAAGATGTAAGAAAAAATTTTGAGCTTCTGCTTCATTTCTTAGTCTGTGTAAGACACATGGTTAATTTTCTCAAACCATATGGTAGAAGCCTTGCTAGAATTTTCAGTCCACATAGTGTCTTGTGTCAGCAGAAGAATGGCCAGGCTGCTTCTGACATTGCTCTTTCGCAAAAGAAGCAGCTGCGTGGTCTTGCATTGTGTTGGTGACATCAGGAGACAGTTGTTTTCCGTCAGCATGCTCCTTGCTCTCTCTGGAAGGGCTCCCCATTTGTGCTGCCTTTGGAACACCCTTTTCAGCCTAAGACCACAGTAGAGATTTCTGCCACTGAACAGCTTTGATTTTTGCCAGGTCAGCCAAAAGAGCACAAAGAGCACCCACAAAAATTTGTGGAAGAAACTTTTAATCTAATGAACAAATAAAAATTAATTTCTCTTGGCAATTATACTTCAGAATCTGGACATTTACTGACAAGCTGTCAGTACTCATAAATGCATGGCTAACTCTAGGAGAGTTTGGCTGGAAGCATAATCTGCTTTTACACTTACTCAGGATTACTTTTCCTTCTAAACTTTCCACATCCACATCAAATTCATGTCCTTATTTCTCAGAAGCTGCAGAAAATTTCACTGTCTGAAAACTGTGCCTCTGTTCTTTCAGCTAAATTTGAGGTATGTAGTCAATAAGCCAAAGAGCAATATCCACCCAAGTGCAGATGCTCAAACAGCCAGAGCTATAATCGACTGACATTCAGAATTACACATGAGCAGTGGAGGCAAGGTTTTTACTTTATTAGGTGTTAAAGAGCCAGATACACAGATGTGAGACAACACAGAAGCAGTGTCAAGAAAACCATTTTGCCCCTAGGATCTGGCAGCAGAACACTGAATACCAAAGTTATTTTTTTCTTAAACAACAAAAAGGCAGTTTTAAACAAGCCAGTGCATCATGGGTTCAACACATAGTGCAGGTGTAGACTTAAACATTCTCCAGACAAGCTAATTGATTAAGGAAAGTCATTACTTATATCTCTTGAGTTTACTAATGGGAGGCCCAAGGAGTTTAAAAGCATATCAGGTTTCTGAGAGACTGACTCTGGACTACATTTCAAAGTACATCAACTGCTGCTGTACCTTGACTGGATATTTGATCGGCACAGTGCTGCAGAGAGGCAGAACCACGCTACAGCAGCCCGGGGAGGTGGGAAAACACTTGCTGGACATCACTGCCATGGGGACCTTGCTGTACTTTTCCTCCATGCTACTTATGCTTGGGGTAATCAAGCAAAGCACCCAGACAAGAGCCATCTGTGTTTAGGGTCACACTCTTCCTCTTCATTTACTCAACTGCAACCTCTCTAGTCCCAAACCCCCATCCTGGGTGGGCTACATCTGTCCAAAAGGGGGAGGTGCTGTCTGCACCTGTCAGACTCAAAGTCCCAGCATAACCTTGAAAATCTCCAGCAGATTTAGCAGGTTTTGTTTCAGAGGTTGTGCTGGTGAGAGAATCTATGGAAGAAAAGTCTTGGGATTAAAACTACATGTGGCGGTATTTGAAGTGTAAACCACCTAGGCTGGCCTTTCAGGATATGGAAAAGATGATGCACTAGATATTTATCATCCTTAATCTTTATTACAACCATCAACACTCGATTAAAGGCAAGGTTGGATG
The DNA here is from genome assembly GCA_013400915.1 of Pardalotus punctatus. Taxonomy (NCBI): domain Eukaryota; kingdom Metazoa; phylum Chordata; class Aves; order Passeriformes; family Pardalotidae; genus Pardalotus; species Pardalotus punctatus. The sequence continues at coordinate 8,807 of VZTX01009484.1, forward strand.
CTTCTGTTCAAATTACTTTGTCTGGAATAGTTAATAGTGATATTTAAATTGTCATCATTAGATGCCAGAGCCAATGCTCTTCTGAGACAAATGAAGTTGTTAACACTTCTCTAGAAAGTATTGCTCCTGACTGTCTGCTACCTCTGTAAAACACCTAGGTTATTTCTTAAAGAAAAAGGCAACGTCCATCTTTGTATAATATGACAAATTTGCAAAGTTTCCAGAAACAGAGGGGGCTCTATTTTCACCTGATTTTATTGTAACTTAAATGTATAAAGCTTCACACATCAAGGTGAGATAATAGCTCTTACTACGTTTAAAGGTAAACTAAATATCTACTTTGATGTTGTATGCCAAAAAATAATATTTATGCTCAGGAGCATTTGTGTCCTAGGTATGTTTTCAGGAGGCATTCATCACTTTTGTGTAGCTATTAGCATGAGAAAAGGGGGAATCAAGAAAAATAATGCTCAAATAAAAATAAAATAATTCCATGCTGCTGGCTCCTCAGGTTTTCTTACATGAAATAAAAAGTAGGTGAGGGAATTCCCATTGAGGGGGAATCTTGCCTGAAATTAGAACAATGCTATGTCAAATGTCCACATAGTTTAGCAATGCTTTAAGGGACAGAACAAACGAAGTGTGGGATAAGAACTGCTGTTTGCTTTTTCTAGTATCCTTAGCTGCAGAAATGACTGACCTGTGTTGTTGTGGGGAAGAAGCAAGAAACCCCTGGCTCAGCCTCAGTGAGCAGTAGTGGCTCTATAAATGTCTTCTCCAAAAAAATGTCTTTCTATAAATGTCTTCTCCAGCAGTTAGAGACGGATGCCACTCCCTTGCTTTTTATCCACCTTCTGATGCACTTTTTAAAAGCTTTAACTAATGTAGCTATGCATTAGGAGGAGGGGAAAGTGTGGTGTCTGACCACTGGCCTGGCCTGGAGAGCAGCACTCTCATGGAGGTGCTCCCCTGGGGCCCTGCAGTGTGCTTTGTAGGCGAGGCTCTTGCAACAATGAGTCCTGAGGCTTCTTCCTGGGATATTACATTTCCATCCCTGAAAGTCCTCTGGAATTTGAGGTTATGAAAGATGTATGTCATTCAGTTCTATGTCATTAGACATAGAGAGATCTATGTCATTCAGTTTATCTCAGTGACCACTTTTATGGCCAAGAGAATTTTCTTTGTACTCTTACCTCATACATTATCTGCCACCCCTTTGTAATTTTTCTTGTGCTTTTCAGAAACCCTTCTGAAGTTTATACTTGTGTTGAGATGACAAACACTGGACCCATTATTCTGCACAAGGCTGCATCACTGTTTTAGCTTGTGTCCCAGCTCCTTTTTCGGAGGTGAATATTGGAAATCTGCAATAATGCTGTCCCCTGACTATAAATGGGACTGATATGTCTTTTTGTGTGTATGAAATTCATTAACAAGGACACTGTAAAGGAAATTATAGAGTATGAAGCACCAGTCCCTGGTTTTCTACAGTGCCAGTAAATTTGACACTGCCCTGTGTGTACTTCCTTACACAACGTTTATCTGTAAATTACACAGAATTACCAAACCCATACCCCAACTTGCAAAATGTGATCCCCAAAAGTATGTATGATTCTCCTTTAGGCATCCAGCAATGGACGATAAATAAGACTTGAGATTGCTTTGGCAGCATCATGTATCAGTAGAACAAAGAGAGATTCCAAAACAATGTATTACACCTGTGGCAGAGAGGTAGTCAATTAGCTAAAGCATTAAAATGAGATTAAAAGAAGTTTAAAAAAATCCACCTTGTGACTGGAGTAAACATGAAATTATGTAGGATGGTTGGGTTTTTCTAAATGTCATTCAGTTGTGTGTGAATGTAACAAACCAATTAGATAAAATTAAATTTCAAGCCTGATTGACTTTTAAATATTCAATTTGAGCACTGCATTTTGTGTTTATTGCATTGCTCAGGAAACATCTAGAAATGGCTGTTGAATGAAGGAATTAAATGAAATTTGCACTGTCAATAGCCTGGCTTTGGTTTCTGTGAGAGCATGATGGCAGTTCTCTTTTATTCAGTGCCATTAAACACTGAATATCCACAGAAGACAGAAATATAAGTCTGAAAAAAGGACACACTGGCTGCTGGAGAGCTTTGGCATTTATAGCTGGATAGCACTGGCAGATAACAAGAAATTTGATGCCATGGAAATTATAACTATGAAATATGTAACAATACTAACCCACGAAGATGGAATGTGTGTCGTGAAATATTGGAGGATAATTCAAATCTGCACAGCAATCTGCTTTTCATTTCAAGTGTCGAGCCTATGTAAGCCATAACTTATCCAGGTATTACTCATGTGGGAAATAACTACAAATTTAGTACAACTCATGGAACAAAAAAAAAAAAAAATTCCACATAGGAAGAAGAGGAAGGATGTAATGTTCCCTCTCTCCCCACCCTGGTTGTCTGTGAGAAAGAAAAGGACTTGGGAAAACACACTCACTATTTGTAGAAAGAGTAGAAAGCCTGTGATGGTTACAATGGGATCTGTCTGCTGGAGAGATGCATCCCAACAGCATGAGAGGTGCATCCCTACCTCTTGCCACCTGCCCCACAAACAAGGAGTAACATTCACTTAACCCTAGGTCTCCCTTGTCCTTAGCATTCTTTGACCATCCTGAGACGAAGCAGAGAGAGATGTTACACCAAGTACTTTGTTACGGACTGCATCATCTGAGGATTCTTTCCTCTGGGACAAAAGTGTCATTACTGTCTTTCATGCTGCATTTGATGCTCTGGGGAATGGGCTTTGGACCAGAGGGAGAAGGGAGGAGAGGAAATCTATCTTGGGACTGAAAGGCTGAGACAATATATCATATTAATATTGTTTTTTCATGCTTTTTATGACAATCCGACATTCAGTCAAAGGTCAGAGTTTCCCATTATCCTGTTCCAACATTATCAAAGCCATGGTAAGAAAATACCTGAAAGAAAAGCTACTGATACCTTCTTTTCTTTTTTTTTTTTTTTTTTTTTTCCCCCTACTGATAAAACAGAGCATTTCCAGGCAACAAAAAGAGAGAGAAAGAAGAGATAGATCCCTTTCATTCCTTTATTTTCTACTTTTTTTCTGCAGTAGTAACCTTTATACCAGCAACCTTTCTATTCTCCTGAGGCAACCAATTTTCTTATTCAAAGAAAAAGGTAAAATTTATGAATTATATCACTGCAATGGAACTTCTCAAAATCATCTCTTTGTCTTCCTTTAGTCACCAAACTCAGAGATATTATTAACAACTAGAGGGTCACATAGAAAGGGATCTTCTATATTCTGCTGTGCCTACCCAGAGTGGCAAGAATCTGTCATTCAGTGTATCCACAGCAGGATTATTTTAAATAAAGAAAATTTACTGCCAGAGGTTTCAAGAAACTTGTATTTTATTTTCTTTATTTTACTGCAAGACGATGTTGACTTTCTAAGCTGACTATTCCTTCTTGACAGAATACACACACTATTTTATTTTCTGGGATACTACTGGTTAAATCTAAGCATTCTCATTAACAGATCCAAGTCCAAAAGACATGCATAGTTTTCAGTATAACTTTACAAAGAACCAGTCTTCACAAAATTGCCATTCAAGGTAGTTCCTTCTAGAAAACAGATGAAAAAGATCACTTTGACACACAAGTTAAATCCAACCTAGCCTTTGGGTCATTCCCAGAGCTGAGAATTAAATGTGTCTATGAAACAACCCATTTTAGATAATGATTTACTTATTAATATAGTGTGCATCCAGCTTTGCTTTGCCAAGTGTCCTGGGCCATGATTTTGAGATGAGATGTTGTTGTGGAAAAGGGAAAAGTGATGAAAAGGCAAGGAGTGAAGTCTTGCCCACAGAATACATGACACAATCCTTGCTCTCCTCAGCTCTCCTACAGCCTCAGCTGAGATCTCTGCTCCTTCAAGAAAGATGTGGGTCAAGAGCAGAACCCAAATTATTTGGTAGTCTTGATAACATGGCCTATGGACAAAATTGATCAAGTTAAAGTTATTAAGCCTAAAGAGAAAACTGGAGAAATAGGATGAGAACAGACTCCAGACAGGAGGAAGATTGCAGCAAAGAGGTATAGGGTAGGAAAAGGAGCAGAACAATAATTCAGTCTTAAATTATAGTGTCAAGAAAAAAAAGCAAAGAGGCTAAAAATATTTTCTGACAGCAGGGGCATGGTACCACTGGGCTAGGTTGCTCTCATAGGATTGCCAGCATTGGAGAATTTTGAGGATATATTAGACAAACATTGATTAAGAATAAAAACATACACCTCAATCCTTCCTTTGGATACAGGTTTACTAGATGGTCTAGGATGTTATGAGGTTCTTTGGCAAGTGATATTAGTGCAGTCTCTGGTCAGTCACAACCTCCACACATAACACACCATCCAAATTACTTCCTTTGAGAACTTTTTGTGCTTGGCCTTCAAGGATAACACATGTACCCAGTGAATGTTCACCTCTGATACCTGTAACTGGAACTTGAAATTTGTTTCTGGGACTACTTTCAGAGGCCCCACTGAGTGACTTCTCTGCTGTTTCAGGAAGAGTCAGTGATGAAGCAGATGACTTTCCCCCATAACTGCCTCCATACCATGGTAAGGATTTGAAGCTCTGCCTCCTATCTGGATGGCAAGATGGTGATTGGCAATCTCTCAGTTAACCTGCGCATTTCAGGGCATGGAATTGGGAAGTCCAGCACTCCATGTGGGAGATGACTAATTGGTTCTGTAGGGACACAAAGGGCCTTTAATGAAGGACACATCCCAAGGTGAGACCGTTTATGTACATCATGTATCAGCCAGCATCAGGGCTGCCTCTTCCCCTGCTGCCCAGATACCAGCCTGTACCTGAAGTCAGAGAAATGTCATGTCACTGTCAGATAAGACACGGGAGACTGTAAAGCATTTGAGTAGGAGAAGAAAGTTGGCACACGATTGACTGACACTGACAGGCTGATATTTGACAAGTGAGTTTAAGATGGAAGAATTTTTCTTTATGCTATGGAGCACTTTACAAACATTCACTAAGCTTCATGGTACTTTTCATATCACCTCCTTCTGACAAACACAGAAGTTAAAGTTCACCAAGTGCCTTCAGTCCTGGCAGAAACAAGAGGTGCCTTTGTGTTGGCTGGACACTGGTGGTCACTGGCTATCATTTTTCCCACCCTGCCTTCAGCAGGATGTTCTGAGCAGGTTTAGGTGACTCATCAGGATGCCCAGCGTGCCCTCCTGGCTGGGCTGACATGCAGGAGCCCCGAGGCGCAGCAAGCATTACCAGGCGAGGAGCTTGTGCACACTTATCACAGAAATGGGCAGGACAGAAACCCTGGACTGACTTCCAGAGCCCCATCTCCAGGCAGCTGGGAGGTGCATGCATTCACTCCCACTGCCATCCCATCCCTCACATGCACACATGTTCTCACAGGTCTGCAGAGCTGAAACAAAAATTATTTTGTTTATGTCTACCAAATTAACCCAACTCTCCACCTTAGGTATAATTAGACATAAATGTGTCATAAACTAGGGCGAGACACAGACCTGCATGAATAATTGTTGTACCACAATTGTGTTGTTGCGCAGCAAAGGGCAGTGCATCAAAAATTAGGGACTTTGCTGTAGTCACAAATTGGCTGTTTACCAGGGAGGCATTATTTTTGCCTTTTCTCCTTATTGTTGGATGTTGTTTTTTTTTGTTTCCCTGCAGCCCCACTGAAATTATGACAAGAATTTTGCTTGTCTGAGGAGCTTTTTTTATGATAGCCACTGAATTCCCAGATGCCTAGCACTTTATTTTATTTTTATGTCTTTGGAGTCTCATTCCCCTTTCAGTGAATGCTGTGCCTCTGAAGACATTGCCCTTGAGTGCTATGCTGTGCACTCTGGAGCAGCTGAGCCTGGCATCAGCACACATCCAGTGGTGCCTGCTATTTTCTCTTCCCTGCAACTGAGATAGTGGCACCAGCAAATTTCTGCATGCTGGCTGAAGAGAGCAAACCTCTGTTCTCCCTCTCATGCAGAAAACCTGCAGTAGTGATGCTTTAATAACACAATAGTCTTGCCAGGCTCCAAGTGTTTTATCGGAACTCAGCAGCAGGAATGGTCTTTGAGCAATAATTCTGCACTTCTGGAGCTGCTGGAAGCTTCTCTGCCAAACATTCCCCCCCCCCACAACTTTAAGTCTCAGTGTAGGGCTTCTCCTGGCAGGCAGGAACCCAGCAGCCCACAGGAGCTGGCAGATCGCAAGTTATTTTAATTTCCCTTTCCTCCTGCTTGAGTGACAGACAATCTTTCCATGGTGAAATCCAGCTCAGAGAGAGGCTTGGCTCTGGGAAGCTGAAGGGCCATGCATGCACAGCAGAAATCTGGGCTTCCCATGCAGCAGTGGGATGAGCATTCATGGACATTCACCAACCAAAAATCCTGCATTGGCAGGGGTAGCATCACCATCATGGGAGAGTACAGGTTTTTCATGATATCTGACTGCTATGTTAACATCACAATCAGTACCTGGCTTCAGCTGGCCTTCCCTAAAGGTATAACATTACTTTCTTGCTTATTAGTAGCAGCAATAGTACTGAGGACTGGCCACTGACTTGGGAAGGAGTTTGAATTCCTCAGTGATTTCCATAAAAACTGGGAAACTCAACAAAAGAGAGAAACCCTACATCTTGGTCATTACCTGTGGGCAAGTAAAAAGGAACAGTATGAAGCAGTCATGCAGTTCTTATGGCAGAGTAACTGGAGAACCAGCTATAGCTGGTTATACATTGGGTGCTAGTGAGGCAAAATTTGGAAGTATTTTTACAGGGGATGAGCTGATGTCATCATGTTAAGAGCAGGCATGGTGATTTATCACTAGCTAGAAATCTCACCCTGCTGTGTGCCTCTGGTGGTTCTTTAGTTATAGACTTTTCTGACATCACTTTTTAGGGGTCTACATTTTACTGTATCAGCAGATATTGATCCCATATTCCCAGAGCTCTCTAATCTGCTACCTGAATGCCAAATGTGTCCATGGCTCATTGTAAGACTGCAAAAACAGTGTGGGTTCATTATTTTAAGAGGAGACTGTTCTCCTCATTTTTCTTAAATACAGTTCTCATTGTACATTGGAACATATGGTCTTTATTTTGCAGGTGCTGAGCTTTTTTTCTCTGCTGGGTGTTTTTTCACTCTGCTGCCCTCATTGCATCTGGGCAGAATGAGGGGACTTGCCTTGTCTATATGTCAGTATATGCTACTGACTTGTAAAAAGCAAGTTACATGACAGTTCTGTAGTGCCACCAGTTATGGTCACTTACATGCCGAGCTTGTAGGAAAATACAACTTAATGTTATCACAAGTGCTTCTTCCTTTCCTTACTGTAAATTGCTGGGGTGATCCTCAGACCTATAGTGCAAAACTGTCATGCATATATTTAGGAATTAATTTGATTCACTGGCCAACATTCATTTTTAGAATTATTCTTTAAATTTAATTATGACTCTAATTTGTGACTTGAGTTGTACATTGTTGTAAACAAGTTCTGTTGAGTCAAGCTTCACATATAAACTGAATTTTTAGAAGACAAGTTTCTTCAGAATCTAAGAACCATCAAAGTATTTCTCTGCAGTTTATTATTCCAAGATAAGTGTGCATTTATCTTTAAATACATGTGATAAACAAACAGTGAAAATGCCTAAAAATAAGAATGGTTGTTAATGTTCAAAATAAATGCTGACTTATTTCTCCTTGCAGAAAGATAGTCTCCTGAGAAACACCCTGGTCTGACGAGGAGTGCAGTTGGTGTGGCTCAAATATTAGCTTACTTGGGTTTGGGAGGCAGGGGTCCCAAATAAGCTGCACTGATGCCATCAGCGAAACTTCCTCTATTTCAGGTATACAAGATCTCACCTCTAGAGTCTCATCTCAGCATAGCTGGTCACTTTTAACCCATCCTGCACATATTCCTCCATCTCTCTCGGCCTCCATCTCCTTTATTCCATCCTTCCACCCATGATGAAAATTGCAAAGTACTGTGGGTTTACTCAGAGCCTGTCACTGGGAAAGAAATTCAGGGCCACACTGGGAACAGCAGTCATGATTCCTGCCATTATAAAGTGCTAAATAAATAATGAAATATTTCATTTTAATCACAGGTCATCTCTCTTAGATTAAAAAAAATATTCTAAATGGGAAGTAACTTATAAAATGAAGAGTGTGCTGTAAGGAAGTCTGATTTAATTTTGTAGTATGAATATTAACCAGAAAAACTCTAAATCACCATACAATTATTAAGGAAAAAGAAGAGAAAAAGAGGAACAATTTCAGAGATGCTATAGTTTTATAAAGCATGAAAGCAGCTTGAGAACAGAATTTGTGGTGCAGCTTGTGCCCGGCACTTGGTTTTGGTTTCCCCTCATTTCCCTGTCATAATCCAAAGCCTTTTAATGAGAGGTAGAGGTTGTTGTAACCTTGCAGTGTAAACCTGCCTCTCTGTTTCTATTCTGCATGAAAATGGTGTCACATTAGTGTCACGAATATGTCATCTCAACAGTCGTTTCACAGTAGCAGTAAACCTACTGGATAGTGACTCTTGCCACATAGAAATTCCCAGAAAAATCTATTTCTAAGTCTGTGAAATATGCATTTACGTCTGAATGACTGCAAACACTTATTTTAGAAAGAAACCAAAGCCTTTGACTTTCTCCCTTTTTTTAAAAAAACATACAATAACACAGCAGTTACAACCCCTGTCTTTTGCTGTTTCCATAACACATTAAATGCTCAGTAACTTTTCCCAGACCCAGTGTGCCTAAAGCACTAAATACATATAAAACAGTCTTGCCTTTCTCCACTGCACAAAGCCTGTCTCTCTCCTCAAACATCTCAAAGCAGATGCTTGTTTACAGGCTCTTTTAAATGTTGAATATAGGAATGGCTTCCTCCCCACCCCATTTTCCCTGTTTTTCCTTATCTCTCCCTCCTCTTCCTGAATTCCAGCCTGTGCTTAACTGGCAAGCAACATGCAAGGAAAACCATTCCAATGCTGATTTCCCTTCCATTTTCACTCCCTCTTTCTCTTTCCCTTTCCCTCCTTCCATGCAAAGAATTTGCAATATTTAGTTTGTTGGCTATTTAAGTGTCTGCAGATGCCTTGGAATAACAGTGACACATAATCTGGCTCCCCACAGAATAGATAGGGTTACGCAGCTGATGGGAGAGTTAAAATCCCTTTGAAGAAAAGCCAGTGACACACAGAAGGGAAAAGTGGGTGCCCCTGTCTAGAAATCTACTCCACAGACAGGTGGGTTACAGGATGTGGGCCTTCATTCTTGTGTTAAAAGCCTATTAAGAATTTGGGTGCTGCTACTGCCCGTGTGGCTTATTTTATGCTGCACTCTGAATACAGCTCAGCATCTCCCCTCAGTCTCCAAGGGGCGAGGCTTCTGCTGGGACAGCGGGCTCAGCCAGGCGTGATGGCAGGACAAGGGGACTGACTGAAGCAAAAGGCTTTTGGATTGGGAAATGCTCTGTCAGAGAAAAGGGAGAGGTTGGGAGAGGGCAGAAAGGGGAGAAGGAGGCGGAGAAGGGGAGCGGGACAAAGCAGGCTGGTGGGTATTCAAGGCATCCTAAACCTTTCAATAGGGCATTGTCCCCAGGCAGGGGCCCGCTGGTGGTGGGGGGCAGGGGTGGCTTCTCCCGGAGGTGGCCAGCTGGAAGGTAGCCTGGGGGGCCCAAGGTGGCCCTGGAGGCACAGCCCCCTGCAGCTAGGGAAACATGGAGCGTGTTCCCCAAAATGCACGTGGTGCTGGCTGTGTTTATTCAGGCCCCAGCGACCAGCTGTCAGGAGCCAGTGAATGACGAGAGATTTTTTAATGATGGCGCTTTCAACCATAATGATCAGTTTGTGTTGCTTTCCATTTTCAAAGCTGTTTTTTTCCGAGAGAAAAGGCTGAAACCTTCCTTTAATGAAACACGAAGCCCAAGACCCTCCTTTGCATGTGTGCTCCTCTCCACTCCCAGTGGAGGAGCTCATTATCTTGGGCTTTTCAGGCCCACAAAGACAGGCTCTGCTAATACTCCACAGCCTGTTTCACATGTTCATTCATGCCCTTTTTTTTTTTTTTTTTTTTTTTTTTTTTTTTATCAGTCTAGTTTCAGCAAACAATCTGGGATAAGCATTTTTGATTTGGGCTTTAGTAGGAGGAAAGCAGGAGGGGAGATTGTTTCAGATCAGGGGAAGTGGTAAAGCTTTTACTTAACTACAAGCACATGAATATGCTCACAGAAATCACTAGAAATGCAATACACCTGCCAGAGGCTTTAGTACTCTTCCCAGCTCAGTCATTCCACAGTGCAACTACCACAATTTCCTACCTGTAAAATATGGCAAGCAGCATTTTCCTCCTTTGAATGGTGTTAGGCACCTAAAAACGGGCCCATAAAAGACAAGTAACATTACTATCTGCATCCATAAACTGAGCAGTAAGTTCAAGCAGATTACAGCACATCCTTCAGCATAAGAAATGGGTAGAAAGGGAAAAAAGTAAACTGAGTATAAGTGAGCCATTTAAAACATATTTGATGTTAAAAAAACAACAACAAAAAAAAAAAAAGCCAGGTGATCTGACTGCAACACTACTTTGATCCCATATTTTTAGCATGTTTGTTAGTGTATGGAGGAGGAGACTGAAACCAAAAAAAAGGGCTTTCAGTGATTTCAAACAGCATTTGACAAGACCAGCAGAACCTGTTGCAACAAGATAGCAAAATGTTAGTATGCAGTTCAAAATGTCTGCTGCAAGATGCAAAAGTCAGTGGCAATTTCCAACACAGGGTCAATCTGTGTCTAACATACGCTTACTGTTATTTGAAAATCTTCCCCAAAGTTGAGACCTGACAGCTTAAGGGTTATTCCTGCAGCACCTTGACACCTTGCTCCTCCTGTGGGATCCAGACCAGGGTGCTAAGCACTTTAGTGTTACATCAGTCAAAGAAGAAAATGGGATTACTCAGAATAAGACCTGTAACATGTGAGCAGGAAGAAACCTAAAAAAGACAGCAAAAAGGCTGTGAAACACCAAGCAGGACAAGAGCCTGATTTTCAGCTGGGGATGAGGAGTGTTGTCTTGTCAGAAAAGTCTGTTCCTCTTATTTAAAATAGGGGATCTCAGGTGGACAGCAATATATTCACTGCTGTGCATCTGCTACATGGTTGTATTTGGTGGGGCTGACTCAGAAGGAATCAAATCCCTCTGAGGAACAGACAGTCTTTTTAATTTACAAAAAATGCTAATACTTTCCATAATGGCCAGATCATGTTGATCTGTTGGTATCCATTCTGTAAATGAAGACTAATTAAACACTTGCTGAGGCAGAATGGTTTTGTTTCGGTTGCTCATGTGCTTAAAATTTGCTATCTATTATTAGTTTGCTGCATTGCCATTGCATGCAAAATGAACTGAAGCAGAAGTTTCATGTGGCTGTCATTCCACTTCCCTCTCTGTGGCCTTAGTTTAAATCCAGTGCAACTTAAGATTGCTTGAATTTATGCTGATGCATAGAAGAGTGATTGAATTCAACAAAGCACTTTACACATATATCAAGTCTAACTTGTGCTCCAGTCACACTTCCTCTTCTCCATCAAATCCCAAATCACAAGCTGAACATCCCCTACCATGCTGGCACATCTTAGAAAACAGTCATGTTACACCAGAGAATTGAGGTTACTGATTTTACACTACAGAAACTTTTCCATGGTTATAGTTTCATTGTCTTAAGTAACTGTGCTTCTTATTTCCCTTTTTTCTTTTCGCTGTTTCTGTTGAGAAAATAAAAAAAGAATACAGAAACTTGAAACATGAACTGAACCTTTCTCTGGATGATCAAATGATGAGAAAAGTCATACTAAGAGACAGGGAGAAGAAAATCGGATGCTGGGCTCAAAGAGAAGGATCTTCTGATCAGTTAGACAGAAAGGTAGGACTTGAAAGTCACAGATGTTTTTGTTTATTATTTCTCCATAGCAAATGTCTGGATACAGAAGAATCCTCTAAATATAAGAATATGGGGCATAAAGGTCTCTTGGAAAAAAAAAAAACCTGCCACAAATCCCCCAGATGAGAGACTGCAACACTGAAATGAATTAATCTGGGCCCCACTGCTGCTTCTCACTGAGCTATGGGGATGTGGGGATGTGACAAGGGAAGTAATGGGGGCTTAGTAGGTGAATGGGAGGATGGAGGCACCAGGGCCACGCTGGGGAGCTCAGCCCCCTCTCCACCTCAGCACAGGCAATGGGAAACTCAATACTCTGACTGGGGACTGCCTGAGCTTGTTTTTCCCTTGTGTGGAAAACACAGAGGGCATGGTCTGTCCTGGAGAAATTAGAGACTGAGAAGACCAATTAAGTCATTCAGTTTGACTCCCTGAGGCCAATTCAAAGACTGTTCTCTCTACTAGATACTCTATTGTGGTTTTTTTCAGTGCAATTTTAAAAGTCCCAAGTGACTGTGCTTTCATTATTTCCCTGAGGACACTAATCCACAATCCAATATATTTCACTGTCAAGAAGTTTTTCTTGAAATTCCTCTTAAAATTTCAGTCTTAATTTCCTTCCATTTGCTTAGTTGTATATAGATTTTTAGCTATACTAAAAAATTCATCTTTGCTTTTAAAATGTTGATGGAATGTCACAATATCCTGTCTTTATGATTGTTTTGCCAGAATGAGTTTTACTATGATTTTTTTTTTTCCCTTTTTTTCCTCTTTTTTCTTTTTTGTTCAGGCCCTTCCTAAATTATGTGTATCCTCCCTGGGCACCTTTCCCATACATGGTGTATCTGCTGCATGATCCAATATTCCAGATTACAGTTCTCACACAACTTTGATGCATAAGATATTTCCCCTGCCTCTGCAACACATTGACTGTTGAGGGTGGTTTTGTTTAACTCATGTCAGCTTGCACTTGAAGTGCATGCCTAATTTCTCTGCCCAATCTCACCAAGGAGTGTCTGGCATCAGCACCAATCCCCAGTCCTCTTTCCTTCTATGTTTGGAATTATATCTCCTAATGTCTGTTGGATCATATATTTTCTTAAATATCACAATTTATGCTCATTTTTTTCTGTACTTGATTTCCCAGTATGAAAGCATATTTGTAATAGCAATAACATCACATAATTTTCATTGACAGGGTCTTTCCCTATGACCAGTGGTGTAATGCAGGAAGTTAATAACTCCCTACTTCATTATTCATCATTACACTTTACTATTGTCTTTTAAAACTTTAGATATATGCTTCACTCTCTTGTGTAAAAATATCTTACGTTTTGGAAAAAGATTTCAGGAACAATGTGGTGGAGAATTCAGACAAATGTAAGCACATCCAAACAAAGCAATAAAAGTTCTATAGTTAAACTGATCTCTTTTTTTTTTTTCCTTTTTTTTTTTAACGGATAGGAAGCATTTTTAAGGATCCCTCTTAATTTTACTTTTTTTAATAACTGCAGATATGTACCATTCTGCTCAAGGTTTTTGTCTGTTCCTGCATTCATGTATGGAGTCAGTGCTGATCCATTGAGCACCACAAGAAAAATCATGTGTATGGCAGCAGTAGGTGCCTGAATGATTCTGATTATTTGCAAAAAGCAAGGCATCCATATGTCACTGTTTAAGTCCAAATGAAGAAATTGTCAGGAAGAAGATAAAGCCACCCAGATTTGCCAGCCTGTCTTGTTCTAACAAAACCCTGCTTTGGCAAAATGTCTTTCTGGACAGAGGGTTCATAATCTCTTATGACAGTCACTGGAGATAGACTGTGTCAATATGAATGACTTTACCTTTTATAAATGCCATCTGTATTATGAATGTTAATTTGAAGGTGACATAATTTTCTTGCAAAACCCATTAGGTTTTTATGCTCTTGGCAAGCAGCTCTGCTTTGATGATTAGACATAGTAACTCTTCTTTTAGCAAGGAACCTTAAATATTTGTCTCGGCTCTGTAACCAGACATGATTAAACTTAAAGTTGTGTTAATGATCTGACACATCTTTCTACATTTAGCTATTTAAGCACAACACTTTAATTATGGCTATATAATCATCAATATCTATAATGACACATTGTGGGTAATGCTGTCAAACAGGATAAGCATGCTCCTGCTCTTTCAAAGCCTTTTTTGATCACACAGTCCTTGTTATACAGCATCTTTCATTCAGCACTAAATTACACTAAACCCTACCTCTTTGACATCTCTTTCTACCAGATACAATGGTTGCTCCTCAAAAAAAGACGTTTCCAACTCCACTGTACGTTTTCTGGAAGTTGTATATTTTTGTCTTCAAAATAATCACGGTTGATGGTCACCACAATAAATCCCCAAACAATAACTTCAAGGTGGTGAGGGCTAAAAGTACAAGGGAATTCCGGTGCCCAGAGATTCAATATTCTACAGCCAGGGTAGGATCATGGGGGTACATTCAATTTCTTACTATATACAGATTTCTGATGTCTCCAGCTCTAGGCAGCAGCTGTGAGAACATGCTGAGGACCTATATTTTAATTCAGTCACTTAAATTTCACTTCAGGTAGCTAATTTCTTTTATGGCTTTGGCCCTGGTTGACTAATTACACAAGACGGAGGAAGGAAGTATTACCCTTATTTTACAAATGTGGAATCCACTATAGAGAGATTAAATGCTTGCCTAAGGAAATGTAAGAAACTTGAGGCAGAGTCAGGAAGGCCTACTTAAGCTGTTCTTTAGATCTAGATCTCCCTAGTCTCTGATTCCAGTGTCTTAACAAAAAAGCCTTTCTCCCTTGCTTGTCTCAGCTACATCAGCTCAAAAATGCTTTAAACTGGACATGTTGAGATGATAGGCCTTAACTCCATTTACTTCCATGTTTTTTAGTTTTAGGTTTGTTTTTTACTTTATTGGTTTTTTGGTTTGTGTTTGTTTTTGTTTTTTTTATGGGCGTTGTTTTTGTTTTGCATTTTCTAATGAGGTGGCTAATTCCTCTCTTTTATGTATGTTTTTGTACTGTGACAATCCCCCATTTTGCAAGTGCTGTTTAGTAAAGCCTTGAGCAACATAGCTAACATCTGTCACAGGCTGTTTGTATCTTCTTTGTCTCCCCAGGGAAGGAGTGTTGCTTCCGTATGATTTTTGCAAACGTGTGTGCTGCCAGGTATTTGTGTCTGAGGAGGCAGGTGAAGGTGAAGGTGCACCTTGCCCTGCCAGCCATGATGCTGAGGTTCTGGTGTCCTCTGCCCTCCTGGGGAGCCTGTTGTAGACAGGGCTGACTCAAACCTTCATGGCAGCACATGCAAAATTTTGTTTCTCTCCTGGAGCAGTGTTGTCAGAGCTGGGCTGCTTCAGGTGTGGGAGGGGAAGGCAGAGAGGGCAGAGTTGGGAAGCAGATCCAAGGGAGGCCTCAGAGGGCTGGCATGTGTCCTCAGGGACAGAGAGCGTGTGTCAGGGGAATAGAGAGCAATTGCTGACCTCACGCTCTGGCAGCAGCTTTGACTCCCTGCAGGTCTGGCACATGCCGAGCAGGCAGCATGGCCGTGGTCACTGTGCTGCCTGCAGAAACCCTGCCCAGGCAATGGCAAGGGTTGCCTTTCTCCCAACCACCCTGGCTCCAGCCATTGCCTGTCCTCCAAGCAAACTGAGGCCAACCACTTGTAGCACATTAAGAGTGGTTGCTCTGCCATATCCCAGATGGGATGTAGGGCTGTGAGGCCATGAACCTCAGCAGCAGCCTTTAGTGCTTACAGGCTCACTCATGGAAACTGGGATATCCAGACCCTGGAGCCATTGGGCTCCAGGTAATGTCTCCGTCTTTTAGGTGGTAGAGTTTAAGAAATACATTTAGGTAGGGCTGGAATTGTGGACTCTTTAGAACCAAATGCACCCCATCAAGTGTAGCTCCTTGCAAGCCTACTTGACCATTCACACAAAGTTTGGCCAAACTTGTTCTCTTCATAAAATATGTCAGGTTTAGTTACAGGGTTTTCTCTAATGAAATATAGCTTTATTTTTAAAATATCCATCCACCTCTGTTTTGGCCCAACCATTTCTGTGATGGTTCTACCTCCATCAGACCTGAAGCTGGCGTTTACTAGCTTCTGGATAAACTCAGAGCTATAAGGCTGGATGCCAGCTGGCCAGAAATGAGGTCTACAATGTAGATTTCCTCAGCACTGGACTAACAGATGGTCAGAAAGAGGAGGCCCCTCTGTTTGAGTGTTGCACAGGCAGCTGCCCTCAGGAGTGGCACCAGCTGTTAAGCATTTTCTTTCCCAGGCTGAGGAGGGGCATAGGCCACTTTTCAGGGCTCAAGTTGTGTCTCCTTGAGGGTGTCTGTTACCAAGTGAGCTGAATGAAAGTACTGAATTCAGTGAACATAGGTAGGCTGTTCATTGGTGGGAGGCAAGGAGCTGGTCTATGCCACTTGGAAATCTCCCTGAATATGCACGATCTTATTGGCAAAGTAGAAGTGACCCCTTGATTATTTGTCTAGAATTCAGCTTGGTTATGTGCCATGGCCATCCAACTCTGACAAAGTATTTTTTCAGGGTGTTCAGCAATCTGGGGCATGATTAAACATTTTCTTTAGAGATCAACGAGAAGCCTCTCTTGGCTTATTCTTTCATATTCATCTTAACAATTTCCTTTCTGCCCTCCTGGTTCTCTCTTCTGACTGTGACTTCTGTTGCACCTTCAAGGTGGGGTGCCTGCAATGATGAGATGCAAACGAGCCAAAGCTGATCGCAAATTTTCCTTATTTTTTTGTTCTTTATAGGAACATCTTCCAAATGCCTGTAAGCAAGCTGAAAATGGTAATCTGCAGAGATCTAGCTTCTTCGTAATTCAAGTTGATCAAATAAATCTCAGCAGACCATTTTTGAACTGAAGCAGACACCTACAGTATTAATGTTGTGATGCCACAAAATTTTTCCTTGTGCTTGTTAGGAAAAAGGTGCACTGACATTTCTGCCACAGATAAATGGGCCCAGGTGTTCTTTCTAATATGAATTACATCAAAGATTGGTACAGAAAATGAGCTGTCTCCATGACTTGATTCTGGAAAAAAAATTTTTTTTTTTGGAAGCAGAAGTTTTTTAATAAAAAAAAGTCCACACAGCAATATTGTTCATCATTCCCTGTCGAAACCTCAAGCTGACACTTGAAAGATAACAGCAGGTTATAAGGAGACTAAACTGCATCCCACTCTTACCAATAGTGCGCCTGATGCTGTCTTAGGCAGTGTGTCAGGAATATTTCTGCAGACCATCACTGCAGAGTAGCAGTCTCCTTAGACATATGTGGCTCTGGGGAAGCACTGTGGTAAGGGAGCTCTTATGTCAAAACCCAGTTATGCTTAGAGAAAGACAATACATAATTTTTGAATAAGCTCAAATGAAGTCATAGTTAATTTCTCACTTGTTTCACCATTGTAATTTTGGAAAATATAAGTAAATTCTAAGGTCTCTGTTATTCAGAAACTGTCATCTCTCTTAGTGTGGCAGAAATCTATACTATAGGCACTTACTTCTCCTTTCCTCTTTATTCCTGTCACCTCTGCCATTGGAATCAGATACTCTCCAAATTGAAAACAGGTATCTGATCCAGAAGAGTGCATTTCCCATTAAATGCAATGAATCCTGATGCAACCTGATTGGACACAAATGAACTGCAGAAAATGAAGGAAAAAGGGCAGTTTCCAATGTAGGTGCAGTCCTTTAACATGTCTAACTGAAGACCCAGGTGGCTGTGGAAAAAAGGCCAATCAACTGCTATTACTGCAAGTGCTCAGCAAACCTAAATGCCTTCCAGAATTTCTGTCATTAAGTGTGAAGAATCTGGATCACAATCAATTCTTTACTGGAGCTGTTTTTATAATAAGGACTGATACTTGTTCAGAAGAGAGTTCGCTTTTTTTTTCTTTTTGAAGAACATTTCTGCCCTGTAATATGGGCTTGACCCAGTTACCACTGACTGGTAAAAGTCAGCCATAGCTGTGCTGAATACAAGAGATATGCTTGTGCCCAAGAGAGGCAGTGTGAGTTGGATCAGGCCCCATGTGTGTGAAAACAGGCCACAGAAAATCTATTGCTTTAATTGCCTCCTAAAAGATTGACATGGTCTAATTTGCTTATGGTTAAATACAATGATTTATGATGAACTGGATGATTACCTTAAGCATTCAGCACCAATTACTAAACCTTCCCTTATCCCACCCCACCCCCTCTAAATATTATTTTATTTAATTCTGTTCGTAACAACAGGAACATTTTCAATCCCTCAGAACATCCCTTTGCTTGAAAAAGAAAATCATTAGCCAAGCTAATTCCTGGGTAAAACTCTGTATTTCTTCCCACATACGCATTCTATATTGAGGTGCAGCGCTAAACCTCTGGCCGTCACTGCAATTTGCTGGGCTTAATGGCTGGAATATTTCACCTCCCTGTTAAATATCCCTTTGCCCTTTGTTAAGTTTGTTGCCTAGTAAATTGCATGTCTAGCTTTGAAGCTTATGTTGCTGCACCCCTGCTGCTTTAGCTCCTTATCTCCATAGGATTTGCTGTAGCACACACAGCCAGTGGATGAATTTGCACATATTTGCAGTGCCGAGCCTTGACTTTTACTGCTTGAATGTAAATGAAAAAAAGAAGGGGAAAAAAAAAAAAAGAAGTCATTTCCTTTTCGTGATCAGCAATTCATCATCACTAAAGCACTGGGAGGAAAATAGTTATCAGCTTCCCATTTTAGGTTATAACTTCAAAGAAAACCTTTGATTTGAATGCCAGACTCTGAATGCTGGGGAAGGGAGGGAGAAAGACAGTGGGGAGAGGAGGGAAGGAAGTAGGAGGGACTGGACCGTCACCTTGTGGTGGTGACAGCACCCACCATCATGGAGAAAAAAACAGCTTGCCAAGGCACCAGAAAAGCCACTGGTTTCTCACTTGCCTTGTTTATGCTCATTCAGGAATTAAGGGAGGCACTGCAGGGGTCCATATTCAAATCCATCCTTACAGTAAAAACTTACTTTGATTCTTGTGGAAATGATCTGCCTTTAGGGTATTAAATACTTAATAAGTAAATGAAAAAACTGCATTTTCACAGACTTCTGGAAGACTGATTGCATTGTATCCTCTTGCTTGCTTTTTCTCATTTGGAGCAGTTAAATTCAGCATCCATTCATGGAGATACATATTTTTGACAAACTTCAATTAAAATCATAGACATTCTGTGTCATAAACAGCCCATTTTACTGCTACATATTTTTATAATAAGATAGAGAATTTAAGTCCCTGCAGAGCTTGTTTAAAGGCTTTTGGTACCTGCTTGAGTCCAGATCCATTTTACAGGAACCTGTTTTTCTGCTTGTTTAGAGCAGGCCTTCATGAACTCCTTCACTTCCTCCTTCTTAATCTCTCTCATTTTCTCTCTCTCTTTTTAAAATTTTATCATTCCATGGCCAGCATACTCAAGGCTGTTTACAGTACTGATACCTTGCTACATTAGTACTGCATTGATTATGGTTGAAAATAATCTCAGGAAATCATGCGTAACTCCCACTCCTTGTCCTTTCTGCCATGTAAGCATATTCTTTTTGCCTGAATGAAAGGAGAATGTTCTGTATACAAGCTCTTTCCAAGCCTTGGAAATGTTCTGCATAGGTGCCTTTGAGGACTTTCTTTGGCCTATTTTTGTGTCAGTCTCCTGAAACTATCATATATCAAAAGCTATGTTATTCCTTCATTCAAGTCCATTGTACTACCAAAAATACTGCTTAATCCATTTCCTCTGATGGGAGGAAGTGGGCTGTTGATTTTTGAAATGTGCGTGCGAATAGCACGCACAAGGTTATTCAGTAAAAATCCCTATTAAAAGACCATTAATATACATGCTCTGGAAACACCTTTGCAGAAGTTTCCTAGGCTTTTAAAGGGAGCATGGAGAACCTGATTCCTCTGAGCATTTTGTCATTTGTTTCCATCAAAGCACAACTCAGTGCCAGATTACATCTTACCACAGTGTTTATTCCTACAGTAAGTAGATATGCTTAATAAGACATTGGCAAGATTCATAATTTAAATCACAGTGCATTCCAAACCCTAGGCTGCCTATTTAGGATCTTCACTCATTTCTGTACAATTCCATCTTTAGTGGAGCAGCACCTAATCCTCTCCTTTCTCAGCAGAACATTCTTTTTGGCAGGAGGGTGTGAGGGGTAATTAAGGGGCCCAGCCCCCAGCTGTATTGTCGGTAGTCCTTTATTTGCAGCCTGCTGCTGCTTTGCTCAGCAGAAGGAGGGATGCTCTGCCCCAGCAATGCTCTGGGACTGGGGCTCGACCCCTGCTTCCACCTGCCACAGAAAGGCAAGAGCTCCCCCTGTGCACTGCATGTACGCTGTGTCCTCTGCAGAGGATCTCTCTTGCTCTCCCTGAAACTCACACTGTCATTTTAATCAGGTAGTTCTGTCTCTGTGAGGGTGACAAGTCATAGCTGGTATAAACAGGGCCTAAAAGTATGTATCTGCCACTGGCAAACAAGAAAAAAGGAAAGAAGCATTGTTGTTTTGCTAGAGCCGTTTGAAATTAGTGGGGTCATTAAAAGCTTTTATTCAAATAAATAAATTCATAAAATTGCCTAGAACTCAATAGGGCAGGATGTCTAATCAATAGTAATTCATTTTCACAATTGCCGTCTGTTTCACAAGCCAGGAATTGCAAGAGGTAAATCATGACAAACACTGCACGCACAGACAGGATCCATTATATCACAGCAGGGGTCACACTGGAATCACTTCATCTGTTTTTAAGGTTTGAAAGCCCAGGATGCAGCGGATTTTCAAACAGGCCCATCTGTGTGATATTTCTGGCCACAGATCTCTGGTTTCCCCACCAATGGTGCTAGCTAAATCTCTGTGATGTACTCCATGCCACGGGCTGGATTATTTGCATTAGGAGTAATCTTCTGGTGACTCTGCAGGTGTCTGTACCCAGCAGAATGAATTACATGGCCATGCCTAAGCAACTTGGTTTCTGAACATAATTTTGGCTTGAAAGTTATTAGAACAAGTAGCTGAACTTTTGGAGCTGTAGCTTCTGCCCTGTGCTATAATTAAGGACTAACTTATGCAAAAGGAGCAAAGCTGGAGTGGGGCCACTGTTTCTCCTTTTTTTTTTTCCAGATCTTTCTGAACAACAACAACAAAAAAGCTAAATACACCTAACTGCAACTTTCTGACATCAAATTCCAGATCGTTTAAAGCCCTGGTTTTAATTCTCTCCATAGATGACTGTGAGAAATTCACTTTTATAGTTTGGAGGCATTCCACCTGGAAAAAACTAGCTCTGGAAAATGAAATTTCCATCTGTTAAAAAATGGGAGGGAGTGGAGGGGGCAGGGCAGGGAATAAATGATGGTCTATGTAGATTAGGGCCAACTTTTTCAAAAACAGGAACTAAAGTTAGCCTTATGTATTCATACTTAGACACAAATAAATACGTAGTGCTTTGGGAAATTGTGCTAAGCCTCTGCTAGCTCTGCTTTTTTAACCTGACCTCATCATTTCAGGCCATAGTCAGCTGCCCAAATGTGGATGAGAGAGAAACTCGTGCTCATCCTTTTTTGTGACAGCATTGACCCATGTGCCAGGGAGTGGAGCCTGTGTTTCTTTCTTCCTGCAGAGGAGTGAAGTGCCAGGCCAGGCTAGAGCCTGTGGATCTCTTCATGGATAAAGGTTAAATACTCCAGTCTGCTTTGATGTCTGGAGGGCAGACTTTGGCCTGTTTAGGAGACTGGTTGAGAGAGTCCGTTGGGAGGCAGTCCTGCAGGGCAAAGGAGTCCAGGAAGGCTGGACATTCTTCAAGAAGGAAATCCTAAAGGCATAGGAGCAGGCTGTCCCCATATGCCAAAAGATGAGCCAGAGGGGAAAGACCAGCCTGACTGAACAGACAGCTTTGTCTGGAACTCAGGAGAAAAAAGGAAAGATTATGACTTGGAAGAAGGGGCAGGCCACTCGGGAGGACTACAGGGATGTTGTAAGGTTATGCAGGGAGAAAATTAAAAGAGCCAAAGCTCAACTAGAACTTAATCTGACTACTGTCATAAAAGACTATAAAACGTATTTCTATAAATACATCAGCAACAAAAGAGGGCTAAGGAGAATCTTCATTCTTTATTGGATTCAGAGAAAGACATAGAGATGAGAAAAAGGCTGAGGCACTTAATGTCTTCTTTGCCTCAGACTTTAATATAGAGACCAGTTGTTCTCTGGGTGCCCAGTCCCCTGAGCGGGAAGGCAAGAAGAGGGAGCAGGAAGAAGCCCCTAAATCCAATGGTAAATTCTCAGTGACCTTCTACACCACTTAGACATATTCAAATCAATGCAGCCACATGGGATCTGCCCAAGGGTACAGAGGGATCTGGCTGAAGTGCTTACTGAACCACTTTCCATCATTTATCAGCAGACCTGCTATCTACAGGAAGGGCCCTAGGGTGGAACCAAAGAGCCACAGCACTGTCAGCCTGACCTTGATGCCAGGGAAGGTCATGGAGCAGATCATCGAGTGCCACCACACAGCACTTACATGACAACCAAGGGATCAGGCTCAGCTAGGATGGATTTAAGAGAGGCAGGTCCTGCTTGGCCAGCTGTGCTGGTTCTGGCTGGGATAGAGTCAGTTTTCTTCACTGTGGCTGGTATGGGGCTGTGTTTAGGATTTGTGCTGAACAAATGTATTGATAAAATTGTTGATAATGTAGAGATGTTTTTGCTGTTGCTGAGCAGGGCTTGCACAGAGCCAAGACCTTTTCTGCTTTTCATACTGCCATGCTGGCAGGGAACGTGGGTGTGCTTGGGAGCTTGGGAAGAGACTCAGCCAGGAGAGGTGACCCCCAACCAACCAAAGGGGTGTCCTAGACCATACAACATGATTGGTATATAAAGTGGGGGGAAGAAGGAGAAGAGGGAGGACAATTGGTGTGATGGCATTTGTCTTCCTAAGTCACCATTACACATGATGGGGCCCTGGTGTCCTAGGGTGGCTGAACATCTGCCTGCCCATGGGAAGCAGTTAATTAATTCTTTGGTGTTCTTTGCTGGTGTGCAAGGCTTTTTCTTTTCATATTAAACTGTCTTTATCTCAACTCACAAGTTTCCTAGCCTTTACACTTCCAATTCTCTCCCTGATCCCTCTGGTGGGAGAGTGAGCGAGCAGCTGTGTGGGGCTTGGCTGCTGGCTGGAGTTAAACCATGACACTGACCTAATCTCCTTCCATGACTTGATCTCCTTCTATGGCTTAGTGGGTGAGAAAAGGACTGTGGATATTGTCTACCTAGAATACAGTAAAACCTTTGACACTGTCTCCCACAAGGTTCTCCTGGAGAAACTTGCTTTCTATGGGTGGGTGTGTGTACTTTTTACTGTGTGGAACAAATGGCTGGATGGCCAGCTCCAGAGAGTATCGGGTAATGGAGTTAAATCCAGCTCATGGCTGGTCACAAGTGGTGTTCCCCAAGGCTCAGTACTGAAGCCAGTCCTGTTTAACATCTTCATTGATGACCTGGATGAGGGGATCAAGAGCACTCTCAGTTCACAGACAGCACCAAATTGGGCAGGGGTGTTGATCTGATGGAGGAAGGAATGTGGACAGACTGGATCAATGCACCAAGGCCTGTTGCACAAGGTTCAACAAAGCCAAATGCCAGGTCCTGCCCTTGGGTCACAGCAACCCCAAGAGATCTTACAGGCCGGGTGCAGAGTGTCTGGAAAGCTGCCCAGGAGAAAAGGACCTGGGTGTGCAGGTTGACAGTGGCTGAACATGAGCCAGCAGTGCCCAGGTGGCCAAAAGACCAATGACATCCTGGCCTGTGTCAGCAGCAGTGTGGCCAGCAGGACCAGGGCAGTGATTGTCCCCCGGTACTCAGCACTGGTGAGGCCACGCCTCTAGGGCTGTGTTCAGTTTTGGCCCTCTCAATACAAGAAGGGCATTGAGGCTCTGGAGCATGTTCAGAGAAGAGCAACTGAGCTGGGGAAGGGTCTGGAGCACAAATCTGATGAGGAATGGAACAGACAAATCTGTCTGAGGGAGCTGGGGTTGTTTAGCCTGGAGAAAAGGAGACTGGGCTCCCCGCTCATTGCTCTCTGCAATTGCCTGGAAGGAGGTTTTAAGCAGGTGGGGGCCAGTCTCTTCTCCCAAATGCAAGGAATAGAAGAAGAGGAAATGGCTACAAGTTGTGCCAGGAAAGGTTAAAATTTTAGGAAAAAATTTCTTCACCAGCAGGGTTGTCAAATACTGGAAGAGGCTGCACAGGGAAGTGGTTGAGTCACCATCCCTGGAGGTATTTAAAAGACCCATTGGTGTCGCAATTAGGGACATAGTTTTGTGATGGACTTGGCAGTGCTGGGTTAATGGTTGGACTTGATGATTTCAGAAGTCCTTTCCACTCTAAATTTTTCTATTGTTCCGTGATTCTGTGTGTCTGTGTCAAATGTCTAGCTGGCTACATTTCCTTTAACAGCAGCTTCCACAGGAAAATTACAAACCCACAAATTTTTGCTTAGTGTTTTAATTGTCTACAATACATTGCTGGGAGCTACAGTGTTTTGTAATTGGCACATGTAGCTGGTACTGAAAGACCAAAGTAATGGCAAGTCCAATTTAGCCAAGGCCACTTAGCACAAAATTACATTCTGCTAATCCTCCTAAAAAAACCATGTCCAAAATGTCAAGGGACCTGACTGTGCTTTCAAACCCTTATGAACAGAACACAATTTATTTTAAATAGTTATTTGACTGCAGCTACTCTTATTTTCTCTGTTTGTTTCATGTCTAAGAAAGACATAAGATACAACCAATGCTGCCTATTTGCTCCTTTTAAATGTGGGATTTCTGGGGGCTGATGTTAGGGCCCTTGTCATTCTTTCATCCCACTTTTGTGAACTGATATTTAATTACATTTTGTACAGTTTATTATGTTACTGTTTTCCTGAGTTCTTTTGTCATGTATTTACTGCCTCATGCTTTTCAGGTCTAAAGTATCACTAGACAAAGACACCTGTATCTACCTAAGCTTATCTTTAATTTTCCCCAGGTAAACAGCTTTATGAAGGACAGCAGGGCAGTACAGATGAGCTGTGTTCTCACTGAAGTGTGCACAGAGCATGATATCACCTGGGCTGTAATTTCTGAGGAGGTAGATTCATGCACTGGTAGATTCACCTTCTCTAGCAAAACTACTAAGCTAACCTTCCTGAGCGAGGATTAACACAATGGCTCTAAAATATACTGCAAATAATTCAGCTTTCCACTGATGTAAGGGAAGTACAACTGAGCTCCATGAACACTCATCATATCAGACTCACAATGTGTAGGTGTGCAGGCACATAGTGTCCCTGCCTGTTTGTTTATTCAGTAAAGCTGCTCTTACTCAGGAAGGATGCTTAAAACTTCTTAAATTTTAACACTCTTTTTCATCTGTGGCTCTTGTAAATATGGAAACTAATACACAAGAGGAAATCCTGACCCATGGAAGCTCTTTTCACACACCGCTTCTAGCTTGAAGGACAATTAAAGCAACCTGATTTATGATCCTAGATCTGTGATAATCTTGTGCTGCTTAGCCAAGAGATTACATCCTATCAGGTATTCTCTGGACTTGCATGAAGAATATATTCTGCAGTTTGGGGGGTTTGCTGCTGTTTGCCTTTAGCTGTAACCATTTGGCATGATCTAACAATTCAACATTTTCTCCTAACACCAGATTTCACAAAGAACTTGCAAACACTTCCCTGAGACTGAGCCCTGAAACTCAGACACAGAAGGATTTCCTCCACTGAAGGATAGGACTTTCCCATGGGACCTTCTTCTGCAAGGCCTGGGCTGAAACATGCATGGGTCTGCAAAATGGGAAATCCACTCCTGTACTTTAATAATTTTCTTTTCCAAAGGGTTAATGTCCTGCCTAATGATTTAGAGTGTTCTTTCTCACTTTGAAGCTGTAAGGTGCTGGAAAAGAAACAGGTTTAACAAGACTGGGGTCATGAATATACACAGCAATCAGGGGAGGATGACTGTGATCCAGGAGAAAGGAAGAATGGATGAAGAAAAAGGAAAACAAAAGGAAAAAGGGAACCAGAAGGGCAGGCATAGACATTGCAATACTCGGCTTACTTACTTGCATAAAGACATTAGGTAGAACAATGTCCTCTTAAATCAAGTTCCTGAAGAAACATTGTTCCTGTCAGTTCTAAATGTTGAGGACCTAACAGCAGGCAAGTTGCTCTCTTACTCCACTGTCTAGTATCCTTCCAGTGTAATCCTGTTTTGACTTGCATTGCTTTTGCCCTAGTTTTTCTCTGAAAAATCCTGTCTAAAGACACATCACAAAATATCTGTGGCTTTATGTTTTTGCATCATCAAGACATGAGTAGCTATTCCACAAAAATTTAGGTAGAAATCTTTTGTCTCTCCCTTCCCCTGCAGTGGCGTGAGACTTGCAGCAGATGCCAAACAGGCTATCCCACCAACAAAATGTGTAAAATAGTTTCACTGATGTAACTTTGCACTGTAATCAAAGAATGAGGAGGGGATAGAATCAAATAATGCAATACTGACAAAATCACTGTAGACACACAGGGTAAATATACCAAACCATTGTCTTTACTTCTACTGTAGCTGAGCATAACTGTAGCTGAACTACTGTAGCCCTGTACATAAATACCTCTACATCTGAAGAAAATATGAGTAACTACATGAACTTTGCATTTCAAATCTACTTCTTATTTTAAAGGTTGCATTTGCTGGAGTGCCATAAATACAAAACTAGCTGTGTTCTGAACAGGAACAAGTACTAGCCTATGAATACCAAGTGGTCTCAAGACATCTGGTGACTTATGCAGCTGATTGCTAGGGGAAGACAGGGTATTTTCCATTTAAAGTGAGGGAATGAATGAAATGGAGAGCTAACAATGCACAGAACAGCCAGTTCAGTAATCTGAGGTGGAAAGACACCTTGACCTCCTCAGTAAACTTCAACCTAAAAGGCTTTCAGAAAACCACTGTCTGTTACTTTGGAAGAAGCAGGGCATTTTTGATGATAGTAAAGGTTGGATGTAGACTGCAACAGAGATATTGCCACATTGCTAAAATATCCAACAATAATGTAGCCACCTCTTACTGAATCTTGAAATTATTGTCGAATTCTTCATGGCACTTGCAATTGGGTCATGATGATGAAAACAGTTCATCATATGAAGGCTCACTATGACTGGCATAAAATCAAATATTTAGTTATCTGTCTTCCATTATATACTGAAACATATTATATTTATGATGTAATAAAATATTCAGGCTTAATGCTGAGACACTTATATCTTAGTCTTACAATTCTGCAAGCTCCTGAAAATGTACTTTGCATATACAAGATGTATATTTCATATAAAAAGATGTGCACTGAAATATTAATAATATTTCCCTGAACTTTCTGCATTGTATTCTGTAGAATATGACATACTTGAATGCACTCATTACATCTTGAAGTTTACCGGCTCGACTAAAATGTGCTGTATCACTTATCTTACTTATGTCATCCATGGTTTGTCATTGTCATTTGAGCCCAAGCCCATCCCAGCTATCCTGCACTTTGCCCAGGTGCCCAAATCATGTGCTGATCTCCAAGAAAAAGCTCTGACAAACAAGGTTCATCCTATGCCTGTCACTGAAATGTAGTTTTTTTACCATACGTAAACAAATGTTATAGAGAGTGCTTTTTCTTTTGACAACAGTGCTTGCTGTTCAGCTTTCCTGACAAGCAATGAAGAGTTTCCTTTTCTCTTCCATTCAATTCACTAAAAACCCCAATTTTGTTAGTTAACAATGAAAGCATATCAAATCAAGACAAAATGTTTAAATAGCTCTTAGCCACCACATTATAGCTGACTGAAAAGAATCTGCTTTCTAATTTATGCCAAAAAAATGCTTAGTTATCTCACTGAATAAAAAGAGAAGTGGGCCTTTTGTATATAAAAACACCATAATATGAAGTCCTTGTTTAAGTGAGAAAAGAGACAGGTCCTCAGTGTATCTAAAAATCTTTATAAAATTAATTAATTTTTATAGGAGAACTATAAATGATGCAGGAATCTTATAATTCTATCACATATTATCTGAACATACACATTCCATTTGAATTCTATCTTTGACAATGAACTAGGTCTCCATGAGTTGATGCCATGATAGATTTTCAATGACTGTTTATTTTTCAGGAAAGCTTCTTCCTTTTCTCTTTTTTCCTTTTCTGCAATTGCTATCATTACATTGCTAGTGCAGAAGTTGTTATCAAATCACTTTGAAAAATGTGTTCACTCTTTCCAAAACAATTTGGGAAAGTGTTTCAACATCAGTAAAATATAAAATGCACTCACTTCAGTCATTTCTCATTATGTGAGTTGAGTCATGGACAATTACAGTTTTGTCCTGGTGTTTTCTGATTTGCCCACAAGATGTTTGACCAAGATGTTCAGAAGTGGTTATTGACCCCAACTACTCACCAGGAGGCAATTTAGTAGGATCTAATTTGGGCACAGTCTAACCACCAGCCCTCTTTGCAACTTAGTTTAGCTGTCAAATTACACCAGTTATTTTTAAAACTGCTGACCTTCTGGGATTATTATTTCTTTCGTTTCATTTACTTGTGTCTGGTTTTAGAATGAAAGTTCCATCTTTGTCTTCAGCACATTAAAACGTATGAAACTGTCTCAGAGGTGAAGGAAATATTTTCATAAATGTGCAACAGTAACGAATAATTACCTCTGATTTGTTCTTATTTACAATAAATTTTAATTCTTAAATTATTACCAACAGACTTAGCTGGAAAACAGAGGTACTGTGAAAAGTTTCCAAGTAACTCATGTCTCAGCACAAGAGGAAAAGTGGAAGAAAGATTTGGAATGATAATTGACTGCTGAGTGTTAAACTCCACCATATACAAGCTTCATCTCACAGTAAAAGAATAGCACTATATTACATTGTGTTCCTTGTATATTGAGCTATTTTGACAAAGACATTTCATAATCAGGTACACAGTGGCTTTCCAGAATATAATACACTGAATATGTGGCAGCTATATAAATATTTCAGTGTATCCTGCTGAGTTTTTTGTGAAGTACACATTTTCATTAGGTAACATAATATTTTTTTCCCCCCGGTGTACAGTGTATCAGTGTGGCCTCATGATTCTCCCACTGTAGCAGTTTCCAGATTTTGTGTATATCATACATATGTTTCAGTTCACAGTGTAAGAACTTACTAAATATTGAGACTCTTAGGGAAATAAGATGTATTTTCTGATGGCTTCATATGGCTGTGTATAGGATTGTGATCTGTAGGCCTGTGGTGGTTGCAGAGATGAAGTGTCAAGGTCAAACATGATACTAACTACATGCTCTGTAGTTAGGCCTTGCTAAAATGGAATGAGTCTTGAATAGTTTTTTCATCCATTCTCCAAGGCTCATGACATTATCATGCATCTACCGTGTTTAAAAAGATCAAGTCTGTTAATGACATCCGTTAAAACTCAGACTTGGTCATGCGTTAAAGAAATTCTTCCCAAATGAGCCCATCTAGGGCTGTAAACCAGAAGATGCCGCACTTTTTATTTAACTTTATTTTAATAGGCAAATAAAAAATTAATAGATTCTACCTGCTGGGAATTCTCTGCACCCAAAACTGATTTCAGGGAGAGAGCTGATGATGTGCCTGTGGCAGTGAAGATTGGAGCTAGGGTTAATCTTTGGATTTGTGAGTGCATGCAAGAAGAGGATTGCATCTACTGCAAGGAAAATTGTTTTTCATTGATTCTTCCCCTGGTGAGTAACTAGCATGTATCATCCTTTAAAAGCAACAGCTAATAATCCCCATTCTCCTAAATTCTATGGTTACATTAATTAGTTATGATAACTAAAACATTAAAGTACAATTATGTATCTCCCTGACCAAATAAGTGAAAAAGAGAGTTAGGTAGCCATCATTATGCAGTAACAGAAATGCTCTAAGTAACTCAGAGCCAAGTGATTCTGAGTCCTAATGCCATATTTCTGAGTACATCCACATGCATCAAGCAAAGAAAGCTTGAAAGCTTGTGCAGTCTACACTAAACCGCCACTCTGTGACTTTCTTCTTCTCAGGAGTTTATTAAAATGCACTCCTGTTTGAATTAAAATACATATATATATATATATATATATCATCAGAGTCTAAGTCATCAAAGATGAGCAGTCAATGGAACTGCTGAACATCGTAATTTCCCCCTCTGATTCAAAGAGAAGAGCACATTTTCCTAGTGTGGCTTTAGGCCAGTGTATATGCACTAACTTAAAGCTTCAATTTAGATGTGGTAACAAGAAGGTAAGAGCTGACCCTTTTGAACTTTGGAAGAGAGGACTAAGTCAGGTTAGTCTCTAGTCAGGTACACTACCTTCCCTTCCCTTCCCTTCCCTTCCCTTCCCTTCTGTCTCAACTTGGGATAATAATCCCCCTGTTTTCCTTCATTAGAGAGATCCTTCTCATGCTGCAAAACAAATCCGTCCCTCTGGAGTAGAAAGGGTAGCGCCTCTGCAGTCATGGCAACTTACCAGCCTTACCTCACTTGACTTGTATGTAAAAAGTTCTTTACCCTTCTTTTAGGACATATCCTCCACTCCCTTTTTAGACAGTGTTAAGGGTCAAAATCCAGGCAGGTATTCTCAAGTCTACAACTTTTCTACTTCTAGTTCAATGGCTCAGAGGTACTAGCAAAGATAATTTTGAATTTTCTTTAGAAATCACTGAATTAAGAATGGTTCTAATTTTGTTCTGTGCCTCTCAGTGGCTGGATCACATAAAACTCTCTTGTCTGGACCATTCCCAATTTGTGTGTATCCCCTTACAGAAGAGATAATCATTATTGCTGTGACACTTATGCTAGACATTTTTTGTATTATGCTCCATTGTAAATGGCCTAAAATATTGAATTTTTTTTTCAAGATGAGTTTCATTTAAGAACTCCTGAGAAATGTTAATATGCTTGGTAAAGGACAAAGTGGTGAGCTGCAAAGCTAAGTAACCATCTAGGGATTTGACTACCTGCCTGTATTCCTTGCTAAAAATCTGTGCACTTTTCAAACTGAAGGTTACATTAACATTACACAGAGAAAGTCAATTAATTTAACAAATTTTCAATTTGTGGAGTTTCTTGAACATGAAGTAACATGTACACAAAGCAGCTCTTTGTGATCCCACAGATGTCTTGTTGTCAGTGCACAACTTCATTAATCATGTGCTACGCATCTTATTGTCTAAACTGCAATGCCATTTGAGACAGGGACAACTGGGAAAGAAGTGTTGCTTACCCTTTGCACACTAGTAAAGATTACAAATAAGTAGAGGGTTTAAAAAAACTGTCAAGTCAGTGCTGTGAACATTTCATTTTATTCTTCAAACTATTTTAAAACCCAAACAAAATTCTTTTATGTTATTGTATATATTTCCAGAGCAAAAGTGAGCATACCCAGCACTATATATCCAGGTTCATGTTGAAATCTGTAGTTACATCTCAGGAAGGCAAAGGGGTGCCCGTAGGTTTGGATTATGCCTCTAGGAAACCTAGAAAATGCTACTAGGGTTCACGTGGTTCTGTTACAGTGATGCTCTACCCCTAGTGAAAAGCTGACACAGGCACTGGACTAAATTTGCCTCCTTCCTAAGTAGTGAGTGAAGCTCAGCCAGGACAGGAGTACTCCTTCACATGGATTTTGACCACCTCTCTGTTCTCATGGCCACTGCTGGCTGCTGGTTGTGGCCTCCATTTTCTTACACTAGACAAACATAAACAACTGGCTATATATCAAAGTCATTTCTGATCTGTACCATGAGAGAGTCTTAGTAATTTGATATGAATTGTGTAGACCCCTTTGGCCTGATTCAAGGGTATCTGTTGCTTGAGGCTAGGACCTTCTCTGTAGCACCAAGCTAGATGTCAGAACTTAAACAGCAGAGAGACTGTGACTTAACATGTTTCCATTTCAACTACATCCCTAGCAGACATCCGTCGCTTGGCCTGAGTATTTCACGATGGACCTTCTAATTCATCCTGTCAGAAATTCCTCATACAGCCTTTCTCAGATGTAATTCCCATATTCCATCATTCACATATTCCATAATTTCTTTGCCTAGCTACCTGTAACTACTTAATTTAATAATGGACACAAGTTGACAAACATAGGAAGGATCATATTTTTATCTCTAAGGAGGTGGTGAGCAGTTTACTGCTTGAAGGACAGATAAAATTCAGAGAACTCAAGAGCAAGAGGATAGCTTGTATTTACTCAACTTATGTAAATTCTCTAAAAGAATCTGCCATTAAAAATGTTTGGATTTCTTATAAAACAGACCAAAAAAAGAAAATAATAAATAAACGAATGAAATGAGGATATTAGTGAACAAAAATATTAAGCAAAACTAAGAAAAGGATGCTAAGAAGGGGTTAAAGAGAGAAGAAGTCACAGATGTGGACAGAAAGGCCTCTCATTCAATGCAGCCATAAAATCAGTATTACAGATACCCCTAGGGAAGGAATGCTACAATTAAGATCCTTGATCTGGAAAGGCCTACTTGTTACTTCAATCAAGATGAAAAGTAAGATCAGAAAGCAAAAAATGTTGTTTGAAATCAACAGTTTTGTTGGGTTAGAGGCTGAAGAAAAGTCATTCAGCCACTTCAGGGTAAAGGGTGGAAGTAACTCTGCACTGGCAGCTCAACGCTCACTTCAGCCTGATGAATTCTCAGAAGCTGACACAAATTCACAGATATTTTGTGCTGGTGATATTCTTGCTTTAGTTGTGAGCAGAGTGTGAGCAACCACAGAGTGTATCTGGAGATCATATCCTTGTAATCTTGCTAATAATTCATTCAATGCCTGAAAATGGAGAGGGTTAAAATGGACTTCTGCAAACGGCTCAAAGCACAGCAAATTGGAGTTGTGGCACATGTGGTTGAAGAAGTAGGCACATACCCTTTAGTCATCCAAGGCATTCAGAAGAACACAAATGAAGCCTCTGGAGGAGGAGACATGCAAAGGTACATCTTTTGAAGATTTTAGTAAATCTCAGTGTTTAAAATATGAAAACATTGGGCAATTTTAACACTGCAGCTCCAGCTGTACAAGAGGGGCTTGTGCATATCACGAGTGCCACAAATCCATGGACATGTCTCTGGGCCCTGCCTTTAACCTATTGGTGGAGAAGAAACATGCCTTAAAAGCACACTACCTGTAGGATCTGTGTCATAGCAATCCAAAAAGCTACACATTTCTTCTTTTTAAAAGACTTTTAATAGAATTAGAGCCAAACTAACTAATATTCACTAATATTTGCCAAAGAAATCCACATATGGGTTTATTTTACTGCTTGCTAAATTAAAACAGATATTGTCTCATGGAATGAAGTTTAGTTAATGTGAACACTTTTGTTCCTAGATATTCAGACCACAGTGAACTTTCACTTTAAAATGTTTAGCATTTTGCACATGAGATCTTTTCTAAAAAGTCTAAAATTTATAAGCCAGATAAGCCAGAACAATTATATTTCATATCAGGTCAACTTAATTTGGGGGGTGTTGAATTTTTGACCACTGAGCAAATAATGTGTCTTTCACAGAATTGTGAGAGACTTTTAATTTTCTTTTAAAAAACTTTTTGATAGTCCTGTATGAAATTTTGAAAAAGTCTCCAGAAAGAAGACAAAGCTGAAACTTGTTTGCAGTGATTTTACATGGCTCCCATTTCCTCTCTTCTTTTTCCACAAAATAACTCCACTTCAGAAATTATATATGAGATGGTGAATGCGAAATACTTAATTTTGTAGAGTATTCTTTCCACAGATTTTGTAACAAAATGTCTGAATAAAAAATATACATTTAAGAGGGACACAATGCTTTTCTCCCTGTTTTTTGTTGTTGGTTTTTTAACAATATTTTTTAAAATAATTTAAAAAATAAAGTAAGAATGACTTTTCACACATGACACTTCACCAAAAAAATTGTTTGTTACCCAGTGAACTGAATGAAATCCTCTAAAAATTTTTCTAAAGTTCCTTTAACTTCTTAAAATTCATTTGATATCTATTTGTTTGTGTCCCTAAATTACATTTCAACTGTCATTTTAGCCACATGGAGCGCAGGAAATTAATTTTCACATATTTCAACCCTCAAACGTGTGCATACAAAGCACAACAAACCAGCCAGGAACAGTAAACACCTTTTCAACACAGCACTGTGCCCACCTTGTAATTGCACGTTTTTTCTAATGGATTCAGGAGTATGAGATAAAATATTGCAGAGCTACAGGTAGTGGGGTGAGAGCAACCAAACTCAAATCCCCCAAACCCCTGCATCAGAATCTTTAGTGCTTTGAGTAAATGGGGACCCATTAAGTATGTTTCTGAATTAAATCCTACAGGGAAGAAAATGTTAGGCATTGCTTTGCAATTTGCCAGATGTTTCCAGGTTATTTTTCTCTTTCCATCAGAGCTGAGTTAATCATGTTCAATAGGCCACCCTGCAAGGAAAAGTAAAAGTAACTTCCTTAGACAGCTGCTTTGCATAAAGTGTTTGCTTTCAAGGAATATGGTGCAGCCTGGAGATACTGGAAAGTAATAACAGAATAAAAAGGGGGAGGGAAAATCTACTCACACACACCACCCTGCTTAGTATCTCCCCATCCCTCCAAAATGAAACTAAAGCTTTTTTTTAATGTTGGGGAGACTAAATCAAAATCCACTGATGACATAGAAAAGCCAGTTTGAGCCACTGTGAAATACCGTCACCTCATCTTCCTTTACAACTCTAGCTAAGAGTTAGAGTAGAGATAGTCTCTGAATAGACTTTAACATGTAAATAATGACTAAATGATAAGACAGTTCGGGAGCAGGATTTGCAGTGTATGGAGAAAAAAGTACAGTGGCAGTGACTTAGCTCAGAGTGCAGGAACAGACCCAGGTCTTCTTGCTAACTGACTTCTTTTATATTTTTAAATAATTATATTCATTGTCCTCCAACTACTTGAAAAAGTATTTCAAGGCCACAGACTACACATGGAGAGATTTGAGACAAGTCAGCTGGCAAACATATTTCTTTCTGGGAAAACCCCCACATATATCAATATAAAAAATGCAGACATAATTCTAGTGTTGAAAACTTCCTCAGTTTTTATTGCATAATTATTGTTTTTAAAGAATCAGATTTTAAAAGAGCCTTACCAAAACTATGATTTTATGACAAAACAATGGGGTTTAAATTAGGCATAGGGAGTCCCCAGTATAACTGAGATTTTCATGTTCATAATCATCTATTTTTCTGGTGTCTCAGACATCTTATATCTTTGGAAAATTGAAATTATTATAGGATTTTCATTACTTTATCTACTGAGTGCTAAGCTTTTAAGAACATAGATGTCATATTGAACTCTGACTTATAATTACCAGAGAAGGTTTATTGTGTATAGAGTGATTGCCATGCACAAGCAAAAACACACATACATTAGCCTAGAGAGGCACATGAGGCACAGATGCATAAATATACTTACACATATATACTTGGAGTGGGGAGGTGGTGGCCTTAGTTAGAGGACATACAACACATTGGATATAATTATATATGATCCCATGACACTGACTCAAAAGAAGAAATCATTTTGTTAATACAGAGAATGCTGAACAAAATATACTGACATATGTTGAGTCAGTAATGCATGAAACACAGAATTTCTAGTGGTCCCAGTGGATAAAGCTGAGTGGTAATTTTGTATTAATATTGTATTTATTATTAATTAATTATTAAATATGCTGCCTTACCACACCTGGGAGCAGCAACCCAGCACCAAAGGGTGCAGCAACCCAGCACCAAAGGGTGCAGCACCCAGGGGGAACATCAGCGACAAATCTTCAAAAGAGAAATCAATTTTTGGTACTTGCCATTAGTTTTGGGTTCATTTAAATTGTCCTGGTTTCTAGTCTTTAATCCTAATGAAGTGACTTTGTATGTGTGTGTGCGTGAGAGAGAGAGAGTATAGAAACCTTTCAGTCTTCCTTGTGGCACTGACATAGAAAACGTCTGGGCACATCCTCATGATCCAGCCAGAGCTGAAGGTGTTTTCTGTCTTCATATACTTGGAAACCTTGGAGCTGTTTCCAATAGAAGTGTAGGTCAGTAGGAATGAATATAAACCTCCTCATTACTTTCTGCCATCTCTTCTAGAAGAATTGCATGAATGAGCATTTGAAAATGACTGCGCTTTATCCCTTTTATCACACAGTCACCACTATTTACTTACTCCCTGGCAGGGACTCCAAGCTGTCTGCCTCCATAAATCAGTAGTAGTCGCCTTAGCCTTCTCCCAGAGGGTTCAGGTTGAGGTGCTGCAAGTTGGGATGATTCATGGGGAACATGACAGCCCGCTTAAGGATTTTTTTATTACTTGATAAATGCACAGATGTGCCAAGGTTTTTGTAGCTTAATGATACTTGGGTGTTTGCTGCCAAGAGATTATACTTTGATATAGATGTCCAGTCTCTAAAAAAAGTACATTTTTCAGGATATATTAACAAATATAGCTCTTGCTTAAGACCACTGTTGTATGCTTTTGCCTCTTTAATCTTAAAAGTAACATATGTACTAAAGCCTAGCATTTGTCAAACCGACGTGGGAACAGAGCAGACATTTATAAATTGAGTCCATAAGGACATTTTCTCATGTTTTGTTTAATCTGATTGCAATTATGTTGTGTTGGGAGAAGAACAGTAGGAGCGAAACCATAGCACCTCAGCAGGGCTAAGATCTGAGTGGCTCTGAAAATGCGAGGTAGAAACCCTTGCATTTGGCAGAGCTACATGGACAGGTTTTACACCAAATGAGCAACCTGATGAGCATGTGTTGTTGCCCCCCCACCCCACACGCTTCACACACACTTGTGCACACAGCATGTTCTCAACATGCCCCTTGCAGCAGGAGATACTGAAAAGGGACCAGGAAGAACCAGGACACATCCATCTCTGGGCTGGGAAGAGAGAGGCTGTGGCACAGACATCCTGCTGGGCAGCCTGTGCTGCATGAGGCTCAGCTATAATGTGCAGACTCATCCAGGGTGTTTGGCCGCTTACTCTGACAGCAGTAAAAGCCCTCAGTCACAGTGGCTAATTTTAACCTGGAGGTTGTTCAGACACCAGCTTTGCAGCAGCATGGATCACTGCCCTGCACCTTACCTTTTCCCTTGGGACCCTGGCTTCCCTGGAAAGATGGGAGCCCCACAGTATTCTTGCTGGTATTTCACTCTGGTACAGCCCAATGTGCACCCACAGGTCAGCAGAGACACAGACTCTATTTCTTTTCAGGGACAATGGAGCTAGTGAGAGAAGCAGAAAGATTCAAAAAAGGAGAGGTAAGGATATTGATTTGCTAAAGAACAGTGTTACTCAGAGCCTGAACTGGGATAATAGAACCGCAGGACACGTCCTTACACAAGGAGCAGCTATTCATGGCCCTCCTTGAGATGTATAGATTTAATGGCAGCTGTATCGCCTTCTAAAACTGCCTTGTGCTATGAGATACGGTATGTACAGTAAAAATAGCACTCTCCACACAGCAGGTTTCTATTATGGGATTAACCAATTGTGCCCACGTTGTAAAAACCTGCTAACAACTAGCAACGGCAAATCTCCCCAGAGCAGCCAGGCAATGAAAGAAAGTCACAAACAAAAGACTAATGACCTAAAAATAAAATTCAAACCTGAAGATACTAAAGAAAATTATCCTTAAAAAGCTAATGGTACAAAACTGTGAATTGTGCAATAAAACCCAACTAACAACTTCCATTGTTTGTTCCCCCATGTCCTATGCTTCTACTTCTGTAATGCCTATGAGATTGTAAAATGGCAGGGGGAAAGGCTGCATGCAAAGTGTATTTATTTATGAATTCCATATTTAATGATTCTTCAGCTAAACCAGAAGAGGCATGGA
Source organism: Pardalotus punctatus (assembly GCA_013400915.1). Lineage (NCBI taxonomy): Eukaryota > Metazoa > Chordata > Aves > Passeriformes > Pardalotidae > Pardalotus > Pardalotus punctatus. The sequence goes on from VZTX01009484.1 coordinate 46,906, forward strand.
TGATTCTGACTGAACTAGAAAGATTATGCTAACAGCATTATACAGGTCCCTACCAGTCCCTGCAGTGACTGAAGTTTTACACAGCCCATTTAGAGTAGATAACTCTGAAAGAAATTAATTTAATTCACTTCTAGAGTTGACCAGGTAAATTCATTTAATTAAACTTCAGCAAGTATAAAAAAATTTGCTTTCAGTTCAAATGGTCTCATATTATATCCTTTTTTAGCATATGGTACCAGGCAGATTGCCAGCCCTATATGGAAGGAGAAATTCAGCAATATGTTGCAATAAAGCTCTCTCCTAGCTCCCCAGTCAAAACTTGCTTTCACCTAAAATATTCTTTCTTGCCCTTTCTTATTTCTAGGATCTCAACATAAAGTCATCAGCATTCATGCTGTAAGATTAGATTTAATGTGTTTCTAAAGCCTCCCATTAACCTTTCAGAAAGTCTGACATTTCCTGATTCACCAGACAACTAAGTCTTTTTCTATCGGGGTAGACAGACTCTTCTCAAATCACTTGCATGTGTCAATAATGACTCCTTTCTTCCCCCACAAGCTGGAGGAGAGTGGGGCCCCAGCTTCCTTGACTAAGGGGGGTTGCTTTTGCAACAGCTTGTGCACAAGCAAAGGCAGGGATGGAGAAATAATGTTAAGCAGCTTCACAATCAAAAGCTTCTGCAGATAGCCTCAAACCCAGACATAGGTGGATTGGGTAGTAGATAATTCTTTATTAAGGTACTGACAGAAATGTAGTCTTTCAGGATGCTTATGAGCCTGAGGAAAAGCTGCTATTATTCTTGAGTTTCCATTCCTGCTGAGCCAGCACCTGTTTGCACTTTTCCCTCATTCTGGTCAAGCAGAGATTCTCACTTAGCATGTAATAAAATGTTGCTTTATTTCCCCTGTAAGCCAAACACATTGACATCATTGGGTGTGTGCCTGGTTCATGGCCCAAGGATTTGGCCTTTTATATGTACACAATTATCTATATCACTTTTCCCCCTTCATTCCACACCCGCCACTCCCCTCCTGCGCCCAGACTCATGTCAAAACAGAAAGTTTCTCAGATCTATTTTAAAGTTAATATTTGTAGTGTCATGTGCTTGTAGAGCTCTTTGATTTCCTTGAATATCAGGGTGCAAGAAATTCTTTACATTTTAGTCATTAATTTGTTTTATAAAATTAGAAATCACACAGTTTGGATGATCTGGTCAACTTACCTGCCTCTTCCAACTACAAAATTAAAATATTTTCTACAACCTAGATACCATACAAGCTCTTCACTGCATTTGCATTTGTCATATAGAATGATTTATCACTTTGCAATGGAGTCCCCATTATATTATATTTTTGAGGAACAACAAAGAAAAATTTGGTATTTTGTCCTTGATTTTGTGTTTCCTTCCCACAATCCAAGATGGCTCTCAGAAACATAAATGCTTATGATTTTTCCCACAGATATGAAGTACAAGATATACCATCAGGAATTTAATGCCTCAAATCTAAAACAAAGTAATATCTTTTATACTGGCTTGGAGGCCACACACAGCTTTTTTATGCAACTCATATGTTGGCTATTGCAAAGATGAATCCCCTCCTTCTCTCTCCAATGTCAACTCTAACTAAAGCAATTGAGAGGAAGTATTGTCTTCGCTGGCTTACATGCATTTATGTATATCTGTATCTCAATGTAAATATACAGTGATCAGTACCTTTAGCTATCAATATTGATATCTATATTGATATGAGTTTATATATGTATTTATAAAGATATAGGTATATATCTCAATGCAAATATGCACATATAGCTGTATATTAAGAGTGCACAATAGGTATCACTGTGTTTACAGATGGTGGGATCTATTGATATGGACAGATCTTGATAGGCACTGATCCTTTTTGATCTGCATGTTGATAACAATAGGCATGAATGCCTATTGACTTGATAATTAGTACTGCCTATGGATTTGAATATCTATTGAGAGGTATCAATACCTGTTGATAGGAGTTGACATCAATATTAATTGGTAATATTAAGGCCTCAATACTTACCAACACCTGTATCAATGGACACTGATATCTATCAATATTTATATCTATGATATTAATACCTATCACTAGTCACTGATAACACCTCTCAATGAGCATTGGTACATTTTTCTCTCAATAGGCATTGACACCTACCAACACAGATCCATTTTTATATCAATGTGATAGGCCTCAATACTTATTGGTTTGGATACCTTTTGGTGGTATTGATATGAGGAGGCATTGATACAAATTGATACCTCTCAATATCCATACCTGTTGATAAACATCAATACATATTAATTTTGATATCTATCCATAGTGATAGCTATCTCTAGCTATTGTTTTGAATATTGATTTGGATCTCAATATGCACTAATAAATATCAAGAGCAATACCCTCTGATAGTATTTATCTAGAAGATTAAATACAGTGAGCTATTGAAATTTATCAATATCAATAACAACAATATCTATTCATATTTGTAGCCATTGGTACTCATTGATACCTTCTGGTATTGTAAACAATGAATAAGTATCAATACCCATGTATCTGGATATCTACCAACAGGTAGGACTACCAATAGGTATGGATACCTATCAGTACCTATCAATATCAATACTTGCTGATAGTCATCTATGCCTACCATTTTTGTTAGCTTTTTTCATCAATACTTACCTGTATTGATAAGCATAACTAATACCCATAATTTTTAAATTGATTTTGATATCAATAAGCATCAATACCTCCCAATATCAATATATTTTGATATCAATAGTCATCAACAGAAAATCAACACCTATCAATTTTAATATCTATCAGTTGGTAATGATAGGGATAGGTATCAATAGGTATTGAAACCTATACATAACAATAGGCATTGTTAGTCATCCATTCTTTCGGGTTTCAGTGCTGATTTCAATATCTATATGCATCAGTAGCTGTCAATATTGATACCCACTAATTTTGGCACCTATTGGTGGGCACGTATTTGACACCAGTGGGGCTACTCTTCATTGTGCTGTGATAGCTTAAATTTCTAAAATTCAAAATGTGTCTTTATCCCATACTCACTCCTGTGTTCAATCAATTTGTCTTACACAGAGAAACTCCACACTTTAGGGGCTCCTGAGTAGCTATGTCTGCAATAAAGCCCTGATTTGCACTAGGGTCAAAATATACTTCTTGGCAATGCTGTGCTGATGAGCCTTGGTACAACAAGGAGGCCAGGGAATAGTCTCAGTTGTCAACAAGGACAACTTCCACAGAGTATTTTGATAATGCAATAATGTGTTGGAATAAAATGGCCTGATGGCCTGGCTCATATAGTGAAGAATAAATTATTGATATGGACTACATTTCTAAGACATCTTCACATAAAGACTTACGTGACAAATGCCTCCATGGAGATAACTCATGCATAAGTAGCATATATTTTCATTATTGATTTACTAAAAGGATATTATTGCTACTGCAAATGCAGGAAAATTGTCTCTATGGGTCAAATTCCATTTTAATGTTACTCCAAAGAAGGTAACAAATACACCAGGGATTTTTTTAACCTATTCATCCATTCCATCAGATGATCTGTAGTTTAGCTGGTGGTTTAAGTTTTCCAAAACCGTGGGCTAGTATATTGTGAGCGGCACTAAATATCTCAAGAAGAGAATAATAAACAGAAAAGAGCCTACTCCAAACAACTTAAGCTTTAACAAGCTGGTGAATCATGAAACATGTTAAATCTTTCTTTGGTGGTGAGCATTTTGATGAAAACAAGTGAAGCACAGAGGGCAAACACCAGATGATGCATCACACGTAGGTGTTGAGCCTGTTCTAAGTGCAGAAAGTTAAATGCTCATTGCTGATTTGGAGGTGATGCCAACCTGATTGCAAGGGCCCAGCCCCACAGTCTCCCAGTGAAGGAGAGGGACAGACCCAGAGACTGCAGCCAGGTTCAGCCAAGAATCCAGACATGAGTCACCTCCCTGGGGATGGGAATGGACTGGGACATCAGCCCATGGCTGGGCCTGTATAAGTGGGACCTGTGGCCAGGCAAAGCTGTGGGGAGATGAAAATTGGCATTGTTGCAGCATGACTCTGTCAGGGACCAATGGACCTAGAGGGCTGGAATGGGGTTCTGAGCCATTTACAGGGTGGGAACATTCCCAGGGCACCGGGGAGAGATTGTCAAGGCTGGTGGTGCCCCTGGGACTCTGACAGCAAAGCAGCAGTGCCAATATTGTGCAGTTGTGCATATACCTGATATGTATCATGCCAGGGTTCCCCCACCAGACTGTAGCAGAGTGTAGCACTCTTTGGAGAACACTTGCACTTTTCCACCCATTCCTACAGAACTTGAATGACACTAAAGTAGTGTCAAAAGACAACCTCCCCAGCATGTTGGATGATAAAATGGTAAAATACACTGAGGGTGGGAATTCTGAAAACTCCTCTGAAAAAGGATTATGTGCCAGCAGGAGCCAAGTCAGTGATGAGACTATACAAAATCCCCACAGTGATGTACGTATGACACTGCTGGAAAGGAATCTGAACTATACAGCTTATTTCCTCTCAGATCATGAAGTTCCCCAGCCCTGGAGGGGTTTGGTTTCTGAAATCCTAATTCTGGACCCATTATGGTTAAAACAGAGTGTGATAATACAAGATGATGTAAGATATATAGAGTGCATTCAGATTGCAAAATGACACAGACATGAGAGAAATAAATGCCATCATATTTAAACGGTATTTAAGCTCCTAATTGCCAAATCTAAGTCTATGATTTTGAAATCCAAACTATAGAATCACATTTAAAAATTCTATGGTCAGTATGAAGTATTTATTAACTGTTCACTACCAAATAAAGCAAATCATTATTTTAAAGAATGCTCAGCACTCTAAAATAATCTATCTGGATTTCTATTCTGTTTTCATCCCAGTGATAATATATTACAATACATTAAAAGGTTTAAGTAAAGCTTTAAGAAACTTATTTTTCCATGTACCTAGGCAAATAACTTTCTACCTTTGAAGGGACCAATTCTAAGTGTTCAGAAAAAGTAGCCAAGAAAAGACTTATTACTAGAAGTTTTTTATTTGCTATACAGAAGATGTACACTTCACAGAAGTACAAAACCAGAAGTATGGGTGTTGGGGGAGTGCTAGCCATTAAGTTATTGCCCTGCTCTCCAACATTTCCTGTATTTTTCTCCTAAGAAAATTTCAGGGGAAATAGAGGGGCATTCTTGTTGTTGTTTAAGTGACCAGTTACTCAGTCCATACTTGCTAACATTAGCATCATCCATCACCTTTCTCTTTGATTACCTTTACTAGACTCAGTCATTTCTGTGATAAGATGCTTGGCACAACCACAGCCTACACTGCTATCGGTGACTCTGGGTTTTGCTCCAGGACCTCGTGATCTGGGTGCTGAAGAAGGCAACGCAGGTGGAAGTGTGTGTAACCAAGAGGAAAGACTCCAGGGATGGGATTCACAGAGCACTGGCATCGTGGTCGAGATGACACCTTCCTCTTCGAAGTCTGTTTCTCCCTCTTTCTCATGGCAAGAGCAAATGTGTTCTGTCAAAGCCAGAGCCACAGGGGATGTGAACTACCTAGAGCTGGGATGCCTTAACAGCAACATCTTTTAAACAGCTGTGCCAATATCACTGAGGATGCAGAGGCAGACTTGAGTAGCTAATCCATACTTTCTCTACATGGAAATGAACATCGGTGAGTCAATAAATTGACTTTTCTTGGTAAGTGATTTAAAACCATAGAGTGAAGGATGACACATGTACTCTTGCAGGAGTTTAAGCTACTACTACTGCTACTACAAAAATTCTCCAGTCTAGGATTTTAATGGATTTTTTCAACAATTTTTGTATTAGAGAAGTGAAATAAAAAAGCAGAATTTTTTTTTATGGTTATTACTTTCTGTAGCTGGCAGATGCTTAATCCTTTGCACTTGAAGATACAAGTGACTGAAGGTGAGAAGATGCTGTAGGGCAAAAATATATTAGTGGAGGAAGAAGACAGCAGGCTACACTGTCAAGGGTATCTCAGCAGACCCTCTAGTCATTCTGCTTCACTGACGCAGGTTCAGGGGAATGCATGCCCTTTCAAATCTATTTCTGCGGTTGTATATTAGATATATAGACACATATGCACATTTCATACATTCTTGGGTTTTTATGGTTTTTTTTGTTAGTTTGGTTTTGGTTTTTGTATTTTTTTCCCCTTGCTTTTGGGGGGATTTGGTTTTGGGTGTTGTTTTTTTGTTGGTTTATTATTTTTTTTTAAGGAAAAAAAAGAAAGTATTTCCTTGCCAGCAATCAATACACTATGGAATAGCAAATTAAACTGTAAAGCCTCCTAGGTCTAGATTAATTCTGTCTAATTTTAGGTACATAAAAGAGACACACAGTTTATGCACAATGTCACTTTATGTACCCTCTATTGTCAAGATAGAGAGACAAGATACCTCCAGAGGGCACTTAAGTATTAAAGTGGCTTGAGATCACCCTCAAAAAGTGCCTGTCTGTGTCAACTGGCAGGAGAAGGCAAGTAGACCAGCCATAATCTGAATTTGGGTGCATTAATTAGATGCCTGGAGTTGGTGGAGTTGATTTCAGATTTATTTAAGCAGGAAGATGAATAGAGGACTTGTGAATGAAAAGTAAAAGGAAAAAAAATTAGCAGTACAGTCAGCTTTTCTTTCTAGACTCCAAAGGTCCATTCAAAGCCACAGAGAGGAATAAATAAAAATAATATTTTAAAAGGCTGAAAAAAATAATTTAGAAAATTCCTTCAAGCTAAAACATTCAACATAATCATCAGAGAAAATCAGTTTTTGTTTCTTTACTTCCCTGCTTTGTATGACATCCTCAAAAGGACACTTGAAGTTCAAAAATAACATTTTTTTAATATTAGATGGATGATTAAAGATACTGCTAGTCGAATCAGAATTTTTCTCTCTTTCTAAAATAATGCAAATGTTTATTTTACAAGAATCACCTTTGGCATGATGGAAATCTCACTGAAAGTGATGGTAATTGTTCAAGTTAGACCCTAATATTCCATGTGTTTCCATAGCTTTTCATTTAATTATGCTTCTTTTGAAGCTATGTTATTAAAGAAAATAAGTGCTACCTTTCAAACACAGCTGGAGTAGTGGCAAGGGACAGGGGCTCTCTGTAGCATTAATTTTTAATGTATTTTCACTCTCAAGATTGACCTTCCATTTATAAGATAAAAGTACATTTGAGACAAGGAGTCTCCCTGAGTTATTAATAGCTTATTTAATTATTCTCCTTTTCTTGGTAGTAGTACTTCAGAAGGCATTCAGAGAAGCTGCATGAACATACTATGCAGCACTCAGAGCATGCAGACATTTGTTTTATTTGCCCATTTCCCTTGATTTACCAACGTGTTTGAAATGCAATTGCCAGACTCGATTGATGTCTTTCATTTTGTGGTACAGAGGTGAAAAGATTACACATCATCCTCTGAGGCTGGCAGTGGCAGAAATTACTCAGGGTCACATTTCCAAAGAGAAATGTAAAAGCAGAAGAGCTTCTTTCTTGATCCCTCCTATTTGGATGTTTTTGGAGGCACCCAGCACTTGCGCCAGAGCAGCAGCACTCTGACTTCTCCTGCTGCCAAGGAAGGAGCTTGTGAGCACAGTCAGACCTCAAGACCCGGCTGCTCCAAGGATGATTGGTCCCGAGCTGAGCAAGCCAGGGAAGAGGTGGTGGTGCCACCTGCAGAGCCCTGAAGCTGTTGGCAGCTCTGCGACACCAGCACGTTCACATGCCGCTGGAGATCTTAAAAGCCAATTCTACCGCACAGGGCCAGGCCACTTCCACCACAGTCTCAGGTGGAGGTTAGTTTGGTACAGAGAGGGGTGGAGGTGAAAAAAAGCTGTTCTGGGTGCTGCTGTGGAGACCAAATAAATTTGCCCTACGATATTTTCATTTACCAAGAGAAACTGATGGGGGTGGGTGAGCAAGCCAAAACCAACTTTAATTATTACTCATTTAAAAAGGCATGTACGTAGGGACTCATGCTGCAGTAATTTGGAATAAAGCTGGCAGTAATACCTCTGTCTTTAAAAGATCCCCTAATGCTTGTTCCAACAGCTCAGTCTGTTTTCCTGTTATACTCTTTCAGCTACAGCCCAACACAGTTCCATTACACTCAGGCTCCTAAATCTATGGAAGTATTTTAGAGGCATACACCTCAAAACACTGCAGACATTATCTGTGGGGGCACTCAGGCAAAGAAGATTTAACACTGAAATTTTTTTTAAAGATTTCACAAAGACTTTTGTTGTGTCTGGACAGGCAGATGCATTACCATTGTGGAAGGTCACTTCCAGAGCAGTGAGAAAGTTTCACGAGGATAAGTCTGTGCATAACAACAGATTATTACTTTCTCTAAATGAACTAGTTCAATCCAATGGAAAGAGAAGCCAAATTGGTTCAAATTAAAGTTTGTATGAAAATACTTCTACTTACTGTACAAACCTAATATTTTCTTGACTGCTGTTTAGGAGAGGTATCACACTGAGATACCTAATGAAGTTCAGATGCAAATTATTGAAATAACATAGAGCAATCAGGTGGGAATTGAAAATCCAGATTCATTCTGTGTTTGTTAAGAAGTCATTATTAAAGGGAAAAAAAAATCATTCATTTCCACCGAGTTACTTGGAGACATTAAACACCACATGACAGAGATTATTCACATTTCACTAGCATCTAGGACAGCCAGCCTCTCTGGTAGAAAACAGCCTCCCTATGGATGCATTTAAACAAAGGGGAACTTGAGGCACCTTGAGATGAAGTGCCCTAACAGAGGACAAAAAACTAGAAAGCCATTAAACAAAAGCTGATTAACTCAAACCTTCCAAAATTCCAGTCTAGTGCCCCAAATCACAAGACTGACTCTCCTCCATGTTATGACTAGAAACTCAGGCTGAATCATACAGACTGTACAACCTTTTGTCTTGATGTTGAGCAGCAATTTTAACTTTTCTTGTGTTGTTTTTTTGTCTTTTGTACTCTGATGGGTATGTGCATGGATTTGTTAGCCTCTCTCCTCTGAGGCTGCTTCCCCTTTCAGCTGCTCACCTCGTGGTTGGTTTTTTAGATCATGTTTCAACATTAGCATTGTGGTGGTTGTCTGCAGGCCTTGGTCCTAAGCACTGGGAAAGCCAGACTGGGATGATTGCCCAAGGGAAGGCAACATGGTCTCCTCTTCCAAGAAGCTGAGTAACATCTAGTTTCGTAGCTTTCAGTGGAGGAGATCAAGCTGCTAAACTCCTGGCAGGATCAGCTCATATACAGTGTGCTGCTCCTGCTGCATGAGGTCAAGGCTGGTAATCTATTATTTTGCTGAAATTTGAGCCCAGGAGATGCAAGAAGCTAACAGTGGAGAGACTTGTAATTTATATCCCACTCTCAACTCACTGCAATAAAAACAGGCCAACAGTGCAGAAGAGTTTTGAGACTTGAAAATGAAAACTGGGCACTGGGATTTATTTTTCTGTGGTGGTTTCAAGAGACCAAAAAGAGTCTGCAATAGGTGTAGGCCAAATACTGAGTCTGTATCTGCTCAAGTTTTGATTGTAGTGAGAACGGGCTTGGATAAAAACCACAGGAGGACTTCAGGATCTGGCCCCATGTAGGGTGTTTAGGGGAGACTGGTTGTCAGCAATTGGGTCAAGCCAACAACTTCTGTCTACTTAAAATAAAGTCATTATTCTCAAACCCACAGCGGTGCCTGCTCCTGATGACTGCTGCAGTCACTGATTGAAACCAGAATTAGGCAAAGCCTTTCTTGGTCCCTGCTTCTAATTTAGCTTCCCAGCCTTGTTATTTCTGGCCGTAAACATTTTTATTTTTCTGCTCGGAGAGAAAGTTCAAAGTTTTTAGCTGATTGTGCCCAAGTAAGTTTTCTAGCCAGGAGCCTGTACTGCTTCTTGAACTTGAAAATAATTGGTCCAGTCAGGGATTTCTTCATTATTGAGGAACACTGGATAAAGTGCTCTGTAGGCATTTCAGGGGTAATCATAGGCTAACCTGTCCCAGGATATTTAATCTGTTAGATCATATTTAATATTTTTATCATGATAGCATCCAGAGGCCCCAGCAGGACCCCCACTGAGATAGAAATTTTAGAAATGCAGATGTTTACATGGTCTCTTTCCCGAAAGCTAACAATCTAAAAGAAGCCTATAAAAGGCATATTTAGAGAAAAACAATAAACCTGGTAAAGCCATCACTGTAGTGAATAATCTTATTTGCTCATATTAAACTTACTTTTGTCATCTGACCAGCAATATCCAGCTTGTGTTAAATCAACTAGCAAAGAAATGGATATTTCTGTGCAAAACTCACAGGAAGTCTTGCAACATCACTTTTCTGCTCTACTTTTGGATAGCTGCAGTTATTCCCTGTTAAAATGATTAGTACTCTAAATGAATGAGATCACCTACTGAATAAAAGCACAGCCAAGCCACACTCATAACATGATCTCATGCAGGCTTGTCTTCAAGAATGCCCCCCTGAGAGTTTTCAACAATTGTTCATCCAATTGTTGCATGTAACCTCTGTTCAGAAAGGAAATGTGGCTGACAAAATCAACTAAAAAAAGAACCCACTTGTGCCAAAAAAAATATTAAAAAGTGTTTGTGCCTGGATATTTTAATATATATTCTTTTCTCATCACCAAAAAAGCATCCATTCATTTTAAACAAATCTACATAATGCTAATTTTTAACATACATGGGCCATTCATTTATTTCAGAGGGGGCTCATGAGACTAGATCTTAAATAAGTTATGCATGAGTGTCTTCATGCCCTAGAGCCAAATATAGCAAAACATTCTCTCCTCTTATGGCACCCATACAGTGCAGCACTGTCTGCACAGCTCCAACACCAATAATGTTGTCTCATCTACAAGGCAAGAAATCACTGTTTTTCAGAAAGGAATGGAGGCACTGGGAGAAGAAAACATCCACCAGTTGAAGAGCATTTTGGTGCTAAACAAGGCAGATGATTCCTTGTCAGATTTTCATAATTCGTCATCCACTTGTGAAAAATCCCCCATCTGCATACGTGTCCTAAAATACAAAGGGTTATAAGGGATGTGTTGAGAGGAAATGTGCAGCCGAGAGGGCACTTGAACCAGGTCACCAAATCCCCAGACTAGCCTCATAATCACGAGCTCATCCTTCTTCCCAAATTTCTGCCAAGGAGATCACCAGGATCTCAGACATTACACAACATTGACTTTCTGTCTCTTTGAAGAAGAACTTTGATCCTTGCAAGCAGACATTTTCTACCCAAGACAGCTCATTGCATTAGCCTGTCCCCTTGCCAGCTCTGTGCAGAGGCTAAGGAGAAACTTTGCTGCACAAGACGGAGTGAAACATGAAGACGTGGTTAGAATGGGAAAACATAAGCAGTCATAAAAAAGAAAAGAAAATATGGGAAAAAGGGGAAAAGAAGAAAACGGGGATGGATGAGAGCCAAAAAGAAAGAAACAGATGCTAGTTTTGTGGCATGGGTTTTTAAAGCCTTTCTGTGAGGACTAAGTATATGGTATTACTGACATTTAGCACTCAGAAATTACACTACAGTTGGTGAGCACCTTTGGACAGCAGGCAGACATGGTACTGTGCAAAATACCTCATGGATTTTTAGCAAGTATATTTAATGATCTTTTATTGTCTGAGTCACAGATCCCACTGACAAACTAGTATGAACAGTTAGTGCTAGTGTGAGCCACCAGCATGTTTGCACAAAATGCCACCAATGATACTGCACCTCTGAAGCATACAGATAAGTTTTTCATTCTGTTACATGGTTTTCTAGGCAAAAATAGTCTCCCTACACTCCTTCAGTTCAGATTTTTGGGATATCACTGAAAAACAGGTTTTCTGACAGTGTCACTGGCATTTTGAAGATCTTATTTTTGGTTTTATTTTGGTTATTGGTGGGTAATGTCAACCAAGTTTGCCCACATTTTTGAAATGTTTCTGCTATTTAGAAGTTACCTGACACCCATCTCCAGCATATGACACCCCCAAAACTGAAGAACCATGTAAAGGGACAGGCACAAAACAGTGACACAGGAGGACCACAGTGCTGCAAGTCTCCAGTCATGTTTGCTTGCCAGGCACAGGTGGCAGAAGGGTAAACGGGCATGCTTGGTCTGCTAAACCAAGCAAGGAGATCTAACAGAGGCAACGAATGGGGCCAGGTGCTTTTTATTCTCTAACAGATGGTATAAAAAAACCTTCTTGTATGCAATTTTAGCATTTCTGTGCATGCAAGAGAGAAAAATCTGAATTTATATTTAACTTTGTTTGAACAGGACTAGCTGCCATTTTCACTTCTTTTTCCTCACTGGAAAGCCTGGGCCTGATTCTCAGCTGATGTAATCTGGCATTGTGCCACACAAAGCAATGAAAGTGCATGGGCACAGGGGAAAGACAACAGTTTGGCCAGGGACCCTTGAGAAAGCTCTGCTTTTAAGTGCTACCACAGACTGACATCCATGCTAAGCAAACAGGATGTCCAGTTTTAAATCTCTAGCAAGCCACATCCTGTAAACTGCATTCTACTCAGCTGACCCAGGAGATAAAATGGTTGGGACTGATCCTCAGCCATGATAAGGCTGGTTTGCTTAAAGTTACAGCAGAAAATCTCTCCTGAATGGAATTTCATTCTACCTGCCTCACACCCCACCACTTGCAGGCACAGAATGAGAGCAGGAGGTCAGAAATGAGACTGTTGTCCCAGCATAGCTCAGATGTTCCTGCTTCCAGGGACTGGGTCCAGGACAGTGCCAGCCCCAGAGTAATCATCAGTCTTACCCTTCACTGTACCGTTCTTCAGGCAGATAAAAAATGAGGGGTTTTCCTTCTAGGGAAAAAAAAATCCGCTAAATTGCAAATGGATTTAAGAAGGTGGTAAAGACTTGCCAGCTCAAAGCTGTTGAAAGAGGCAGTTTTTTGGTCTTTCACTGGTATTCCACTCTTCATTCACACCACATCTGCCATCAAGAGACTTTCAAAGCCCATCCAGGTTGTCTGAAGCAATCCTGGCTAACAAATACACAAAAGCTATTTGAGAATTGCTTTCATGTTTATAAACCTGTATTGCTGATGCCAAAGTACTCTGAGCACTGACTTTCGTTCTTAATTCTCATTCACCACAATATTTGCAAGTATGGCCATGTGAAAAGCTATTTATCAGGGTCCACAAAGACCAAATAATTTTGTGAGTCTATACATGTGTGTGGCTGTGCCTTGTGGACTAACAGCCATATACTTTATTGCTATATGTTAATACAAGCTTCGCATATATTTTGTTAGGGGAAGAAAAGCTGGCGTTATCCACATGTGACTAAAACTGAACAAGATGCACTTTTTGGACTATTCTCCTAAACATAATTTTATCACAGCACTCTAAGCACATACATTATTGTTCACTTGCTTGCAGGACTGTCAATACAGGCTAAAGGCTACTGCTGTACTCTAATTTAGTCTGAAAGGCATCCACCCAGCAAAGAGGGGACTGGCAGAAAACACTTGGTTGCTGACTGCCCTCCACTACTCCCATCAGTGAAGGGACAGTCCTGCTGGGAATGACAGCAGAACAACCCAGCAGAGACTGCTGACATCTCATCCATGAGACAGGCAGAAAAAGCAGGATAGGGAGGATGCAGGAACAAACTGAATTTTGCTGAAGAAAGTCACATACTTGACCACAGCCAACCCAAGTCCTCAGAGCAAGGCCGGTCCCCAAGACTGACTCCACAGTATCACCTATAAGTATATTTTAATTTTACAGTGAATTGAGACTTATCTGGGGCAGGTAAAGCAGGCCTTAGAGCAAAGTCCTGCTGCTGGATTAATCCCACACCAGTCTGGATTTCAGGTTGGCTGATGGTTCATCACGCTGCATTACTTTGTGTACTGCTCTATGAATTTATTTGTGGCAGACTGTGGGAGAATACGCCTGTTCTTCCTAAGCCCTTGTGTACAAGTGTTCTCAGCTTGCCAGCACAGTAAATTAAACTGCTGGTGGAAAGACATAGATCCTACTCTAGAAGATGAACTCTTCCAGCTGTTAATGCAAGTCAGATTTTGGGACAGGGAGCAAAAGGGAAAAAAAAGAGGGAGATGAAGGGTATGAGACATGGTAGGAGGAATTTTGGCAGTGAGTTTTGCCCTGACGAGCAGCAGGGTGTCTTGCTATGGAGATCACGCAGGCAGCATGCAGGCCTGGAGTTGTGGAGACAGCTGATGAGAGTTTAGGCTTTGCCAGACAATAACATTGTAGTACACACACCAAGAAAAACCCACCAGAGATGATTGGAAAAGTAACTTTCTGGAGAATTCCCCTGTGGAGTAATTACTGAGCCTTCCCCCAGCATGCTAGCAGATGTGTAAACACGTGGACAAAGATTCCTCTTGCTGTGAATGACATCAGTGGTACCCTCTGTTGTAGTCCACCACCAAGTATCTCATGGACACCTTAGCTCCTGAGCTGCTCCAGAATTCCTGCCTGTAAGTTTCTTGTTCAGTCATTCACCAGGAACAGACTCTTAATCCTTAGTGAGGTTAACTACCATTGGAGCAACAGCACTTGTGGGATTGTACTGGACAAGGACGAATGAGCAGGAGGTGTGGGAGGAATTCAGTACAGCCCAGAGATGGGTGCCCAAGTTCTATCAAATAACATTGATGTGAGTGGATTGTACGTTGCTCTCCATAGATTTTAAGTATACACCATCAAAAGCAGCCTTGCCTTCTTTAGGAAAAGCAAAGCCAACAGGTCAAGGGAGTGGATCCTTCCCCTCCTCTCAGCCCTGCTGAGATATACCTGTAGTGCTAACTCTACCTCTAGGCTTGAAGAGAGACCTGCACGTACTGGAGTGGGTGCAGCAAAAAACCACAAAGATAATGAAGGGATCGGAGCCTCTTACATAAACAGGAGGGGGCTGAGAGAGATGGGACTGTCCAGCCTGGAGAAGAGAAGGCTCAAGAGGGGCTGTTATCAAAGTGTATAAATATCTGAAGAGGAGAGTAGCCAATAAAGAAGATGGAACCAGACACTTTCCATTTATAGGACAAGAGGCAGTGGACACAAGCTGAAATTAAAAGAAGTCAATTTAAATATAAAATAAAACTTTTTTTTTTTTTTCTGTAAGGATGGTGAAACACTGGAAGAGGTATCCTGGAGAGTCTGTGGAGTCTTCATCCTTGGAGATATTCAAAGCCCGCACTGAGCAATCTGCTGTGGTTGACCCTGCTGAGTGTAACAAGGTCAGAGTGGATGACATCCAGAGGTCTTTTTTTTCTGCAGTTATTCTGTGACATTCTGTCCTTTGAAATAAAGACAACGGTTGCCTTTGCACAAGGCTATTGGAGCACAAGTAAAATGCCCTAAGTGTACAAGTTTTTTCTTCATCTCCTCTTGAAGTAGCAAAGGAAGTTGGTGTCCTATACTTGGATTTTAGCAAGATACATAACAGCTTGGCCATCTCTACCAACTATCCTTCAATGCTAAAGCCAGCATACTTTGTAGCCAATGATGTTAGGAAACCTGTGCTAAGGAAAAAGAAACAATTGCAGAATATTTCCAGTCTCAGGCCAGAGGCAGGATGTCCAAGACTGAATCTGTCTGAAAAGTAATTTCCTTCTGATGTAAAAGACATTCTCTTTTTAATTCTCCCTCCTGCAAATACCATTGCTTTCTTATTCACTAAATGGGGCCAAGTATCAGCTAGCAGAAAGTGTCTAACATGTCCCAAGGTAAGTATCAACTTCTACCCGTTACAGAAAGCTTTATGCAAGTCTGTAGAAAATAAGTGGCCCTTAAATTAACGTTTTCTAGAAAGAAATTATCTCAGCAATGTCTTTACACTTTCTATGGAGGGGAAAAACAAAAAAACCCCATGTCTATAATATCTTTGCTGAAAGTGTGCAGAAGGCTCTGCTACAGTAAAGGTTGCTCTCTCTCTCCTTGTTCCTTTCTTATACTTTCATATCTACCTCTAGCATGGTAATGCAGGTTGTTTGTTTCTCCAAAGAAATGTCTGCTAAATGATTGTGTAAAATGCCCGTTCCCTCATGTGATGTCTTAGCTGACACTTTAGTTATGGGTACCTCTACCCTTTCATAGAAGAATAAGTTTGGTTCAGGAGTATTCCTTACATAAAGAAATCAGGAAAATCTGTCCCTTTATTGCCTCTCTGCTCTCATAAACAGATGATCTGTCCCAAAGCATCCAACTGTGGGTCTGCCAGCCAGACTGCTTCAATTGAGGGCTTGGTACCTGGCCCTGTAATGCTTGCAGGTTGGCCTTAGCACAGCCCAGCATTTTCCGGGAAGATTCCTCTCCTTCAGCTATTTTTCTCTGCAAGCCACTGGCATTGTGCTCATGTCATGTCCAAGGATGGCACCGCAGCCTAAAAGGAAGGCAGAGCTGAAGAGGCCCCTGCTAACCAGAAGGTATCTGCTCCTTGTGAGCACAGAGTCCCCTTTTTGCTTCAAAACCATTTGACACAAGGGTCTCTGAGAAGCCTCCAGGCCTCCAGTAGGACTGCAAGTTGTGGTAATCACAGAGTCTGCACTTCTCTTTGTGCAGGCAGCAAAGAAGGAAGATACAAATGCAAATGAGGATGTCTTCTGTGACAAAGGAGACTAACAGCACCCAGTGTCTGGCTTGTACAAGTGATTATTAGCACTGTTTTGTGCATTTCCAAATGCAGAGTAGTTGCTATTGGCACAAATGAATCACAATAAGGTTTACTGCTTATTATTTATATCATTCATTTCTAATACAAACTATGGAATACAGGATATAGGGAAATATTATGAGAAATGTTGCAAGATTACCAGAAAAGCAGGTGAGCATTTCTCATATAAGAATATAGAATAATAGCAACCATAATAAGTTCGAAAAACCGCAGGTAGTGCACAAACAATAAAATGCTACAAAAATAATAAATTCACAAGGTTATTAGTATAAGAACAATGATGCAAATGGTTTCAAGTCCCATTTGGCTTTCAGCATTTTCTTCCAGGTCAGTGGTTTGAATAAGAGGTAGGCAAACACTGCAGAAGATTTTGTGTAAATATTTGTGTAATGTTTTTAATGAATTCACTCAGCTTGTGTTTATTTTCCACTAATATTGTAGTACAGTGGTTCCCAATCTGCTGCATATTATAGAAAGCCTGATGCTGTAAAGGGAGAAGATGGATCAATCCCAGGCCAAACATCCTTGTTGCAGTGAATGTGTTTTGTGGCAAGCAAGTTCATGAATATGATTCATTTTAAACAAATATTGGCAAACCGGTCAAAGAAATCCAATTCTGTATTTGTTCACATGAGAATTTGTACCATATGCTTGGGATATAGGAATAGCATTTTTTCTGTCCAGGAACAAGCTTGTACACTGAATCATCACTAAGCCTGAGAATTAGTATTTCAACTTCACATATTCAGAAAAAGAATGTGATTCACAGATATCTGTTCTTACTGAAAATTATTTCAAAGAAATATAGGAACACTGATATTTTCACAATCTATTAGTAAAAACAGAAAGAGGCAAAATACGCTTAACATCTGAGGCTTGACTGCTAACTAGACGTTATATTACATTTTAGTTATTACTTTCAATACACTGTTTAAAAATGGGTCCTAATATGCAATGCCTGATGGCTATTCACAGGCATCTATGCAAAGAGTCTAGCTCAGCTTCTGCAGGAATAGTCTCGCAAAAACAGCACTGCAAACACAATCTGCACTGCCTGGCAATATAGCAAGGAAGCTGTGGGGAGGCAACAAATCTCATTTAAATGTTTACTCCCCCACCTTTAATGTGGCTGTTAGATAACACCCTGCTAAAGCACCAGTGTTAAGTAGGATTTAGGAAGGCAGGGAACAGGGGTAGTGCTGTTCTAGCAGAGTGGCAATACACCTCCTTTAAATGCATTATGTTGCTCATACAGGCTGTTACCAGGCTAAGATATAATAAATTCTTCCCTTTTCCTAAGGCAGCACCATCCAATTTAGTTTCAGGTTTAGCAGTGTCCAAGTTCATTACCCAGCTTCATCCCACCACCTGTCCTGTGGATTCTTGCCCAACAAATTTCCTTTTGGAATTTCATCTTTTCACCATCCGGTGTGGTTAAGTTTTTGCTAGGAGGGGGAGTTTCCAGGGCTGGAAAGAAAATGGTAGTGAAGCTCCTGCTAAAATAAATCTTGCTGAAGCCAAGGATACTGGAAAATGAACAAGTAATGTCTAACCTACTATGTTGGCCATGATCCTGGGTAAAAGAGCTACAGGAATATCCAGAAAGCAATAACCTAGATGATACAATTCTAATCAGGATTTTGGATGCAGAAACACCAATAAAACTCACCCTTCCCATAATCACATACAATTTATTAACCACAGTGGCTAAAGAAAGCCTTTTGTTTCTGGTGTTGTTATAAGAGCTCCTGTGATATAAGCATGTATTTTAAAAGGCTATTAGTTGCTGCTAAAACATTGATTTCTCAAATAGAGGAATCCATCTCTCACCTTACAAAACTGTAGCTACAAGACTGTCCCAATTTTAAATAACATTGTCACAGACTAATAACAAATCTGACGATTACCAAGAAAAGGTAGTTCAGTCTATTTGGAGACTAGCGATTCAGAAACATGACAATACATGGAACTAAGTATAGTATCCGTATCATGACACACCTACCACTCTTTGCAAATAAATCTGGTGTCCTGTAAATTATGTCCATCAAAAACATTCCTGGACTTTATTTCATTCTAATGTAAATTGATGTAGAAATAATACATGGATAAAAAACAGCATGATTTTGCTGAGGCACAATATTATGGAACTGATATGTGGCTCAAGGTGTATTTGGGCTGGTAACTAGGAAAAAACACATGTACACACACATGTATACCTGCATAAAACCAACACTGAAGTACATCAGGCTGCAGTTTGGGAAATGCCAGTCAAGCTGATCTTGGAAATTCCAGATTTAAATCTCCTGCCAGGTGAGCAGGTGAAACACCAGATGACTACAACATTTCAGAAATTCTGTTCTCTGGAAGGCAAGTATGTGCACATATACATATACATATGT
>VZTX01009484.1:66902-235766 GCA_013400915.1 Pardalotus punctatus
ATGTATGTATATATATATGTATGTATATATATATATATATATATATATAAAAATATATATACATGTTACTTCTATCTGGGAAAAAAATAAAGTTACATTTACTTCCTAACCTCAGGCTGTGAAGGAAAGAATGCTACAGCATCACAGACCCTTCCAGACAGCCCTTTCCTCCTCTGGCCCCCACCAATTCCTACCCAGATGTTGGAGTCCTACCCTCCCACGGGAGAGAGCAGTCTTTCCTGCTCTCTCTCTGTCTTTGTAATGGTTTTCCCACTGTCTGCCTTCTCTTCTCTGATCCACTCCTCTGGAAAGTGGCCAGGACTATTTGGTCTTCAGACATCCCAGTCTCATGGTCCTTGCTCACCAGGTTGCTTTTTTTCCTTTTAACTCCCATTTTTGGTACAATTTATCTGGCCCTACAGGTGCTATACTTTTAGCTCTACTCTTCTTCCTCGCAAAATTTATGGTATCTTTTGCCTTCTCCTCTCCCCACTTTGCTTCTTTGAATACTTTTCATACCTCATAGTGCAAGAACCTCTCAGATCTTCTGCATCTCCACTCAGATAGATTTAGCCTCTGGCTAAGTGCCCATTTCTTTTCCCAGCAGACCTAAATCCTACAGGTCCAAACTGGAGTTGTTCTTTCTTGCTAAACCTTTCCCTTGCCCCACATCCCAGCCTCTGCCCATTCCAGCATTTCTAGCATATTGTAACACTATGGTCACGAGATAAATGCCAGTCACCCACAGCTAACACTAGACTATAATTAATGTGAGGGAAAACTTCAACAGAATTAATTTGCAGTAAGTGCTCAGAAAAGCCTGTTTTAGTTTTACCCACTAAATTTCCAAAGACATATTGAGTTTCAGGATGGCCTTGCATGGAGGTGTGGAAAGGCAGATTAACTCAAAACTCTGCTCCATATCATAACAATTGTTGAAAGGAACACATGGGCAAAGCAGACAACACAGTGGATTTTACCCTAGCTGTTCCAGGAAACATCTGAGCATTTCATTAGAACAATAATCATAACAAATGAAAATAATAGATTTCTTTTATCCATTGAACACAGAATGTTTCAGGCCACAAAGTAGAAATTTGAAAATTTAGTTACCAAAAAATGACTGTTTTGCTATGAAGAGTGTTTGGCTTACCAGCTTGGATACTGGTCATTGTGTGTTTGCAGGTATGGAGTTTTTAAATTTATTTTTCATACTTTGCTTGATTTGTTTTTTCTGTGTTTCTTCTTCTTATATATCACAGTACTACTGGCGTGATTGTAGCATGTTTAAAAGCTCCTCCTATTTCAATGCTCTTGACAAGCCCATCCTTCTTCAACTTGCAGGACCCTGTCTGGGCCCTCTCAGGATCATGAGGAACAAGACCACTGCCTCCTTACAGGACCACAGTTTGTGCTCTGAGGCTCAAATACAGCAGAAAGCAGTTTTAGTGGCATTGAAGAACATGCTATCTGCTACTGAGACTGAGGATTCTTCTTTCTGTATTAATTAGGCTTGTACTGGTGTTCTTCATGAGTTGTTCTTGGTTTCTAGAGCTTTCTACAGCACATACACACTACTGCTCCTGGTACACACACAGTCTGTAAACCCACAGGTTATGTTTCCTTTGCTCTGTCAGACAGCTGCCTACCCATTTCCCCACAAAGATGATAAAACTGTAATTCTAGTGACTGATACAGAGAACTGTTTGAATTTTAGGAAAATCATGCAGATTTGTTGAGGGTCAGCAAGAATTTTGTGTAGACATGTTGTTTGATTAAGGAGTTGACTATGATATCAATTATCAGCCTTGACTGAGGCTCAGTTCTACCATTTCAGATATAATCGCCAGCAGTCAGGCCTGGCAGCTGTGGTGCATTCCTTTGCAGCAATATAGCTGTGTATAAAATAATAGTATTTTGGATTACCCAAGCAGCTGGACTAAAACTCATAGCTGGAACTGAAGAAAGTAATACACATTTAATTTAGAGCAAATCTGGCTTTTTAAAGTATACAAAGGCCTCAGCTTTAGCAGAGGTAACCAACATCTTGTTCCAGTATCACTTCTTTTCCTCCGAAAGAAATAATTTCTGGGGTCCTGAAGATTAGGTCGTAACAACTTTATCAAATGTGCCTGGGACTTTGCAGCCAAAGTATTATTGAAAAAGCAAAGAGGCTAATATTTATCAAGCACAAGTGAGACTTTCCTACAGGAAATTCTGTAAGTTTCCCAATCTCTATTTCTTCACAAACCATGGCCAAATGATGTCTTGAAGTTAAGAACCTTGTAGGTAGAATTGATTACTCCAGTGCTTGGCAGCTGGGGTTACATGGATCAATTCTCTTCTTTTTTTCTTTTTCTTTTTTTTTGACATATGGAAGCTTTAAGTATTGGAAATATTTTGGGCTAGCTTCAGCTGAAACATGAATAAGTTGAGGAATTCATGAGGTCATTTTAAAAGGTTTTTTTAATTTCTTTTAATGGAGCATTTGGAATGCTGTAGGATATAATGAACTTAATAAAGTATGGTTGAAAAAGACTAATTTCAGAATGTCAGAATCAAGTTAAATGATAAAGCCAAGTAGCTCCTGGAGATGTCTGCCTACATCAGTTATACGTAAGAGGCACAATTACAGAGTCATTGTAGAAAAAGGCCTCAAATCCCCTTGCAGCTGCTTGGATTCAGCATTCCTGGTGCCAAGCCAGTGGAGTCAGCTTCTCTTCCAGTTATTTCACTGCAGTGCCTTTGCTAGGTGAGGAATGAAGCTATGCCACAGGCACAGCTGCTTTCTCTTACCAAACACCAAAGCAGCTGCAGCTTCAGAGCAGTGGAACCATGGGGGAACAGATCTGTCCCATCATTATTTAAATCCCAGGAAGAATGGCAAAAGTGGCAAAATATCCTGAAGAGAGAGAGAAAAAGCAACCTCCTTCATAGCATTGGCTGAGCACTGGCAAGGAGCCATGCTGTCATACCCCATGGAGAACTCCCATGGATGAAATGGCATGACAGCTCTATGTCTGCAGCCCATTCATTCTGGCAGCATCTGTTCCATGCAGAGGAATTTTCATAGCAGCAGTTGGAAGGAGGATTAAATAGGTGTCTGAGGTACACAGAAAGGACATCACAAGGTATAATGGTATAAAGTTAGGAGGGCAGCAATGTGAGAGGAATGAGAAAGGAATAAGGAAAACACCACATTGCTCTTCAGGTCCTCTTTCCCTCTGAACTTAAAAAAAAATTACTGTAAGCTGCAATCAGTGTCTAGCAATGAAAATGAGATAAGAAACAAAAATTGCTTACTCAGTGCAATATCCATGGATACCCAGATAAAAACTCAACATTTCGACTTTCTTGTAGGGCTTTAGACATTTTCACAGAGTTAAAGGTCTACCATGTGTTTTCATCCACGTTTTCCTATTGTATTTCAATACCATTAGAAACTGAATTAAGCTCAAATGGAATTTAAAGCAATGGAAATTTGTCTAGACAGGATTTAACTACATCTATGAACTCAATGGGACTTTCAGAGAGCAAAATAACAGTTTGAAAGTTCCCACAAGGAAGCAGGAATGACACTTTCATTTGGGTTCACAACTTTTCTATTTTGATAAACACTGAATAGACACAACACCTTTGGAAGTGAATATTTAGTCTAGTCAGAAAACATGAAGGTTGTTTCCTAATAATTAAAATGTTTGTTTTTATATATATAGGTTTTGTTTTTTTTGGTTTTTTTTGCCACAAATCCCTACACATTTTATTTTCAGACAAGTGGAAGAACTTTTGAAAATGTCCCAGATTTGTTTAATCACCTGCTTCAGGCTCTGAAGGGAATGAAACAGCTACAGCAAGACAAGTGACTTAATTGGAGATTCAGAGTTTCTCTCTATTTTTCCTTTCTTTTCTAAAACAAAGTTCCTGGGGTAGGCTTTCCACTGGATTTGTCTGAAGCTGGACCTTGATATGACCTGTAGGGATGAGTACACTCTCTACACCAAAGGTGGAGAGCACAGTGTAGAACACAGGCTAGACTGTAATGCAGCAGAATGCGTTTCCAATGAATCTCTACACACGCTGTGGTTTAGGAAAGACAAAGATGGACAAGACACCTAAAGAAAGACAAAGATGGACAAGACACTGATGAAATGCCCCTGGAAGCACCAGTGCTTTGGAGCTTTCTGCCACAATTGCAGGAAGAGGGGGTTCACACATCTCTGCAAATGAGGATCACCAGGGTGACTCCTCCACTCACCATCACTTCTTGGACCTCGTCAGCAGCACCCAATTGCTGGCCATTATCATGCTTTGTTCATATAACTCTGTGATCATTTCCATTCTTAAAACAGTGCTTCAAACCGAGTCTGCACACCTCCTATAAGTGACTCCACAGATTCACTTTCCATCTGCCCTTGACTTTCCTTCCCTCTGCTGCCACAAGTTGCTNATAATAACAATAATAATAATAATAATAATAATAATAATAATAATAATAATTTCAACCCACTATTTTCTCTGCTAACTTTATAAGAAGAACTACAGCATCCACACACATATATGAATAGATCCTTTCTTTGAACAGANTGATGAAATGCCCCTGGAAGCACCAGTGCTTTGGAGCTTTCTGCCACAATTGCAGGAAGAGGGGGTTCACACATCTCTGCAAATGAGGATCACCAGGGTGACTCCTCCACTCACCATCACTTCTTGGACCTCGTCAGCAGCACCCAATTGCTGGCCATTATCATGCTTTGTTCATATAACTCTGTGATCATTTCCATTCTTAAAACAGTGCTTCAAACCGAGTCTGCACACCTCCTATAAGTGACTCCACAGATTCACTTTCCATCTGCCCTTGACTTTCCTTCCCTCTGCTGCCACAAGTTGCTCAAGTTGTGCTAAATCTTGTTAAATCCTTTCTCTTTTTGTTATGCTTAATTACATAGTTGTCAATCTTAAAACATACAAAAGAGGGAAATTTGAAAACATTCTGGGATTTGTATTATACTGTTGAATGAACTGGGGTTTTTTCCTATTGCATGGGAAAGACAGATTTAAATGAACTTTTCACAGACAAAAAGATGGGTGAGTCTTTAACAAGAAAGAAAAGAATTGGCAGGTGTATAATTATTTCACCACTTCTACTTTTGTTACTTTCCTTCCTTACTGTCAGTCTTCACCCTCNTTTCTGCTGCTAACCACACACATCTCTGGACACTCGCACTGGAGTTGAGGACTCTGCCACATGACTGAGTTATATCTCAGTTACAGCAGCTTAACAAAGTTTGGTCTCTCAACGGCCTTGGTAAAATTGTCCAGCCCATACAGTTCATCTGCCCCTGTTGCAAGGTAAAATGCATCAGATTAAGTCATCATGACATACAGGACCCATTACAACAGCCTGGAAGACAAATGGTAACTTTATTCCAGAGTAACTTGAGACACTTGTGCCAGTTATTCAAGGGGAAAGAAACTGTCAGGTATGCAACAACCGATCAGGAAAGAACAGCCTGCTGTTACTGCTGATGAAGACACAAAGAACTGCAGAAAAAAGAAAAATTTTATTTAGCCTGTGATGCTGTAATCAGACCTGTGCAATATCTGCTTGCTTGGAGGCTTGGATACTACCATGAGGAACACAGTCTGACAGAGCAAGAGCACATGAATAGGAATGTACACAACAGGAGTACTGAGACTAAACTAAAGCCAGCGATGCCGTCCGATCAACATTGCTGCTGCTCAGTGAGCAATGCCCACAAGAAGCAGTGTCACGTGGCTTTGAAAACAGAGGAAGTACAACAGGACAGAGGTGCAGTATGGAGCCCTGTGGCATCAGTGATTGTGGAGAAACTGGTAAAATGAGCAGAAACACCATTTCTAATATTTATGTTATCATTTCCAATGTGTAAGGTCTGACCCATTCAGAGACAAATCTCTTAGAAGAACAGATTTCCTAAATTCACTCAGAAAAAAATCAGTAAGAATAGTTGTAATCCCTTTAGACATAAGTTTTCATTTTCTGAATGCTGGTGATATGAGGCACCTTAACATCTATTCAGGTGTTCAAATGTACTGTTCTTTAGGCATCCTGAAGATACAGCACTTCATGCTGAATTAATAAAATGTGCAGGAGGGAAGGTGCAAGTGTAAACCTTAACCTATTGGATGAAAGTGACTCTCTTGTGGTTTTAGGCTGGGTTTGGTCAGTTTTCCTTTTCCCCCGGGCTCATCTGCATGTGTGAAGGGAACTGAACATAAAACACAAATGCTCAGACCTTATGACCTTTACAATGATGTTGTGAGGTCTGAGGTTCACAAAAAACAGGCCTTCATTTAGGAAAACATTTCATGTGATGATTTGGTGTTTCCCCTCAGCAAATCCTTTCTCTACTCCTGGGACTAGCTTTAAGCTGCATCTTAACTTTCAAAAGGTTAAACTGCTTTCTGACAGCTGCTAATGTCTTCTTCAAGGAACTCCTTGAAAGCTTATTCTTAGGACATTGATTTGTTGCTATTAAAACATATCAAGCTTGTGTTTGTTGTGGGATAGGTATTCTGTTTAAAACCATTCCCACTCTTGGGAGTGGTTGTAAACAAAACATAATTCTTGCAAGGGAGCTATCATCCAGAAATCTTCCATTGAGCCTTTCCAGATGATTAAAACAACATTTCTAAGATATGAAGGACAAAGATGACTTACAAGGAATATATACAGCCCTGAGAATGACTCAGAGAAGGCAGAGCCAGGGCCCAGAAGCAGAGAGTACTGACAGTATGCTGTACTTTGTGCCTTGGTCATGAAGAGAGAACAGCTTCCCAGGCTTTATACCCCACTTCTCCAGCTATTCTGGCCTCCTTCAAGCAGACCAGAACTGACTTGTCACCCTTCCTGGCCAAAGTGCCTAACCCAAACATTAGTTCTGGAAGTTATTCCATCCATGAATAACATTGATAACAGCAACATCATTATGGTTACCCACTGCTTTCTGTTTGCAAGTTTACATCTGCAATGCTCTCTCAAGCTCGGTCTGAAGCCTATCCTCCAGATGTCCCCAGGCACCCTGAAACCACTGCTACTTAAGCAATAATAAAGCTTCTTTTTCTCCCCTTCCAGGATGCTGTATTGCCCACACCAGCAGTTTGATTCATCCACAAATCATCCCTTTTCAAATAACATCCAGGCAATTTTGGAGGATGGTGCTGAGCCACTTGCCGTGTCCCTCTGCTTTGGAAGAAGCACATGCCTCATTGTCTCTTACAGCATGCTTAAATGGACAGCTGTGATGGGACAACCAAACCCCTTATCCCAGTCTGCCACCAGGTATTTTTGTACCTCTGCAGAGAATTCCACAGGATCATTCATAAAGAGCAGTTTAGTTGAGGTTTGTCTGATCCAGCTTGGGACTATTGTAAGGCACTGGGCCGTGCCTTGATTTTTTGTTGTAGCTAACTTCTTGCAGGACAGAAACCACTCTAGAGTCCTGGCTTTGCTCTGTTGCC
This sequence comes from Pardalotus punctatus, assembly GCA_013400915.1. Taxonomy (NCBI): domain Eukaryota; kingdom Metazoa; phylum Chordata; class Aves; order Passeriformes; family Pardalotidae; genus Pardalotus; species Pardalotus punctatus. The sequence continues at coordinate 74,403 of VZTX01009484.1, forward strand.
TCAATTAATATGGATATACATATACACATTTAATATAGCACAGTGTGTATATAAAGTATATACAAATAGTATATGTATATATCACCTTTCCTTACCATTTACTGTAACAGACACTTGGTTTTTCTGTATCTCTTAGACAGATCAAGAGTGACTTTTTCCCTGCCAAGGAAGGGGAATATCTGTGTATCTAAGCACATTTCTGCTGCCCACTTCACCGAGTTATTGCTGATATCCTCTCAGCTCACAAAACTGTACTACCTAGAAAAAACCACAGCAAACACAGAATTTGGAAAAGAGGGGTGAGTAATATGCTCATCTATATGGGAAATAAAAGCCCTGCCTACTAAATCATATTAAGTGTATAAATCCATTGCCAAAAGAGAGAAAAAAATCAGATTTACATCACTTTGTTTTCTCCTAGTGGAAATATTGAGCTGATTGAACATGAACTTCTAAAAATAAATTAGAGCAAATCTCACCAGTATTGTTACAGACAGACTCCAACTTCTGTAAAGAAACTGCTGGTTTTTCAGTCCCCCATATTTCATGATTCTTCTCCCAGTGGGTGGGAAACACTGTGCTTACAGTGATGCCTCCGGTGCTGTAGTAATGCTGCCAGCTGTGTCAATGTATGCAAATGAAATTATTGCTGAAGCTTACCCTGCCCTTTGTGGGGGGCTGCTCTTTGGCTGGGAATGGCCCCTGACTTCTACTGACACAGCAGGCAGAAAACCTGGCCAATTTGCCAGCAGCCTTACCCGGTCACTTTCAATCAGAGAATACAAGACCTACCAAAAGCTCACTCCTCCCTGAAACTTGTCTGATGTATCAGTACACCTTTGCAGTGCAGATGGGGCTCCGATGTGGGGAACTCACCTTGCCTAAGGGAAGTTTAATCATCCAGCAGGACTTTGCCATGGAAGTAAGAGGGTTTACTCTCATATTAGTTACTGAGGTAGAATGGAGTCACAACCCTTGGACATCACTAGCCCAGGGCCAATCTAAGTATGGTAAAGCTGGGTGTAGAATGAAGTTGTCTTGTGTCCCTCCTGTACTTCTTATGCTAAGGCATGCAGCCTAGGAAAGTTAAATTTACTTATTTCTTTCCAAAGTCTTTTTTACTGTTTATCAATTCCATCCAGGAACACAGCACAAGTAGGTGTTCATTGCATTTTACTTGTCTTCATGAATACTAGGCACAGCTCTGCCAAAAATAGCTTTATCCAAGTGAGAACCAGGTGCAGTAACAAAGAAACTTTTGGGGAGTTTTAATAATTATTACTGCCCAGGTTAGAAAGCCATCTTCAGTTTATAGATTTACTATGCTCGTGCCTTTCTGAAAAAAATTGATTTGTTTGCTTATAAACAACACATTAGGCAGAATATTAATATACTTACAAGATTAGGCATGCAGAAAATAGCTTCAAAATTAGATTTGTCAACAAATACTTGGAGAACAAGAACAGGATTTTGGTGATAAGTTGTCCTGGTGGATGTTAGTCACATTTCTATCCGCAGATGAAGGATAATGAAGGTCACTGTTGTATACATCAATTCAAAATTAAGGACTTTGTCAAAGTTACAACCTGTAGTGATATTGGAGATGAGCCTTCAAGCAATCTCTCCTGCATCCCAGTGGCACAGCTGTCAGTGAACCTGCTCTTGGCACCACGGCCCCTTTCAAGGGCAGGACAAGTTCTTGAGGAAAGACGCACCATGCTGCCATTTCTGGCTACATTTCAGAGTGTGCAGAAGCCCTCTTTCTAAACCCCTAGTGAAGTAAAAAAAAAAAAATAAACCTCTCACATGCAAAGGCTATGACAGGAGCTGAGGAAGGTTGTGCAAAGCCAGCTCCCTCAAAGCTGCCCACCAGGGCACTCTGGAGGAGGCTCAGGTTTGCTTTCATTTCGGTGCACCACCAAAGAACACAGATAATGTGATGGTTCAGCATTTATATTCAAGTCTTTCTCTTCCACACTGTCCAGAATGTTCTACTACTGCCTTTGGGGATGGTGAGTTCCACCTTTATGGCCCTTAACTAGATTCCATGAGTTTTATGGTGCTCATTAAGTAGGATCGTGTACTGGTGCTTTTGCACAGGCTGTCTAACAGCCACCAGGGATTTAAATCCAAGAGTACACATCCTGTGATAAATCCATAGGCACACAATGCATGCATTAAAATCCAAGCAAAACCCACATAGCCTTGAGAAGCACCCCTTTGAGGCTCTGTCTTCCTTGTACCTCTTGATAAACTTTTTTTTTCCCTGGCACTGACTAGCAATGACCTTTGAAATCTTTGTCAGACCTTAAAATCAAATTTCAAAAATATGTAACAAAATTCTCAAAAATGTTTGTGCTTGTTGCAGCATTGTCCATACACTGAGCATGAGTCTGATTAACAGATGGGATGGCTCTGCTCACACTAACATGCACTGCTTGTGCTTTTCCCTCCTTCAGGCTATAAAACTATGATCTTCACACCCCAGCTTTCTGTGCAAGTCTGAGAGGCTCCATTTTTCAAAACAGGCCTGTAACTTTTAAATATTTGCTTTTGACTTACAGCTAAATAAATCAAACCATAAAGCAAGTAAAATGCAACAATTTGTGTCTCTTGTGTCGGCAGAGTACAGGGGAGCTAAAAGGTCTATGCTCAAAGAGGAGGGTGAATTTTTAGTTCTTTTCCCCCAGTGACAGAGAAATGGTTCTTTGTGTATTCTGTCAGGAAAGTCTACCCAAGTCACACCTCATTTAAAATGATCTGGATTATGAAACTCAAATTGCCTGCCAAGGAAAGTGCAAAAGCTAGGATAATAAGTGAAGTCTTCAGAGCTCCTGGGGAAAGCATCAAGTATTTGGAAAATAAACTAAAAACAAAAGATACAAATTCACTGTAGACCAATGAGCAGGAATTACTGGAGGCCTTTTATCCTACAGGAGCATTTCTTGGCATCAGCCATAGACACCTGATAGAAATTTTGCAAGCCTTTCAGAAAACACACAGAGGACCACGATGCCCATGGGATGAACTTCTTTCTGTTTGAAATGAGGGTTGCCTCACCTAATGCTTGTCCTACTATGCCATTATTTAGCACATGTATAGCTGCAGCAATTGAGACCTCCAAGCAACTAAAATGCATATTTAATTCAGTATAGGTGAGGTCCCCGATAGTTAAATTTGGAGGGAAATGTCTTTCACTCATTGAGGCAATTATTTTCATGTAAGACAAAATCCTGAAGGGTTCACACAGTCCTTTCTCAGATAAATGTCTGTCCTGAAATCACTAGAAATTTTAACCAAAATTATTTGACTTTTCAAATACAGGTGCCATAAAATCAACCAGCTCTCCAAGGCCCGATAAAATAATTTTGCCTTCATTGAATTCTGATTTTGTTTCCATCAAATTCGCAAATCCTGATACTTTTCATGCATTGCCTTTTAGAGGACTGACAGATTTGCCATTAGTGGGAAGGAGTTTAATTTTAAGCAATATAAACAGTGTTGCACAGCTGAACTAAAAGAAGCGGCAATTAAAATGCATCTGCTATGATGGAATGAACTTTAATAAAGATCTTAAGAATGATATTAGAAGTCATGCATGAAGTTTTATTCCTTATGCATGGAGTAACAGCAGAAATAATAAAAAAACTTGGCAAAAATATGAAACATGGCATTTGTAAACCTGACAAAACTATGGCATTGAAAAATTTTGTTGCAACAACAAGAAGAAAAATGCCCCTCCTTTATGGCCTGTGTTTCATTTGAATCAATTTAGCCTAAATTTGCTTTTTCTTCTGTTAAAGGTCACTCTTTTGTAAAATGATTTTTATAATTGTTGTCATTCTAGATCATTTATGTCAAATTTTGGCTAGATTAATCTTGAGAGGATCACTCTAATGGATGATTAGCTAATAGATTCATGTAAGCATTCAGGCACAATATTCACTCAGAGGACTGTCTACAGCACAAAATAAAAATTAAGCAGAACTTCTTGTCTTTAGGTATGCAGCTATTGATCTTTACTCCAAGGTCCTTGAACGAGTGCTGTCACCCTACTGAATCATTCTGTCCATGAAGTATTCTCCACTGATTTTTGACTTTGGCTGTGTGTATCAGAAACAAGGCATTCTCTGAATTGTTCTGGGAAGCAGGCAAGGACAAATGTTTCCACAAGGTTGAAATGGTCAGCCGGTCCTCTGAGCTGATTTCCTGTTTAAGTATTTAACCCACAACACAGCAAATAAGAGCTCCAGGAAGGCACATCGAAAAGCCAAACAAAATTAAATCAGTGTGCTCTGCCTGCCAGCTCTGTTCCTGACCTGTGTGTATTTGGCTAAGTCTACCAAGTACAGTAGCTGAGTGTTCAGTATGAGATGTAAAATTGTGGAATGACAAAATTTTCCCTGGATCTAAGAACGGAAGGTGCCACAATCCTATCCTCAGTTCTTCTCCTAGCTCACTGGGATGCCCAGAAAGGCATTCAATTTTTTTGGGGCTCAATCTCTGATGCCATTTTTCACTGTGTGACCGCGCCTGGGCCCAGAGTTATCTGTGCTAAGCCCTCAAAATGTCAGTTTCTGCAGGGTTTCCATATCCTTTCTGAAGATGAAGTCCCCTTCCATAATTGGTCACCATCTGGCAGTCTGCCCACTGCTTCATTTGCTCTGCAGACATGCACCCAAGGTGGATACAGTGGGAATGTATCTTTAAAATTAGCATTTCTCTTTCATACTTAAAACATGGAAATTGAAACTACTCCACTTTAAACTGGACAGAGATGTTTTGTCACTTTTTACTTGTTTTCAGGGACAAGCTCACTGGAGCAAAGCAACTGGGTTTTTGTGGCAATGCTTTGGTAGCAGGAGGGGTGGCTTCGGCAAGAAGCTACTGGAAGTTCCCCTTGTGACCCAGTGGGGGATTCACACTGGAGCAGCCTGTTCTAGAGGGACTGCACTCTGTAGCAGGGACCAACACCAGAGCAGTTCATGAAGAACTGCAGCCTGTGGGAAGGACTCAACTTGGAGAAGTTTGTGAAGGACTGTTTCCTGTGGGAGGGACCCCATAATGCAAAGGAAGAATGTTAGGAGTCCTCCCCCAAAAAGGGAGGAGCAGCAGAGACAGCATGTGATGAACTGGCTGCCAGAGGAGATAGAAAATTTGGGAGTGAAATTGTGCTTGGGAAGAAGGAACGGGTGTGGGAAAGGCCTTTTTAGATTTGGTTTTAGTTCCCCTAATCATCCTCTGATTTGATTGATAATATATTAAATTAGTTTTCCCCAGATCAAGTATGCTTTGCCTCTGACACTAATTGGTGAGTGATCTCCCCCTGACCTTATTTGGACCCACAAGCTTTTAATTTTATTTTCTCTCTCCTGCCCAGTGAAGAGGGGACTGACAAAGCGGCAATGGTGGGCACCTGCTGTCCAGCCAGGATCAACCATCCACAAATAGAGATTGAAAATAACATGCCATGGTTCTCTGAGTATTAGGGTATTAATTACCGGCAACATGTGGAGTCTTTGTGGTGGCCATTAGTACAAAATTTCTTATTGTACTCTGTATCTATCTTACAGGGTGAATCAAGTGTTAGCTGAGGCAGTTTCATGTTTTAAAAAACCCAAAACATTGTATAAGGACACTGATGACCCCATTTTGAGATTTTTGCCATCAAACTACACTGGGCACTGGATTAATTCTTAAGCAAGTTAAGAGCTCAGTTCAGCAATGACTTGAGCTGTAAATCAGCAAATAATCTCACTGAAGTGAACAACACCATTTTGTGCTCATGGCTACGCACTAAGCCAGGCACTTAATTCCACCCCTATCAGAGTACACACTGACATGCCTGGTTTTCTGTGCTGGGTCCAGGCTTCCCATCAGCAGCATGGTATTGTCAATCAGTGCACTCTGATGCATGACTTTCTGCTAACCTTACGAGATGTCATTTTTATTTTTTCTACTTTAAATTCTGTTATTTTTTCCACTCTGCCTTCTGGTTTTGAACATTGTGAGAGCATTTTGCACATGTTTTTTGACTTTCCCAGTAACCACAAGGGTTCAAATCGTACTATTTTTGGTGATTGTGGTGGTTAAGTGAAAGCTGGGGCTCTTATGCAGTTGCCCAGTTTGAAAGGCTGGGGCTTTAAAAAAAAAACAAAACTATAAATGCCACAAAGCCTGTGATGAGATCATGAGAGCTGACAATACAGGGTGTGATAGCTGTGAAAAAAGAGTTATTCCATGTCACAACGGTATGAGATCAATCAAAAAAAATTTATTAGGGACTACATATTTTCTTGCTAAATATTTCTAATGCAGTTGCCACAAAATTCCCTTCTAGCTGGGGATGGGCTGTTTCTGACCCTTTGAGCAGCCATATTTTCTCATTTATTTTTCACTTCTCTTCCTTCCAGCACCTACTTTATCCTGTTTCCCACATTTACATTAAGAAGACTGAAGAGTTATCAAAACTCACCTTCCTGCCTGTCCATAACCACATAAATTCATCTAACCCATAAATCCAAAGTAGCAGTGTGTACATCCTGTCTGAATATAAAGAGCTTTCAGCTCTCTGGACATGTAGATTGAGTTAATTTTTTTTAACACCCCCCCCCCCCCCACGCACACACCAACACCACCTTGCTGCACTGAACGCTGTTGAAATGCTGCCACCTTCTGATAAACACTTGTGCTGCCAATGGGCTGCAGAAGCACATTCCCCCATTTCCTCCAGACTGGTAAGTTGATTTATACTGATCCCCAACTGCATTGCTGCAATATATAACATGACAAGTTAAACGCAGTGCCTGCCAAAAAATCTTGATAGGCTCAGCTTTTGTGCAGCGGCACTTGAAAAGACCATTACTGCTGCCATCCGACTAAAGTATGCTCAAGATTTTTGACAGTGAATTATCTGAACAGCAGTTTATCTCAATGTTCACTTGGTGTTATAACAATTTAAAGATTAAAAAGATGGGAGATAAAAAAAAGGAAAACCTGCTTTTGTTTAAACTACATAAAACCAGAATTACTTTTCTTGTGAATTTTAAATCTGGGCTCCCAAATTCATTCCAAGCACACCAGTGAGCTGATAATTAACATAGGTGTAGAATACATTTAGTTTTTTTGTCATTAGTTGTCAAAATCTTAGGTCTTCAAAAACCCACCTATGTCTGTATCTTCTCAGAGATAGCCTGTGTGTGGTCTTCAAGGCAGTGGCTTCAAAAGTGAGCCAGTGAGGGATAGATCTGAGTTTCCCATCTGCCTCTCTGTAAGGCCTGTGTCCTGCTCTCTGAACCTCTTTAGAAGATATGAAATCAATAACTGCATGAGCTGCAGTGATAGGATGCAGAGCCCCATCTCAAGAAAGCATCATTCTCACTTACTCCTTGTTTGCAGCTTTATGCTCAGGAGAGCAGAATATATTTTCCACCATTTTATTTCTGTAGACCAGAAATCACCTCTGGGTGCAATGCCAAGGCTATCCTAAGACCAATCTCAAATCTGAGAGTTGAAAAAAAGATCCTCCTGCTTATTTATGTGTCAAGTACTTGCAACTAAGTAAACATTTCTGGCTGAAATGTATTAATTAGGAGACAAGGCTTTGAGTCAACTAAGATCATTTGCAAACTCTTGCATATTTCAACAAATTATTCAGACTTCATAATTAAAAGAATTGTTGAAATAATCTGAATATCTGGGCATTTTCTAAACCTAAGGTTTTGATTTGCCAATCTACAATTATTTGCTAATCTTAGTATTCAAAGATTGTTAAAACCTCAGAAAGAATTATTTTCTTTTTTGGTTATGCTGAAATCCCCATCTTATTTTTGTTTTCTGAAACTCCAGCTGAACCAATGAACCCTGTTTCCTACTGAGCACTCAAAAGTACCTTAGCCAGGAGCTACCAGCAATTAGCTGCTTCGAGGTTGAAAAAACCCTCAAAACCTGAAACTGGTCTGTGGACTTGTAGCATTCCTTAAGCTGCTTCCAAGAGGTTTGTCAAACCCAAAGAGGAGGGCAAGTCCCACATCATTTGGCTTAAGTTACTTAGGCAGGATCTGCACCTCTATATTTAGGGGGCTGTAAATCAAAAGGAGTTGTAGATTGCTGGCCAGAGCTACCTATTACAATAAATGCCCATCACTTTGATATTTAAGCCAAGAAAGTTCAGCTTCATTTCATGTTGGAAGGTGTTCCTGATGGAAAAAAATATTTCATCTGAGTTAAACGAAGCTCACTACACTGAACTCTGTCAGAGTGTCTTTACACATTCATATATGAACATTTCATTTCCTCCAGCAATTGAAGACTTTCTTTCCTCTATCATAAGCATTACTCAGTGATGTAATAATTCATTTCACTACTCTACTGTAAAAAGCTGATCCTTTCTTCAAGCTACTTTTGGTTCATTTTCCTGAGTAGAGAAGTATTAACAGCATCATGAGCAAAACAAGAAAACAAGATTTCATGTTTTGGTCGTATTTTTGTGCTCCACACTGAAAGTACGCCACAGTGACCAACTCTCCACCCTTAACGGCAGTGCAACACAGAATGATTTCTCTACATGTGAGTTATCTGAATTGGACTCCATATGCTGGCTTGGAGGAAAGCTTTCAGCAAGAACTGAGCAGGAGACCTGACAGCAGCTACAGAGAACTAGACAGGAAGCAAAACCCTCGGATGCATTCTAGGAGACATTGTATAACCAGAAATGAAGGGACCTGTTTGAGTCCAAGAGAAAAAGACTAAAAAAAATAAGTGAGGCACATTTACTTGAACTTAAAAAAATTTGATCTTATCATGCTATGAGTACTGGAAAAGGCAGGGACTTCTGCATCCTGATCCAAATCACTGTGTAAGTATGTGTTCAAAATAAATGTCAGTGATTACTGCTTCACAGATGTAAAAAACTTCTTGACAGCAATGAGTAAGCATGATAAAGTAGGTCAAAACTTCTACTGCTCTCTGCAGGCAATGGAAATTCCTTGGGGTCAGTGGAGACGGGGAGACCCTTTCTGTGTCAATACTAAGTTGTTTCTGAATTACACTTCAATTGCACAAACAGTGCATTTTAGAAAAAACAGTGGATATTCCACTGCAAACCAGATGACATTTTAGAAATGTCATTTGACATGAGTCTTTCTTTTAAGAGCAAGTTCCTACTTCTCCTAATGGCTGGAAGAAATTCCCACCCATGTCACTTAGTATTATCATATCATCTCCACCTTCCAGACTCTTAGCCATCTTGGTACTTCTGGCGGTCATGTGTGCTGCTGTGACCTACAGAGCTGCTCCAAAACCAGTGAAAAAATTGTGCAAGAAATACCCCTGGGTTTTAGAGAAACATTTTAATTAACTACAGTCAAAACAATCACAGTCTTTCTCTTTCTTAATCTAGCTATGTTATAAATGATTCTCTACCTTACCAGTGATCAGTCTGAGTGAGTCAGAAAGAGCGATATCACCAGGACTTTGTGTTCATTTTGATCTCAGATGTCAGCTGCTGACGGCCTCAAGGATGCTTTTTTCCCCCATTACCCCTCAGCAAACCTCTAAAGAGGGGTTCACATCCTTCAGGCAGTTCTTCTCTTCACAATTTGGAGATACAAACATTTTCTCCTCTTCCTCAGGTAGTCCAGATCAATATCTTGTTTCTTCATCTTTCTGCTGCTGCTTTAGCCTGTAGTGAAATGTGTTTTCTGGGGCAGTTGTGCTTTTTCCACTTTTTAAATTTTTTTAATTTTTATTTTTTTCTTTTATTAGGATTTGCAGTTCATTCCTTAACCTTTCTTGCACAGCAGCCATTAACTTCAGTTTAGCTCTCTCCTAACTCCATACATCACTTCATTACAAGAAATTTCTTAGAAATCAACCTTAGCACTTTGAATAAAAACACAACCTGGCCTTTGATTTCTGGAAAGTGTCGGTCTACGGGATGTCAGAATACCACAGCAGTGAGCTGCTACATGATCTGCAGCCGACCTTTGCGCAGTGCCTTGAGCAATATTAGCTCTGTTTTCTGATTTCCCACTTGGACCCACTTTGGGTGCTGAATTTCTCAAATGCTGGAACATGTTGCTGGAATGTAAACACAGTAATAACAAAATCAGCTGCTCCTCCATCTGTAACTATCATTTAAACATCTCATTCTCTATATGCAAGAAGAAGAAACATTGACAGATTTGAGGGTGTCATTAGCAGTGTGCTGCTGATCAGAACCCCTAGCATATTTCAGCTGGAGGGGGGAAAGCACTGCTCCAGTGAGCGATCCCTTCCCACAGCCATGGCTTCTGCAGGTGTCAGCCCACATAGTTATTTCAGCTCTGCTGTATTGGGCTTTTTTTAAAATTAGGACACACTGTGCTGAGAATTCCTACTTAGGAAAAATTTAAATCAAAGCTACTGTGGCTTCTAGGAAGTAGTTACATAGTGAGCACTGCTCAGCATTGACCTCAACCATTGCTGCACATGTGTGAACCTGGAGCTGCCACCACAGCTGTGTGTGCAGAGAAACACGAACACAAACATGGTCTCATGGGCAGAGTCAGACTGTGAACCAGGTGGTTCCCAACCCTAACAGCCTCTTTTCAGAAATAAAGGTACTCGATTAGCCCTTGCTCCTCAGGGCCTTTTCTGCACATGGAATGTATCAGTCTGTCTGTTACTACCCTTCCTTTAAGGTAAAAGTTAAAATTATTCAAATTGGTGAAGCATTAGGTGTTATGCTGAGGATAACCATGAAAGTAGGTTGGGAGGTAACATCTAAATATCAAATTTCTGTCAGAAAACAGATTAGAACTGCAATACTATTCAGGCCAAAAAGCTGTGCATATTGCCAGAAAAGAACTTTGAAAAAAAATTTTTACAAAGAATATTTTAAACTTAACTTTTGTTTTAGGCATGTATAGGAAGAAAAGAGATATTTTTCTTTCTCTGCTTGAAAAAATGGTTGTATTAAAATATTATAAGAAGCTGTTACAGTATTTCCTAAATCAAACATTTTAACCCTTTCATTAGTGCAAATTTTACAAAATGGTAGACTATCCTGAAACATGTGTTCTGTGTTGTTAAAGTCGCTATTACTTTTTTAAAAAATTTGTTTATGAGTGGATTTTAATAAAACTGAGGAGGTTCTACCAAATTTTAACTTGAACAAATAAAACTTTCACTTGAAAACTTGGGGAAGAAAATACTTGAAAGAACCATTCATCCATGCCTACGCAAATCTTCACTCCATCCACACTAACAAACAAGAGGATGCCAATATAGAAACACAGGCACTTGGCTCTAAGCTGAGTGAGACCAAGAGAACAAACATTTTTTGTGGGGAGAAGATTGCCCATGAGGCATTTCTGCAGTACAGAGGCCTGTGCCTACTATGGTGAGCAGCAAGCATCCGAGCTGCTTATTTGAACAGCAGTAAGGTAAATACAAAAGCAATAAGATAAAATACTGTTAGTTTTTCACTGCTTTCCCCCCTGCCCTTATTGAACTTCACTTTTCATTTTCTATTAAGGTCAACTGGGCAGGCTTTTCTGAAACTCCTATAAGTTGAAATGTAAATAAAATAAAACAAGCAGGAGGCAGATGAAAAGAAATAACTGGTCCTAATGAGTGTAAGTTTATACTATGTACTACAGAGCCAACAGGAACATCCCACAGGCAGGGTCAGATACTGAGGGGGATGTTTACATCTCCACAGACATCAGCTGAGGGCTCAGCCTGGACGCCGAGCCTGGTTTCTAGCATGGCAGGAAGCGTCGGCACGCTGTCTTTTGGTCACTCTTTGGCATCTGCATAGTAGAGACGCTTAAGCACAGAGGTGGCTCCAATGCTTTCCCTTTTCCATCCCTCCCGTGATGCAGCACCCGAACAGCTCAAGAGGAAAGGATGTGTGTGGCTGCCTTCTTCCTCCGTGAGGCAGCGAGAAGGAAGGCAGAGAAAGGAGGGGAAAAACCATTCAGCCCCATGCGTTTCTCTTCCTGCCAGCAGCTGATGGGGAGCTGCTGCCAGCCTTCCCATTAGAAGTTTGCAGAAAAGGTGAGCTCATCTCATTTGATTAGGACTGTCACCATCAGACAGTGTTTGCAATTAGTCCACGCCAACCTTATTCAGGCTTTGGATGCCTTTCAGCGGCGAAAAAGGGAACACTTGAGCTCCATTGAATTGGAGCGTGGCATCTGCTGCATGCTGGGGGGAGAGGTTGGGGGTCAGTGCTTGATTTTGATAAAGCGTGCCAGATTAATTGTCTTCAGTAATCCTGTTTGTCATGGTAGATGTGCAGAGAAGTCTTTGTGGCACAGCCTGACATATGGGCTGGCCGGCTGCTTGCCTATTCAGTCCCTCCCAGCACATGCTCTTCACAGTTGGCCTAGTTCCCAGCGCCTTGTTTTCCCGGGGAGCCAGCCTCCTGCGCCTATTCAGCTGGCCCCCCGCTCCACAAACAGGCTCCCTAATCTTCAGGCCTGTCTGGGCTATTCAAAGTGATTGCATTATTCAAAGAGATCAAGAAAGAGAATGGGGCGGGAGGGGTAAGTGCGAGAGGGGGAAAGAGAGCGATGCAATTTGGAAAAGAAATAAGCAGCCATGTACTTCAGGCAGAGCTCTTCAGGAGGCTGATTATAGTTCCTCTCCAAATCTGAATCTATCGTGAAATTATACCCTGCCTCTTTTGTAAAATAAATGCTAATAAGAGGTAATTTGGACCCTGCTGATTATTAACTTCAATGGAGATGGTCTTTTTCCCCCCTGTTTTTGTTACAAATTCTTGGATTTCTCCCCCCTGTTAGGATTCATGCTCCACAGCAAAAGAAGAAACAGGATGGTTAATGAGCAGGACAAACGTGGCATGACAGAGGATAGGTGAGCATCTAGCTTGGCAGACTAGTCTGGAGTTACTGAGACAGCAAAAGTGTATCAGTGTCCTGAGCATGGATGCAGCAAACCCACACTCCACAGCTTAAGTGCAGAGCCTGTCCTGCAGCTGTACAGCTCCCTTACAAGTTGCTTCCCCAGGGAAGGGGAGAAGGGAGATGGATCTAAGTTGATGAGAAAAGGAAATAGAGAGAAGTAGCTGAAACTATCCTTACCTTGGTTTCTTAAGTGCTATTTGATTATGCATTTAATTACAGGTTCATAGATGTTACTTTACAAGAGCTCTTAAGATACATAGTCTCTATGTAATTGGAACAGTTTTGGAGAAAGGCTGAAAATTCAGTATGTCAGCCAAGATCTCGACTTCTACAGGCCATAGCCTAAGCTATTTCAAACCCCACCTTGACTTGGCTAAAGTCAAGTTTTCTGCCAGTCTTCTAACTGTGTGTGTAACACATCAATAGAAAAAAACATACCAAACCCAAAACCAAACAAACAAAAAAACAACCAAAAAAACCCTCAAATTATCCCCCCCCACCAATTAAAAATGAAGCACACAATTTCCCTCACTACGTTTTTGCCTTTTTATGATTCAAAGAAGCAGCAGAAAGAAATGGAGGTTGCTGAGATGTATGTCCCGTATGGATATGCAGAGAACACATTGTGTCCCATTCATAAACTGTCCTGAACTGGAGTATACGTACACTAGTTATTTCCTGTACCAAGAATGTGGTGGCATTAGTGTGGTGTTATTTGCATATGCTGTATGATCATCTGACAGTTCTTTACCGTCATCTGCCACATTTCAGGCAATTTTGAAGAATTCTCTAAACTTCTGCCTGATGCACTACTAAAATTTGGCATAGCATCCTGCAAGGAAACAACCAAAGCACTGAAAAATAGCAGGGAGAATCTATGACAGTTCAAAAGATCACCCTTTGATTTTTTTTTAATCCATTTTACTCAAATTTTACCTCTTTATGCTGCTGCCCTCATGTCTTTAGCATCATCTAGAACCTTGACCAGAATTTTCTAATTAACAGTTAGACACATCAGTTCCTGGCTTCTCCTGAGCCCCAGAACTTCCTCTCAGCAAGCACATCAGTCACGTGCTGTCATCTGCAAAGACTCAGCACCACCCAGATTAAATTCAATTTAACATTAAGGAGATCAGAGTTTGTTTGCCCCATCTTCCTTGTGCTTACCAAGCAGAAGTTACCCATGCTTATATCAGCTGTCAAAATTCTGTTTTAGTACTATTTTCATCTCTGCCCCAGAGAGAACATCTTAGACTGTGTTTTAAGTACAGCCCCCATAAGCTGTTTAAGAGGGAAGATTGCATAATTTTGATATTAGTGAGGAGGAAGGCTACCCCTGTGTCATCTCAAGCAAAGACATTTTGCATGTTTATTTGACTCTTTCCCCTGCTATTTCTACTGCTGCATGCCTCACTGGGGTACATTTCCCCTACTCCCCTACATATTGAAATAGATACTATATTGTAATTATAAATAAAGGAATGTCGGACAACCAACATCTCTTAAGTGCCCTCTTCCAGGTAGGTGTGTAGCCTGACTGAGGGTTTGTCTTGGGGTGATATTATGATAAATCTGTATATCCTATTGTTTGTGTGTATGCCCACAAGTGTGGTCTTGTAGCTTTGCTTTGGGGGAGGCATTTACTCAGAGTACTTTCCACCCAGAAGATTTGTTTCTAACCCGAGACAGAGTTGTAGAACAGAATTACCATCCTCTGTTTACACCTGTGTTTCGCTACTGTTCCTGCTAGACGATTCATTTTTCAGACTAATAAAAAGGTAATTCCTGAGACTACTGTTCTTCTAGTAGGGACCAAAACAGGCAAGTGATCTAGACAAACACAGCAAATGGCAATTGCTACAAGCCAGAAGTAGGCATATCTTCTGATGACATGAAGACTTTGAGACCATTAGGCTTTTGCTGACTGTGTGCTGAAGGAGAGTGGTCGCATGCTCAAGTCAGTAATCTCATGTTTAATCAGTTTTGTCCTTGTAGCAGAAGGATAGCTGGATTAATTTTTGCTACAATGTTGGTGTTTCTGTTAGAGACATACAAAATCTCTGTCTTTGAAGAGTGCCATTTTTATGGTCAAATGAAAAAATGGGATTTTTGTAACTTTGAATTTATTGATTAATATATCTGCAACAATATGGTCTTTTTTCCCCATAAACAAAGCTTCAGAAATGTTGCAGACAGATCTAATGGAAAGAGGAGAAGCATTCCAAGTATTAATATTCATCACAAGTATTTTCCAATTCCCTGAGAAATTGAAAGTTTCATCCATCCTTGGAAAAATATCCTGAAGTAAGATATATTCATAAAAATTATCAGAGAAATTACTAGAACCTCAAAATTTGGTTTTAATACTTCACACCGAAAAGTTAATTCAGGAGATAAAGTTTCGCATGACTGTCATATCAATTTTTTTCCATAAAGTCTGAGAAGAATGAGGAAAAAATACCAATAAATAATCTGAACTGAATTGCTGTCATTCAGTGAATTTGAGTCAAGGTGAAATGGTTACAGTACCAGCCTTCCAGAGTTCAAGAAATGTTTGGATAGCACTCTCAGGCACATGGTGTGATTTGTGGGGTGGTCCTGTGCAGGGCCAGGAGAGCATTTATTTCAATGATCCTTGTGGGTCCCTTCCAGCTAGAACAGTCTAGGGAATTTCAGGAATTCAAATTACTCCAGTTGCATTTTAAAGAGAAGCAAGTTATTTAAGGAATATCTTAAGACTTTCTTAAGAAAGAAGGAAGGAATCTTCTTTCCTCCAGTGTCTCTGTAAGTTGGCCATGGGCAGGTGCTAACATTGAATAGGAGTTTCTAATATCAGCTATCCCTGGTGTACTTACATCTCCCTTTTCCCCTTGTTTAAATCCACAAAGATTTATGAGGAATTAAACACCTTCTTGCTTTAGGGATAGTTTGAAGGATTTCAATATTTTTAGCAACTTAATGCACAAAGAGAGATCCTTCAAAGACAATAATAAAGTAAAAATTGGGACTTTCCATGCAAATTTAGTAAAATCCTTAAATATATTTCAAGTAATGTTTGCCATGTATTTTGATGGAAAACAAGGACTGACTCAGTGTGTGAGCTAGTGCAGCCCACATAGAAAGTAGCAGGGAAGGAAGAGAATGAATTCATCAGTGCTCTTTAACTTGCAAGTTAAAGCCAAACGTGCCACATTTACACATGTGAAGGTGCTATATTGACTTATATTTCACCCGCATTAAGCAGCTCTTGGGAGAAGATTGTTGGTTTGGACGAGGTTATGTCTCAAAAAAAGTTGTTCTCCGTGGATAAGTAAGCCATAAATAGAGTGTTTGTGTCCTCAAATTCTTATTATACTGTTCTCCTTCTGTTATGTTATCTCCTTTCACAAAATGGATTTTTAATTTCTACAGAGAATAAACTAAGTTCCTGATCCTTCCTGGGTTCTTGTGTTTAAAAGTTACTAAAACCATCAAAAAATTGTAGTTGAACTAGGTAACACATGCATGTCGTGTTGTATGACAGTCACACTGGTAGTAAATAAATAACTGCAATACATGCAGTGAAAGGTCATTGACAAAACAAGAGCCTTATGTTACTAGAGGTACAGCTATTATATTATGATTTTCTCATCACATATCTAAAATTCCATGTCTCTGGAATCTCTGATAAATCCAAAGATGGGAAATGAAATTAAACCCAAAATGATATTCCAGCCTTCTGACAACTACACCTGTTGCCTGCCATCAGTGAAGGTAAGAACTAGTAATTTTCACCATAAAATCCCCAATAAAGACACAAATAACACAAATAAATTATACTTATTATTGTATAATAAACAGATTATACTTTCTGTACCTTAATGAAAGCAACATAATGTTATACATTAATTATGTATATTTTGTACATATTTTCACAAGAAGGAATAAATTTGGACTGACACAATTCTTCATTAGTGTGGATTTATATCCATTTGAGGAGCCAAGAAATTGCTGCTGTCCTGATTTAGGAGGACTCACTACTACATTCCTACTTTGAAGACTGAGTATATTTCTGCCTCTTATTGTCCCGCATTCTTAAGGTCTTCTGTGGAGTTGGGTAGTGAAACAGAGAAAACTAAAGTAGTACAATCAGAGAGCAAGATAAGTTTTTGTTAAGCATATCCTTTCATTTTTTTCACTCACAAGATTATTGAGTTAGAGTGGAATAAATTAATCTCAACATACTGATTTACATTCTTGTTTGTGCCTCCATTTTAAGGTCAAAAAGGTCCCAGTCATCTCACTGAACATATCAGGAGTGAGAGCAAGCCCAGGGCTGTAATGACACATACTTTTGACAAGCAGCAGAGCTGCTCTGGCTGAGGCTTCTACCTTGTCCTCTGATCCCTGTGACAGCAGTGCCCCCCAATCAGTAACTTTAGGGCAAGCTTCAGTGTTCCAGCATTTGAAAGAAGTACATCAGAAAGCTTTACAAAATACACAGGATAAAGTAAAGATCCAAAAAATTATGATACACACAGTAAATGTCAGTGTAATATTCTGCCATGCATCTTTTAAAATAATCCCGGGACAGAAGCATGTGTTTTGGGTTGGCATTCACCTCATTTGACTCCAATAACCTAAAAGTTAAGTGCCTAACTAGAGCTCAGTTTTAGAGCACACAGCATACCCAAGAGGAACAACCGTCTTCTCCAGAGGGCAGTTAGTCCTGTTCTAAGATACTTGATTTCAGGGTTAACCTCTGGAATTACATATTCTATATTAGATACAAGGGGAAAAATAGGTGGTGTAGTTCAGATGGCTAAGTTTCAGCTCAATGAAAACTTCCTTTAATGTTACCAGTAGAATTTTTTTCAGGCAAAAAACATTGATATTTTGTCCAACTGTTGTTACACACCTCTGTAATGCTGTGGGACCATAATGCTCTCTGTACTTAATAGAATAGAATGTTATTCTGCCCAATAGGTACTTCATATTTTCATGGATGCAGTTTTTGCTTTACAACAAGTTATCAAAGTAAATTTCCATGCACTTTTGTTATTTGCTAGAAAACAAAATTATTCTCCACAGAAATGGCATAATATTTTTCATATGCTCTGGTTTATTAGGACAGCTTGCACCATTCAAAATAATGTTTCAGATAAACTAACCAGTCATTGTAAATGCTGTCCTAGGGAAAGAAGTGAGAACAGAGAGAGGCCACACAAGTAAGAAAATATTGCTAATTGCTCTGTGTGAGAAAACTAGAGAATCTGCCTCACCATAAAGTGTGAAGTGCAATTGATGTGACTGATTCAGGAGACATAAGCAATTGAATTTTTTTTCTTACTGATACCCACCCTCATACTGGAGTAAGCAATACAGTCCTCAATGAGTCAAAGAAAAATTGCCCATTTATTGCCAAATTATGCAAGAAACATGGGGAGTGTATAAAAATTCTGTTGGGCTAAGAGGGGATCATACATCGAACAAATCTTATCAGTGATCAAGGAATCTGAAAAGATGAATTTTTTAGTCTCTTCTGGACAGGGTCCCTTTTAGCCCCCAGTCCTTTTCTCTCTGGCTTCTCTATTTCCCCTTCCCCCAGCCCCTTCAAAGCTTCCAACCACTGTCATCATTTCCCGTGTTTGCAAATGGATAAGCAAAGAGTCCTGCTTCTCAGAAATCCCCTGCAATCAGCTGGCTCACTCCATCTCCCCACCCCCAGCCCACTGCTCTCCCCCTCCACTGTGCACAATGTCCTGGTGACAGGTGGTTGCTGCTTTCTGTAATTCTGGATACAGCTCCAGTCAGACTCAGTGGCCTGTAAAAAAACGTAGAGCTTATGAAGAGAAAAAGCTCTGGCTCTGAAAGTGCTGAGACAGGCTGGTATGGGGACTCAGTACAAAAACCATTCAGCACAAAAAGCCAAACCCAAATGAAAAGAGCTGCTGCCAGGATCATCACGAGGTCCTCTGCTGCACAGATGTCTACTGAACTAAGCTGAAACTGATGAGTCTTTTATCGCAGCCCCCCTCCCCTGTAGATACCCACAGCAATACTCAGCTGCCTGCAAGGGACACAGTATATGTGATAGACATATGACACTCAGAGAATGAAGCTCAGATAGGACTGTCTGGCAAAATTTCTTTCTTTCTTTCTTTCTTTCTTTCTTTCTTTCTTTCTTTCTTTCTTTCTTTCTTTCTTTCTTTCTTTCTTTCTTTCTTTCTTTCTTTCTTTCTTTCTTTTTCTTTCTTTCTTTCTTTCTTTCTTTCTTTCTTTCTTTCTTTCTTTCTTTCTTTCTTTCTTTCTTTCTTTCTTTCTCATTTTCTTTTTCTTTTTCTTTTTCTTTTTCTTTTTCTTTTTCTTTTTCTTTTTCTTTTTCTTTTTCTTTTTCTTTTTTTCTTTTTCTTGTCAGCAAAAAGCTGTTTAGTTAGTTTACAGGAATGGAAAGGATTAGGGTGCACTATAGTAGCAGTAGAAGCTGTGTTTTAACAGACTAATTGCTTTCTGTATACTCAAGCAGGAGTCAGCTAACAAAGGTGGCCTCTGCAACTCGGTTCTTACATGGGTGCTCTGTGTTTTACTGCCTCCCTTGCAGCATTTTGCCATTTCAGTTAAATAGAAACGGGACTGTTAACTGTGTGTTAACATGTTCAGTCTGTGATCGATGCATATTTTGCACATTTACCTTGTTCTATGCCAGCAAGTTTATTACACAGTCTCTTCACATGTATTATAAAATGGGTTTATAAATTATGAGCCCGTTGCATGCTTGTGATGTGCTATATCTCAGAAAGAACTCAGCACCTAAAAGCCCTTTGCTCTCCAATGCTTCGCTGATGTTTACTTTTCAGTAAGTCTGAAGCACACGCTTATTTTCATTGTCTTTCTACCAAACACAGGACATAGATTTTGTTATGTCAGAGTGCCTGTCAAACACCTGTTAATTTCTCTGAAAGCAGCAGGCATATAAAGCAAGCAAGGGCAATGGAACCTGGGCACTCAGCACCTTATGAACCTTGGCTATAGAGGAGAGAAGTGAGTGAAAGAGAGCTGCCTCTGGTTATTGCAGGTGCTGCCGTTTGCTAAAGAACAATTTTCAAGAAATGTTGAACAGGCAAAACATAAAGATCCCATTGTTTATATATTAGAATGGACAGCCTGCAGGGTTTTTACTTTAACCATCTGCCTTCCAACTTTTATATAAAAATTCTGCAACCTAATAAATGTTTAACACATTAGGACACATATCTCACTGGAAAGAAACCAAACCAAACTCCTTCTACTTCACAAGGAAAAATTAGCAAGTGAAAAGCAAGACTTTCCAAAACCTCTTTTGTATGAATACAATCATTTAACTTACCGCTTGGAAAGTTGAAGGTCTAGTCACTAATCTACTGACTCCATCACAGAAGGGTGAATTTAATTTAGAAACTGGCTCCAGCACTGCATTTAGTTATACCAACTTGAAGAAATTTATGTGATAATCCTTTTTATCAGCATATCTATTCTTGTTTTTGAGCCAAACAGCAGATCAACCAAACAAAAGTTGTGTCTTACTGGCTAAGAGGTTAGCTGGCTATCTTTTTTGGCTGGACTGTTCCTGCTTTATCTTCAGTGGATGATGAGACATATAAATCAGTGTCTACATGGAGAAGTGGCATGCTGTTTACACAGCAGGCTTGTATTATCATAGCAATCATATATGGGTAATAAATTAAAGAAGCATCAAGAAGCCAAAGATTTGCCTCATTAAAACAAGATCTTTTTTCTTATAGTTTTACCAAGAGCCTGAAAAAATATACAGATCTCTCCTGGAAACTTTACCAAAGCATTCAGGTTGGACAAAGTTAAACCTGGAAATGTAAAGCATTTCTCTGTTGCACTTTAACTGGCCTTGTCAGAAAGCTTAAATCTTGCATGTAGCTACGTGCATCTGCATTGCCTTGCAAATACCTGCCACCTTTGCAGGCAGGAACAAGGAAAGACTTTGTGACACTTTGTCCACCCAACAAAGGCCCTGGGACTTTATTGGTAGGGCAGTGAGGAAATATGAAAGCAACTGGACAACAAGACCAATGCACCTGGATCTGCTCTAAAGGGAAGGGTAGGGACACTGGCTTGCTCCAAATATTGACTGGGCAGCTGGTGATGTTGGTTTGGTGAGTCCTGAGCTCATGGATCATGACACGTGACACGAGTGTAGCTGTTGCATCCTGTATCAGCTATTTTTTGCAATTCCCTAGTTAGTCATCAAAGAGCTTAATTCAGACAGCAAACTGGGAGCCTTTTCTCACAGATAACTACTTGTCTCCTGCTTCCTGTTCTATCACTGATTTTGTTAGGCAAAACTTAGACAATATCCCTCAAAACACCAAAAGGGTCCTTTTGCAGAGTATTTTAAGAACTTTGTATAAAAGAAAAGAAAATAAACACAGTGGAATTCAATAGTTCTGCAAATAAAAGCATGTAACTGTACTTTCACCTCAAAAACAAATATTGTGAGGTTTTGGCCCACCTACTTTTTATTCTTTATTTGACCATTTCAAGAGAAAGAACTCCAACAAACATGGTGTCTTTCCAATTCAGCGCAAGGAGTTTGTTGTTGTTTGGACTCCTCTGTGCAAACAATGCTTGAAGACATTGGGCCAAATTTATCCCTAGATTAACTGCTCTGACGTCAATGTAATTACAGTAGGAATTAATTTGCCCCACTGATATAATTTGCTGGATCCTATATCTACTTCCAAAATGCAATTAGAATCCAATTTCTTCAGTCCTTTATTTTGGAGATAGGCAGCTTGAGTTTCCCCACAAAGATACTGGGCTAACAAAAAAAGTATCTCCTGGTCACTTAGCTGATCATTGTCATTGGTACCAGCTCAAGGGAGAGCAGGCTCAGAGGTTTTGCACTGTTAAAATGGAAGATATCTGCATCTTAGCATTGCAGTTTAAACCCAGACCAGGAGACCCACAGTCCTGGTTTAACTCCCTTTATTTTCTTTTCACAGGTTTTGGTTCATTCCCTCTGACAAAGTACAGCATCACAATTGATTTTGCTGTGAGTTTACTCGGTGTCTGTGCACCAGGAATCTGCTGTATAGTAATGCCATTACTTGGGAAATATTGACTTGCTCTATGCCATTACAAAGGATTACTGAATCAGACAATATTGAGCATATGTTTATTATATTAGGTTTTAACAGTGACTTTATTAATCAATATACTAGCTGTCTCACCACTTGCACCAGACCTTGACAGAGGTTAGCAAAATATAAGCTTTTTGAAAAGTGTATCTTGTTACTATCTAAAAGCTTCTGGATTAAATTTAGTAATTTGCTTGTACACAAAAAATGTACAGACCTCATTAAGAAACCTACAAAATACTACAAAAGAAAAGAAATAATGGTGTTTAAAGCCATAAAGGCAAACATGAATTTTCAACCTCTTACAGCAGTTGACAGGACTGAATGTGCTTTCTTGGTGGAGCCTATGCTGAACTGCAGCAAAATACACCATTGTTAATGCGAGGAGAAGCTGGAACTAAGATTTTGCTCACCACTTCATGGCAGCTTTCATATTTATTTGCCAGGAGTTAAAATATTAAACACAATAAACCCACTCTTCTTCATAAAGGTGTTCTATAACTCCTTGCCTCTGGCTGTCATGCAGAAAAGTGTAGCAATCCAAAGTGGAAATACTGAAAATAATAGAAAGCGTGTAGGACACGCAGAAGGAAAAGACAGCATGGAACAGGAGAAAAAGCTAGTTGAAAAATGAAATATTAGCAATTATTTCAGAGTTAGAATAATTCATTAGAGTTTATCCCAGATTCCCCCATTTCTAGGAAAACAAGAAACAGATTATAGTCACTTCTCAGAGACCACTTACTATACCCAAGCCATTAACATGCAATCTACAGCAGCAAATTTCCCACAAGCAGAGGGCAGCCATGCATGAGGCCATCCTGGTCTGTGATGCCCCAGTTGCACACAGCTGGAGAAGGGCCAGAACTCCTCAAAAACAGAGGTTGCACAGGGCTAGTCACAGAGGCTCAAACTGAGAGCAGCTCTGCAAGGCACAACTGAGCTGGCTGGTTGAAATCCCCTCATGGCATAGATTAAAGAAGTGTTGATGTGTATGTTAAAGAGAAATGCTAGCCCCTGCTCAGAAAGCCCTTGGCATATTTAAGATTTTCAATTTTAGCTGTCCTGTGGATTTGCCTTTCAGTTTTATCCTTGAGTCTTTTATACAGGGGCAAGGCTTCCTGTTCAAACAAGCCAAAGAGAATGCATATTCCCCAAATCTTTCTCAGATGTTTTTGTATCCTGACTCAGTGTTTCTCTAGATAAGGGGATAAGAAAGTAAAGCACATTGGAGCAATCTAAGTTAATGTAATTTTCTTTATACATAATATGCCTATTTTCCAGGCATCAAACCAGATTTTAGGGAAATCATCCTCTTTCCCTTCTCCAGGTCCTACTCCAGCTGTAAACATGCTTCACATGGGGAAGCATGGCTGGCACCAGGCCTAACCAGATCGCAAAACAATTTATATAAAAGTTTGGACCTGAACAGTCTCATGGAGGGAACCTTACTTAATCATCACAGAGATCAGAACTGGAACAAAATTTCCTGGCCCACAGTTTTTGGAGGTTACTCTAGGTCTCTGGCTAAAAGTTAGTCATTAATTTGTTGAAATCATGGCCAGTGTGCCAGGGAGAACTCCCAGGATAACAACAGGTTTCAACATGGAGGATATTTTTCAGTGCCTGTTCTTGTAGCATAAGCTAAAAATGACATTAGAAAAGGAGCATAGAATCATATCTACTTTTTCTGACAAATAGGCTCTTAAGCTCCTGGGAATTGAGACCTCCACCCCACTATGATAAGAAAAACAACCTCTACGAACAGAAAGTTATTACCTTCTCCCTGTCTCCTCCCCCCTTCCCCATTTTCTTTCTGAACAGCTTGTAAAAGAAGGAGGAAATTTCTGTAGTTGTCTCCAGCTCCTGCAGAGTTTCCATGGACACTGGTTGCCTAAATATCTTTTTGTGTCTTAAAGGAGAAAAAATATCTCCTTGTTTTATTCAGGGGGTTCATTCCTTTGAATGGCAGCCCTGTCCAGACTAACAGAAAAGATTACTGGAGCATACCAGGAAGGTAATAAAATTGAGAACTTCTTTACTTGTCCCAAGTAGCAGAAGCAAACTGCTTGACTGGAAGACAGAAAGCTCCATCAAGTCACTAAGGCAATCTCAAAAGTATTAATACATAAATTGATCCTGGGGCTTGAGTAAGTTTATTTGGTTGGTTGGTTGCTTTTGGTTTTGATTTTGTTTGGGTTTTGTTTTGTTGTTTGGTTTTTTTGTTTCTTTAGGGGATTTTTTGGTTTGGTTTTTTTTGTGGCTTGGTTTGTTTTTTTGGGCTTTTTTAAAATTTTGTTTGTTTCTTCTTTTTTTGTGGTGTTTTGCTTTGCTTTGCACTGTTTGTGTTATACACTGTAAGTATGCTATCCAAGGCAGATATATACTTTCTAACCACACCTCATTTTAGGGAAGATTTTGGAACATTTTTCTTTTACTATACATTGCATGAACAAGAGCAGATTGTAGGGGTGGCAACCAAATTAAGAGTTGCATGCACACAAAATCAACAGATTTCCTGGGCTAAGATAGCTCACGTATTTTGGGTGAGATCAGATGCTTTTACACATCTTAGTACCTAATTTGGTCACTGATGTCTCACCAATCAAATTTTATTGATTATTACTCAATACTAATAATTTGTGAAACTCTGTTGCTCAGAGGTGTGTAAATTGATGTAGCTTTTGTACAAGCACATTAGAATTTGGCAACTATTGCCAGCAATTACTCTGCCTCCAAATTAGATGCATGGATATGTTCCACTTTAACTATATTTGACATCTGTTGAGTGCTTTGGGGATACTGGTGATGGGAAGAGAGGCATAAGGTTAGGGTCATTGCTTAAGGGCAGCTCTAGTGCATGTTATTTCTTTGATCATATATTTATGCTGTGGGAGAACATAAAGGAGTCTATTCTCTGCTTGATATACATATCTGAGTGTCATTGATTCTAGAGGACTCAGATTACCAGTTACAGCTTTGTACCGCAGTCTTTTTTGTGTATTAATTAGTTTGAGCATTGCATAAGGCTATTTTGATAGGGATGCTTAAAGAGTACAGTCTATATCACAAGCAAACTCCTGTCTCCTTCCATGGGAGCCCTGCCTTCTGTCAACATTTTGCCTGAGGATGAACTGGAGGACTTTCTCCCTTCGCCTCCTACAAAGCCTCCATCACCTCCACTTCATGTTTAAAAATCAACCCAGACCCTTGGCAAGGTGAGATGAAAAGCCAGGCAAAGCAGACTGAAGCAGAGCGTGTATTAACATTTTGACTCAATCTAGGTTTTTACAATGGTTCCTGAAATGCTATACCAGGGAAAATGCCACCCAGTCATAAACAGAAAAACTGCACACAAGTCTCAGAATTTGCTTTACAGACTTTGTTATCTGTTAGATAAGCAAGAAATGATGGTATTTACACAAACAGAAAGGCAAGATTTATTCCTAGAACAGTGGGCTGTGGAAGTCTATTCACACAGAGTCATTGCCTCTGGGACTCCCCAATCAATACAATATTTTCACCCTCCGCCACACCCAGAAAAAAATTTTCATGATGCTTTCTCTGCTGCATATATGTTTTGACTTCTGAAGGCTTTTAAGATTGGTGATAAATACACAAATATCATACATACAAACAAAACATAAATGTCAAATATCACAAGAGCATTATATTTACCTATCTGGCCCCTGGGTTAATTTCAGTCCTTTTTGTGCTCCCATTTGCCCTCTCGGTTCAATTTCCTGGCCCAGCTCAATTAAAGGACAAATTCATCCCCGCACATGTCCTAAGGGCCCTAGTGAAGTCAGCTGTCAAACTCCCATCATGCAGCTGCCTGGCTGCAGGATATGATGGCCACTTGTCAGCTGCTTCACCAAGTCAAACCTGGACAAAGGCCCTTTTGATGGGCTACATTTCTCCAATCAATCTACACCTTCTCCTCTTGGACTTCAACATCTGCTCTAGTGTAATTTGATTTTATATTCAGTGCAGCCTGACCCTATTGATAAATTAAATCTATCTAAACCTGATATCTTCATGCCACCACGGGGTAAATGACTTGCTGTTTAATTTTGGCTTTTGCCAGACGTGACATGGTATCAATACTGACTCTTTTTGTGTGTGTGTTTGGGTCATTATTTGAAGCATTCAGGCTCCAGGTCACAATTAGGGTGGGGGGAAAGAGGAGAGAACCTTTTCAAGAAGTATGTACAAAAAAAGTAAATCAGAACAATTCCTTCTAGGATTTTAGCAGTGATTTTCATAATTGTGTTTGTTTCTTTCCTGAGAATCACATTTTGTTTCTCTGCCTTCCACATGTATTTGACATACAAAAAAATCCAGCTTTAGTAAACAAGCAAACAAACAAACAAGCAACATTAATTTATAAAATCTCTAATAGGTAGAATAACTACTCAATAAAGTCTGTTTTCTATGTAGATTGAAATAGAAGATTCTTCTCATATACACAGTTTTCATTTACAAACAAATAAAACACACACACAAAAGCAACAAATGAGAAAAATCCTGAAACCGTATATACTTTATCTCATATCTTTGCAATGCTTCAAAATTAAAATAAATACAATATTTTATCTCCATAACATCCTATGTTATGGGTGAGAAATTGTAACAGTCTGTCTTTCTAGTAACTCCAGCACTTTTCCTTCAAACTGACATTTTACAGTTATTAACCTTTCTTTTTTCTTTCAAAGAAGCCTGAAAACTCTGTGAGATCTCCTGCTTCCACACATACCCACCTCCTTCACCAAAGACTTTTTAATCCCACCTTCTCTTAGTCTTCTTCCTCCTTCTCTTTTCACAGACTGGGAGGGCCACCTACAATCATCACCCTGCTCAGGTCTAGGAAAAACAGCTCCAGACCATTGGGAAACAAATCTCGTAAATAAATGTATGCACAGAAAGCACTCTGAGGTATTTTGGTGAAGAAGAAAAGCTTTCTCTTTTCACTCTATTAGTCTGGGTAGGTTTCCCGAAAAGGACCTTGCTATTCCTACTAGTATCCACCTACCCTTTGCCAGCTGTGTGTTGCAGTAGGGATGCTGTTTGAGAATACTTGGTACACACTGAGCTTTTTTGGAATGGCAGCTGTGGGACGAATGAACTGAAATTCTTATCAAGCTGTCTGGCAATGAAAAAATCCAAACAATCCACCAACCACTCAACCAACTGGCAGAAATTTTAAAAAAAAGAATCCAGAAAAGGAAAAAAGTCTTCATACTACATTTGAACTGGGACCATCTGAGAGTAGGCACCAATTCATCATTACACAACAAACTGGGTTCCCCAGTCATAAATGGGCAGCATCTCCTGTTATAAAACCCTGTTATTTGTAAAACAAATACTATAAAACCTTCCCCAGGTAGAATAAAATTTTCCATGTGGTGTTATCTGGTCTGGGGCTCCTCTTCCTTTTAAAAGCTAAAAAGTTCAAAATTAGAATTTTTTTTTTAAAGTTCAAAGTTAGAAATTTTTTTAAAGGACAGAATGTCCCCTGATGGTCACCTCAATTTCTTCACCCAAGAAGGTAGAAATAATTTCTTTGCTTAATTAAGCATCTCCTGCTAATAACCTGAACAATCAGGGCATCCTGCTCCTACCATCATATGACGGAATCTTGCTGACCCACTTGTCCAGGTTGAATCTCCTAATTTTCTTAAAACCACAGCTTCCCTTGATGAGGGTGCTTTTTACAAGGGTGGTTTACCAGAAGTTTTTTCACTCTCAACCTTCTGGTTGGTTGCCTGACTTGGGCACCAAAGCCTCTGAGGAGTCCTTTCTAAAGTGATGGCAGAGCTGCCGTTTTAAATTTCAATCTAAACCCAACAGTTTAGTTTGGATTGTTTTTTATTTTTTTTTTACTTTGATAGCTGAAATGTAAACCTTTATCTACTTTAAGAGAAAATGTCAAAGTAATTGTGTATCCATGAAGAAAAACACCCTTCTTTATTTGTGTTTGAGATTTAATTACTGAAAGACTTTTCTCAGTGGTTGTGTGCTAGCTCGACAGTGCCTTGAGAGTGGTTTGAAATTGGAGTTGCTTTTCAAGAAAGAAAAGACTTCAGACTACAACCTTTTCCAATCACTGATGTTGTTTAGGCCTTTGTAAAGGACTGAGGCCTCTACAAGAAACAGAAAGCAATCAGTGACCACTATCAGGATTACTCTATTTCAAAGAAGTGCCTGTATATATTTTTAAACCAGGGCACCAAACTGCCAAAATATGCACTTATTATTATTCCAATTACATTTTGTCCTTCCTTACAGTGGTGTAAAGTGGAATGAAGTGCACAGATGCACTAGTCTAGGAGAAAAGCTGTGATCTTCCACCCTGCTAAGTTTTGTCTACATTGTCCCACTCTAAGAAACCCTAAACATTTCCTGTAGAAAAGTGCAGAGGGCAAAGCCAGGTCCCTATTTGCCACATAAAGTGACCAAAGGCCAACACTCCCACAGGGAGTGTTGATTGGGAGGACAAGGGTGTATAACCACACATGAATGCATCTGCACACAATCTGTGAACTTCCTTTAAAAAAAGCTACTCATCTTTGACCATGTCCCAAAAGAATGACCTTGGGAGATTATATTAAATGCTTGTGGTTCTGTGTCGGTCTTAGCTGTGCACTTTGACCCATGTTTTAGAAACACAGGAGTTTTGGTCCAACATTTGAGTAATTCCATAGGATTGAGCCCGCCCATGAATGAGGTGTCTCACAGGGGCAGCCTCACTGCAGCCAGCCTTGGGGCTGGGTCCTTAGCACCATGCAAGATCTCTGTCACTATTAGAGTTGGTTTCATTAGTTTATAATCACTACGCTCGCATCTGTTTTTGTTTCTACAAACTGTAGTTTATTGGTCTTTTTTGTTTCAGAATGTGAAGAAAATTCAGCAAGCCAGTATAAACTACCCTGGATTTGGGAGTGATTGGTTCCATCTTTCCATTTAATCCTTATTTTTGCTGTGATCTAATGCAACATCTTGTCCAGTCTGGAGTGTAACAAGCTCCTCTACAGAAAATCTGCAGCTCCAAGACTTGTCCAGAATGAGGACAAAAATAAACAGTCAACAGGTACAAGCACATCTGCCCGCTTGGAGCAGCACAAAGGAATGGTTCATGTCCAAAGGGCAGGGCAGCAGTGCCACTTCCAGCTGCAGCTCTCCCACTAGACCAGGTATTAGAAATCCTATTCTTCCTGAACCTTTCTGATGCTCCCTAATTGGCTTGAGATTTTGGGAGGGACAATAGCTCTTACTTACAATATTAAGTTTAAATATACATATATAATACACATAAAAAATTATGTGAATAGAAATAACTTTATTATAAAAGCTTTACTATTATTTATGTGAAAACACCAAAAGTGAGAAAATTCTTCATTTTGGGTGCAAATATAGTTTGTGTAAAGCTGTTGTTGTTAAATTTTGACAGCTATCAGAACTGACAGACAGTAGTACTTCCACTGTTGCCTTCATAAATCAGTATGAGCTTTCAAAAATTGAAGTATCCCCTTCCACCTGTTGAAGTTAGGAGGACAAAATAACATCTTGTACATTGTTCAACTCTTAGTTCTTCCATTTAAGCTGCATATTCCTGGAGGGATTGCAATGCTACAAAAGTGTTTAAAAACTAATGAGGTAGCAAATATTGTCCATCAGTAGTTTCTGAAAGTCCACTGACTTAATGTGAGGTAATTTCAAGTTGACCTCCATTCTTTCATTTAAAGGAAATAAAACCAACTTTATGAAAATTAATTTTCTTGCCTATAATTCCATTATTAAGACGAATTGTAGAAAGGTTTGGATTGGAAAGGATCTTAAAGGTCTAGTTCTAACCATCCTTGCCATGGGCAGGGACACCTCCCACTAGACCAGGTTGTTCAAAGGCCCATCCCACCTGTCCTTGAACACTTCCAGGGGTGGAACATCCACAACTTATCAGGGAGGCATGCTCCAGTGCCTCACCATCCTCATAGTAAAGAATTTCTTCCTGACATCTAATCTAAATCTACCCTCTGAGTTTAAAACCATTACCTCTTGTCCTACTACAGACCCTGGTAAAAAGTCCCTCTCCAGCTCTCTTGTAGGATCTCTTCAGGTATTGAAAGGTGCTATGAGGTGTCCCTGGGACCTTCTTGTCTCCAGGCTAAGCAATCCCAACTCTCTCAGCCCATCCTCATAGAGGAGGTGTTCCAGTTCCCTGATCGTCTTTGCAGACCTTCTCCAGGTGTGGTTTCACAAGAGTGAAGTAGAGGGGAGAATCACCTCCCTTGACCTCCTTGCCACAAGTTTTTTTCCCTTTTTACACCTGGGAGTTATGTTTCCCCTTTTTGCAGCTCCTGGGAAACATCTATCCTTGTTTTCGGCTGAGATAGAGTTAATTTTGGTTACAGTAGCTTGTATGAGGCTGTGTTTTGGATTTGGGCTTAAATCTTTGTTGATAATATAGAGATGTCTCTGTTATTGCTGACCAGTGCTCACACAGAGCCAAGGCCTTTTCTGCCCCTCACACCACCTCACCAGCAAGTAGGTTGTGGGGCATGAGAAGTGGGACAGCAGGACAGCTGACCCCAACTGACCAAAGGGATATTTCCTGTGACATTGTGCTCAGAAATAAAAAACAAGGTGAAGAAGAAGGAAGGGGAGGACAGTTGCAGTGAGGGCATTCTGACTTCCCTAGTAACCATCGTTCATGATGTAATCCTGCTTTCCTGAAGATGACTGAATATCTGCCCTCTGCCCCCAGGAAGCGGTGAATTAATGCCTTGTTTGGCTCTGCTTTTGTGTGTGGCTTTCACTTTCCTGATTTAGCTGCCTTTATCTCAATCCATGAATTTTCTCACCTTTTTCCTTCCAATCCTATCCCCCACCACACCAGGGGGAAAGTGAGCAAGTGGCTGCATGGTGCTCAGTTGCCACCTTTGGGTAAACTGTGACAGAACATCACCAGTCTGCAACAACTTTTCTAATATGATAGAATGGCTTAGTAACCTCATCTGCCACTTCCCTCAAGGCCCTTGGATTTACCTTGTCAGGTCCCATGGACTTGTACACAGTAAGGTTCCTTATAGATGGTCTTGAATCTTCTCCTATGGTGGACAGTACTTACCATGAAAACAGCACATAGACCTCAAGGTTAAAAGTTATTCCTTCACAGAACAAGTCACTTTTCTTCAATATTTGTTCAGTTGAAAGATGTCTCTGTTTACTGTGGTATGGTATCTAGAACACACTGTTCTCATATATCAAGGAAAAGTAGAGATGTCTGTGGGAAATGTTTTACTTCTTTGCTAAGAGAAGAAAAAATCCATATCCAAAAACCAGCCAACCAGAACTACTTCAATAACTCAGTGGTTGAGCGTACACAATTTAGAAGGAAATCAATGATAATCTCACTTCTGAAAATCTGACCTTGCTCACTGAAGCATAGCTAAGTTGCATAAACCTCACCTAACCCAGTCATCCCTTTATATTTGACCCTATCAGTGGAACTAAGCAAATAGTTAAAAACAAAGATACACTTATTAGTCTTTTTAATAAGATTATCTGCCCTTAGTGCAAAAAAGCATCGTTTTATACCAGTTGGTATGTATCCATGAACTCAGATGCTATACTGAGAACATGCCTAAACTAGACTAGAAGTTGGCTGCGTGATGTAGCAGTTCATAATACTTCTTTTACATTAAAAAAGGGGAAAGTATCTGCTAAGTATTTTCAAGACATTGCAGAGGAAAAGCAATGCCTTCATTGGGCTCTTACACAGGAGCAAATCATCTGTTCCTTTTATTGTTTTGCTGAAGTTTTTCTTTTTTACTGTTATCTCTCTTGCTTCTTCTGTTTCAGAACAGCCAGAATTTCCAAGTAGTTAATTTGGCAATGTGAATGTGAGTGTGGGAATTGATGTCACAGAGAAGCGCTCTCCAAAGCTCAGCTATTTCTCTATTTTGACAAGGTATATATTTTGTGACTGCCTCCCGTTTGCCATAATAGCACTCCTCACTTCACCCAAACATTTCTAACTTATGTCTCCTCTTTCTCCAATAAGATATAAGTTCAAAAATCAGTCTTGATTTAGCAGTTAGCCAATGAATCATGCTGAGATTAAAATTAAGAAGTTTAAGATGAAGTATCATGCTAACATCAACAGGCTAGAAAATGTGGACATGCAATGACATAGAATACTGATATGAAAACTTTAAATAGAAACGAACTAATTTTCTGATCTCATTCCATTCAAGTTTGCTGCTGTTTTTCCTTACAGATATTCTTAGTTTAGTTTTAGTTATTTAGCCCAAGAGGTATCTTTTGAATGTGCCACCTAGTGGGATAATGCAAGTGGCCACTGGGATTTTTCATGGCACTTCTGTCTGATAAAGGCAACCAAACTCATGTGATCTAGAATGATTAACTGAGCTACTCTTTAACCACAGAGAAAACCAACCAGTGCTCATGCAACATTGTGGTGTGTCCTCTTAATGCAAGCACACCTCACTTAGAGTACAAAGCTGATCTAGCTTTGAAAGAGAGGCACTGACTCACTGAGCCTCTTCCTGGCAATAATAAATGATGATCTTAGATGGACAGCAGCTAAGTACGCAAGGATAGTTGAGGCTTGAGTTTTTCATTCATTCTCTTCAGATAACTATTCACAGTACTTTGTGAGAGGCAAAATAGATTTACCAGAGGGAAAATATTTATGTAAGGAGAGCAAAAGTAATTTCCTTAATGAGTCAGTCCATTGATGCACTCAAGCTAGTTTGTCACATCAAAAAACCCAGGGAGATGGGAAATCTTCTTTCTCTGTAGCTAGCTGGGTTTCCTTGCTTAACAGAACTGGTTTTCTAGTAGTGTGCACTTCACTTCTAATGGAAACAGAAGGTTTAAGTGCAATGAAAAGAGAAGACAACTTACTTATCTCCTTTGCTTATATATTTTTATTTTACAATCTTACTGTATATTACCAGTGGATCAGATTATTTTACCACTCCTTTATTGTATTTCTTCTCTGTTTTGAAGTATCCTACTAAAATTATTCAAGGTGTCTCTGTCACAATTTATTTGGCAGTTTAAGGGTATAAGAGTTACAATTATAGAACAAAACCGCAAACAAAATACAGGGTAGAAAGTCAGCCTCAAAATATAGGAGAAAAGAAAGTCAGTACAACCATGATATAGATCACTCTCTACAGAAACTTATTTATTATCTGTTCAGGAACAATTTGTTTATTATGCAAAGTCATTCAACCACAGTGTACCTGCAAAAAACTGCTAAGATTTGAACTGCTCATGGTCATTTGTGTAACTGCTCCATCATCATTAAAGGTTCTTGACATGTAGCTCTCATCCTACAAACATCTGAAACATTATTTCATAGCTTTTTGTTTTGTCAAAATTTCCTGCTGGGAAAACAATAGTTTTTTTCATAAAGGGGGGAAAAATCCACCATGAAAGCAAATCATTGCCAAACTGATTTTTTGGGTTTTGGTTATTTGTTTTTTTTTAGCACTGTGTGGCTAGTTTAAATAGAAGCTTGTACCATGAATCCCACTCTACATGTACATACACTTCCTCATCCTACAAAAAACATTTCCATCCTTTTTGGATTTATGACCTGTTGTAACCAGTTCTGCAGCAGTCATACCATGCTATGATGAAACAGGTTTTTGCTAATTCTTGTCCCACAGAAAAATACTATACAACACCAAATTAATGAGTGGTCTGTTATAGAAATCAATGGAATATAACATGCAAAGGAGTAGCTGGTGTTGGTAAAAATAATGAGTGTTAAAATTTAAAACATCAACAACTGATATGAATGTTTCATACTCATATGAAATATTTGTTTCATACTCCTTCATTCCCCTAGAACAAGACCTTTGCTAGGGTACTTATAAGTGTTAACAGCTAAGTCATCAGTTTCAATTTTTTTTTAAAAATTAGACAAATTAGAAACTTGCAGGCAAAAGGCATTCTACTGGATATCCTTAAACAGATTAGCAATGCTCAGCTGCAATGTTATATACGAAGGGGAAAGAGAAGAGCAAGGTAGAGATGGTGGAAGCAGGTTGCCTGGGAGATGGCTTACCTCAAAACAGCCTGGAAAGAAGCACATGTCAGGGCTTGGGACCAGGGTGGAGGGGTGATGTCAGTTGCCATAGCCCTAGGCTTAGCTGATGTGTATTCATTTTGAAATTTAGCAGTTGTTGCTGTACAAGTTCATGAAATGTACAGTAGACCAAGTTCATACTTGACTCTTATGCTCCAGTTTGCTCAGTTCTGAGTTTCAATAGCATTTTAAACAAACTGCAGGCTTGCTGCTACATGAACAGGAGTCATCTGGAAGTATATTACATTTGGCTGGCCCCAGGAAACCTACCACAAGAGGTGAGGTAAGCTTGGGAGTACTTGCTATAGGAACTTGCTGTGATTTACATTAAAAACATGGAATGTTTTAAATAAACAATCAAGTAAACAACAGCTTGATGGATTAAAGAAGTTCAAGGGTCCCTCTGCCTTTATCTTTCTCCTAATTTTTGCTGTAGAATATTTATGAATGGAATTTATTATGAAGAAGATTGCATAACACCTGTTTTTTGCCTAAACATTGCTCCGATTGAGTCCATTTGTATTTTTGCTCTCTTCACCCTGAAAGCTGCACCATCAAGACTCTAAGATGGCAGATGCAAGGAGAATAAAACCCAGGCTTCATTTAATTTGTTAATGATAAATATTTTTCCTACAGGGATTTTCATCAGAGCTTGCAAAAGTCAGAAGATCTCAACAGCATATCATAAGATCAACAAAAGCAGAAGTAAATGCACAAGAGTATAGACAAGAGTATAGTGCAAAGTCATTCTATGCACAGATAGAAATCCAAAGACATGTCAGAACCACTGATTTTTATGCATAATTTAACAGTCTGGCGTCCTACACAGTTTGAACACTAATAAAAGTGGTGTTAAGGGGAGGGAATTTGAATACCAACTTTGCTAAACAGACTCTTGATGGAGAAAACAAATCTTACTTGCAAATGCATCAAGTTTGGAGTATGCTTCCTACCAATAAAGATAACGATAACATCCATTAAGGGAGCTGAAACATTTCTCTTTGACATTTTAAGCAAAAAGTTTCATGTCAAAAATATGATTTGTTTGCAAAAGCCATGTTTTTTAACTTTAAAAGAGTAATTAATTTTAACAGGACCTGTAGAAATATAATAAAGCAAAAGGTTACCAAGAGCTGAAAGGAAAACATTTTGTTTTAATTGAGGTAGAATTTTACTTCATGAAAACTTTTATTTTTCATTTTACTCAAAACCCTCCAAAAATTCTGGGGTTTTCTGATCTTAGTCCCAATATTTTCTTGAACTTTTTTTCTCTATTATTTACCAAGTTTTACGTATAAAGATTTTGATTTATGTATTTTAACTCTGTATTATATTGTATATGACAAAGTTTATAACAAGAGACATAGTTCCTCTTATTATTAGACTGATGGACAAACTGAGATACAAACAGCACATTTTTCAGGTCATGTTTCAGGCAGCAGCTAGATCAGAAAGTTCACCTATTTTTCCCCACCATGTATGTAATCTGATTCAGTAACAGGGATTTTACTGCATAATAAACCTCTTTGCTTACATAGTTTCTTTTTTTTTCTGCTTTTATAACACAATTGAAGGATTACAAAAACTATTTGCAGGCTGAAGCTGAATTAGGTAAAATAGTTTCTGCACCCTACATTCAGTTCTTTTGCATTTGCACATAGCAGTTCTAGATGTCAAACACTTTAATACATTCTACAAAAAATATTATGAAGTTTTGTTCTATTTCCACCTTCAGAAAGAATGTTTCTTGGTTGGTTTTTCTTCATTTAATAAAAAGAAAGTCATAATGTTAACAATAGTGAAACAATTTTATTTCAAGGTCAACTGTTTGCCCCTGCATGACCTTTAAAGTAGTGATCAATCATTTGCACTGCCCTTGACATGAGCTTAGAATTTGGAGGATGGGTGGTAATGACTCAGCCAGGAAAACTTCTTGTCTTCCATTAAATGGAGCAGTAGTACAGGACACTGCATAACAAACTGGGAACTTCAGGGCTTTTTTCTGTCTCTTCTCTTGCTGCCATCCCTCCTTCTGGTCATATCTTTCTTTGGATCCAGCACTTCCAAGATAGGCAGGTGGAACCGTTGAGGAAAAATCATCCACATTTCACAGGAAAACATGAGAAGTTATGCTGTCATGTTAAATAGCACACACTCTTAAAAAAAGAAAAGGCAATATGAAGACTAATTTATCTGTGTTACTGAGATGAAACTTAATAAGACACATGCAAAATGTTATTTTAAAACAAGATACATCAAATTCCAAAACTCTGAGTACATATGTTTGCCACTTCATATGCCAG
The DNA here is from genome assembly GCA_013400915.1 of Pardalotus punctatus. Taxonomy (NCBI): domain Eukaryota; kingdom Metazoa; phylum Chordata; class Aves; order Passeriformes; family Pardalotidae; genus Pardalotus; species Pardalotus punctatus. The sequence continues at coordinate 110,872 of VZTX01009484.1, forward strand.
TATGGCATTCTTGAGGACAACCAATGTATCATGTAAAACCATTTTTTTCCCTAAGAGTATTTTGTATATATTCTGGTGCTGTACATATATTCCTGTGCATAAGCTGTCTTTTCTACTGAGACAAAAAAATCATACAACCAAAATCAGTGAGCAACAGTCATAAAGAAGAAACAAAGAAAAAGAAAGGTATAGGATTGCTTTTGCCTTGAAACTAATAGCAAGTATAAAAAGAAGAGTAATCATACTTAGGGACGCAAACTTTCTTCTGTGTGGCTGAGTAGATGGGGTGCTTGCAGTCCAAAAACAGAAATCAGAAGAAAAATCTTTGTGTATCAGTTGTTTTTTCATGGGCAGAGGGAGTAATCTGCAATTGTTCTGCAGCAGTGACAGTCTGTGGGGCTTTGGGGTCCTACACAACACTGCCAAGGAGGAAGGCAAAGCCTGCTGTCGTGTCATGTCTGGTGTTTCAGAGTAGTACAGGAAACCGAATAAACTGGGGACTTAAGAACATTTTTCTCTATCCTCTCACTGCCATCCCTCCTCCTGGTCATATCTTTTTTCGTACCCAGATAACTCCAAAAACAAGGGAAAAGAAAAAAGCCCCAAACCCCACTTATCCAATCTATGCTTGCATTCAACATTTTATAAAACTCTTCTATCCACATAGCTCAGTATCTGATTGAGCTTGTGTTTCAGATGGTGCCTCCTATTGTTTCAGATATCTTACTCCAAAAGGGGCTTAATTGCTTCTTCTGTTTATTTGAACAAAAAGTAGCATCCCATCTGCATACCAGATGCAACAGGATTGAACCCAACTTTTCAATAGTATTTTAAATGAAGTGCTTGTTTGCTGGTAGCTGACAGCCTGTAGCAGCAGACTCAAATTCTGGGAAGATAAATGAAATAACTCAATTGCCCCCCCACCAATTACCCTCTGCAAAAGGGCACACAAAAGGGAGAACAACTAGCCCAATCCATCCTTAAACTGCATGCAAATTCAAGATCTAATTAAGTGCTTCGGTTTCCTGGTGTGGGTGTTTCCTTCGTGTTCTTAGCTTGATTCTAAGCTAGACAACATTTATAAATAGTCATTGCGACTCCATTGGTTTGCTTTCTCAGTAAATCATTTTGGAAGACCTATTCTTATGAAAGTTGTCTGTCTTTTCCTGTATACTTGTGTGCATAGATTGAATCATTACACAGACTGGCCAGTCTTTTGGGAACGAATCTGAGTAGAAGCAAATATCTCCCTCCTCATGTACATTAGAGAAATGTACCTAGTCATCTTAGCAAACAAGGCTTTTCCCTGTAAAAAATTCAAATCTAAAACCAGGACTCTAATGGAGCAACTGACTCTTATCTCACAGCCAAAATCCAGAACTTTCCAGATAAAAATTATAAGAAACCCCTGGAGGTTATGATGCCATTTTCAATTGTAAACAGTAATTTTCTAAATAAAATTTCATCTTAACCCTTTCTGTTTGGGGTTTCATTGCTATTACAGCTCAAACTACAAGATGATTACTTGCTCTAAAACTGAACTTACAGTAAATACTCAGAAATGGGAGGGGGGGGGAGTGACCTGTTCTTTCAAAACAAGGCAAAATCCCCATCCTAACTGTCCCAATAGATAGACTGGTGTATCATTTAGACTACTATTTCAGGACTCAATTACAACAAATAACATTAGTAAATGCTTTGTTAAGCAATTTCTCTTTTAATAAGCTAACCAGACCAGCCTCTTCTAAGAGGCATGAAAGTCAAGGTTTTCAGTAGTCCAGGCTACTAAATAAATCCTTTTATGCTTTGTCAACAAAAAATAATTCAAAAAAGAAAATACAACTAAAACATAATCTCAAATGCTCATGATATCTACAGTAAGCCAAAATCACTGTAGTCCTGCCACAAGGATAAAATCTCCCTTTGTCCTACATTGGTGCTGCTAGGCAGACTCTGCAGGGTTTGTCATACCTCCTAAATGCAAGTCCTGCTCCTCAGGTCACAGCAATGCTGTTAATCAAATTCACCTCTCTCATAAGAAGACCATTTTTTGAGGAAGAATTCTGCCCCAATCAGGAACACTTTACAAACACCTCTACTTTCCATAAAATTTTACCTTTTTTATATTTCTAACATTTCCAGTTACAAACCCCTTGCAAATAGGAATTTTTCAAACCAAGAAAGTCTGGAGCTCTTTAGACAAAAACTGTAGTGAGAACAGAGTCTATTTTACTCCATGACTTCTGATTTAAATTGATTTCCTAAAAATGGTGTTTAACTCCTGCAATGCTGGATCAATGAGCCTTAAAGATTGACAGGATTCCTCAGCTTACCATGAAATTCTCCTGCTGGAGATGCTGCACGCTTTCTGACAGAACTCCTTCACCATGAAAATATCAGAAAAAAATTACTTTGATATCAGAAAATATTATTTTGATTTTGCCAGTAAAGAAAGAAAAGAAAGTGTTATTAACAATAAACTTTCAACTTCTTACAGAAAGAGCAGGAGAGAGGAGTCAGAGAAAGATATACACAACTCACTTTTGGGGGCAGAAGATGCTCACCAGTCCTGATTTCCCAACTCCCTTATAATCACAGGGAAGAGATCTATTCTTAAATTGATTGTTCCAGGATCCACAGCCTTACCCAAGGTACAGTCACTTCAGCTCACACTATATGCCTGCAGTTCAGGGCTGGAAGTTGCCACAGTCCCTGGAGATCCAGCCCAGGATGACACCCTGCTTTCCCAAACAAAGAACACCATAACCACTGTGGTATTTGCTATTTTAACAGCATAAAAGAAAATAAGGATAGGCAGGAATTTGTCATCCTAGCAAGAAGTCAGCTTCTTTTTTTTTTACTTACTTTCTAGCTTCAGGGTTGATGATTTCAAGTAACAGAGACACACAGGAAAATTCTGTTGTCTGAAATACTAAAGACTCGGTGAAACTTAGTTTTGGGCCAGTATCTTTATCTCCTTTATAAAATATCATATCTAATTGCAAGAATATGGACTTGCTTATTGCCACAGCACATGTCAGAGTTTTTGTTTCAATTTTACTGAAGCAAATTCCCCTCACTCTCACCCTGAAGGATACTAAAAACAGCAGAAAGGTAGGATATTCAGTCTAGCAGTGGCTCTAACTTACTGAAGTCAGACACATACTCTTAAAGAAGTGCTCATAGTGATGGAAAAAGGTTATGTGAGAAGGACCTAATCACTGCTTGTGGACACGATGTTCTTTTTCCTCTTCCCACTCCATTTAAGGCTCCTTTCCCAACAGCAGGTGCCCAGGCCCCTTTCTGATTAAAAGGTGAATGTTTCCAAGGCCACAAAGGTGCAAAATATTTGGAAAAGGAGGCAAATAGAGATTAGATTTACACCTGTATGTAAATTAAGGAACAGGCTTGCAACATGAAGCAACATCTGCTGGGTGAATTATTTTTTTTTGCTGTGTAACAGCATTAGCTCTGCCCGTACAGGCACGGAACCACTCTCATCACTGTGATCAGATTGCACTGTGGTTGTACCTGAGCTAGAAAAATAATTGTTAATTAAATTAAAGAGAACATGTGGCGTCAGTGTATGTGGTGTACCCATTCATCACTTGGACTCCGGACAAACGTGCTCCAAACTGTTACAAAGCTTGTTGTAAACCAGTCATTAACTCTCATGTCAGGACCTTGGGAGATGTTTTCTGAACACCTGATCCTGAGGCAGCAGTAATCATCTGTTGGCACTTCAATTCCTGTCCTGAGTCTTCCTTGGAAGGTCTATTAAAAACTTATTTCTAAAACACAGAATACCTCATCATAATCTCCTACCTTTTTTTTTAAAAAAAACAGAAAACAAAAAAAACCAGCCCTGTAAATCTACATGCAGCAGTACAGGTTCCTGCTTTATTTGGCTGCAGTGTTCAGCGGGGCTCTGTAAGTTTCATTAACTGTTTTGAATAGTTACATTTCGCTATCTGATTGCATGTTCTGAATATGTAATGGCTGCAAAGCAATTTTTCACTGCAATACTAGATTCATCAAGAACTCAATCACCAGCTAGATGGGATGTCTTACGCACATAGAGAAGACAATGCAGATTTACAATTTCATTTGAGAAGTGTTAACAGAGAAAATACAAAAAAAAAATAGTGACCCTATGCTCACAGTAATTAGTGAAAAAATACCGGGGACATTGAAGACATTCCATTTCCATATGACTTTATCACCTTGTAAATCTCATTTTGCAGTGCCAGGACAGAGGGAGCCTGTAGCTTGCTTTTGTACAACGGCTCCAATACTTCCTTGTTAAGTCTCCATCATTTTGAATACAATTATAGAAGAAGAGAAACAGACCTAGCAGCTCCACCAATTCTTCTCCCCCCTCTCTGAGCTCAGAAGTAATTTGCCTTTTATTTGCTTTTCCCCCATGATGTTGGCCTCGAAGACAACGCCCACAGAGGGGGGTTTGAAGGAAAACCTGCACTGGGGGGGGAGTGGTGTTTTTTTTTTTCCTTTAACTGTTACACTGTTTCTGATACAAGTGCCCCAAACATGGCATCCAAATTAGAATAAAATTATATCATGTTAAATGATAGCTAGATACGGCCTGTTATTGTTAATAATAAAAATTAGCAAGCTTTTCTGAAGATACAAGGTAAATGGATATGGAATCAGGAAAAGCAAAGACTTCACCCAGTAACTTGAATATATTTACGAAATCTAACTGATTTAGCTAAATAATCCCAAAATATATTGTACTTACACAGTCACAATAAAAAGACAACAACCAGATATTATTTAAAAAGCAAAAAATATTGCACCATAATAAAATATCAGTATTTGAATTGTGAGCCATTGATGGACACAATAATATTTTTAAAAAATCCACAAAGTTCATCTCTTAATCATCAAGCCAACTCAGAAGAAAGCTCCACTCCACAGTCTTATATTTGGGTTACTAACAGGACTTCTAAAATGTACGTAGATGCCAAAGATTAAATAAACCTCTCTGTGTGTAAATATTTTAAAATTTCAGGTTATGTTATTACACCTCTTCTTACAGCCCACAATAATTATATCTGAAGATATAATTATATAATTATAACAGAAGAACTTTAAAATCTAACTGAATAAACATATGTGAAATGCACCATTAAAGTACACTCCATCAAATAATAGCATAATGCAGTTTTTGAAATGGATCTGTAGAAAGGATTCATTAAGATAAAGTCCCAGCATTCCACCTGAGGCCAATAAAAATTCTGTGCAAACCTCTTCAAATTAAATTTTCTTCTTGAACATATCCTGTCTAATTATGTTTAGTATTAGCCTCCTTTAGGAATTCTGATTCATCAGTGCTATTAAGGGAGGGAAAAGGAAAACCAGATGCTGTGGACCGGATACCCAGCTGGTAAGAAATCACTGTAGTTTCACAGAAGCCAAAAGAACTACAGTGATTTATATCAGCTATGGGTTTGCTATATACATATGAACACACATATGGACAGATGTACAGAGAATTATATTTATATCTGAAGTTAAACCAGCAGAAAGTAACTCTGTGTAGTTGCACCACCAGAGAATTTGACCCAGAAGCTCTAATAAGCTGAAGTTTATAAAAGAACCACAGCTGTGCTGAGATTTCTTGTCTTTCACTCTCTAGAACTGAAAATAAATGTAAGAAACAGAAGCTCTCTAATTAGACATTTGGCTTTAAAAATCAGGAAGATAGCCAGCTAATGTCTAAGCACTTTTTTGTTCTGGGGAGTTAGACTAACAAAGATATCATAATTACAATCATACTACATGCAGATGAAGTACATAGAATATACTGGTAAACCAAGTTGAGGGATTGAATTAGATTTCAGCTAAGTTGTTTCAGTTTTAATCTTTAATGAATACCATTTTTGTTGTTCTTGTCATCCATACAGTATTATGAATTTAGAGTGAAATTTCCAAGTGCAGCAAACCAAGCTGCAACCTGAAAAAACAAAATTTCTGTGTTCTTCTATTCCACTAATATTTCTATGTTGTTATCGCCCATCCACAGCCCCAGAGTTGCCTGCACCATGGACCAAGAATGAACTGCTCGGGACACTTTGTGCCTGCCTTGGTTTCTGTGAGCCACGTGAGTCATCGTGCAAGCTCTTGCTACACCTTTGGCTTTCCTCACCCTGCCATCTGCACCCCAAACACCTCTGCACCCCACTGTGCCTCCCCATTTGTGAGACCCTTCTGACTTAAAGGCTGGAAGAAGAATGAGAAGTGTCCTCTCTTCTGCCTTTATCAAATAGCATTATATGTGAAGGTCTAGCATAAGATCTACTCTACACCATCTCTTCCCAGCACCTGCTCTGTGTTTGAAAGGGGCTTCATTCATACCCAGACTTTTAATCTGGGACTGCAGTCAGCCTTTGAAAGATGAACAGTTGATCTTCGAGGAGTAATGCTTGGTGTCACAGCCCAAGCTCTACTCTGTTAGACAGAGTGCACCTCAAAAGAAAACCGAGTTAGAACAAGGTTGTTTCCTCTTTCAGTTTTTCAGTATTTTATCCAGCAGCCCAGTGATCACAGCACAGACATGGGAGGCAGCAAACCCAGGCTGCATTTCCATTCCATAGAGGGAAAGCAATTACCTGTCCCACTGCTGACAGCTGTGTGCTGCCTCTGTGCTGCTGACTGTGACCCCATTGCAGAGCCCACCTCGAGGCTTGCTAGTGAAGAGAGAAACAGCCCGAAGCCAGCACAACCACCACTTTAACAAGAGGCGCATGCCTGCTCTTCCATTCCTCTGTCAGGGACTGTTTTCCTTACAGGAATCAATCCTTGAGTGAAAGAGCTAATTAAGCCTCAGGACAAGGACCCCAGGCTGCTCAAATCTTTCACACTTAGAAGCACATAACAGCAGGAATAGAGAGTCCCTCTATTTCACTGAACTTTTTATCCAAATAATTAGGCCATTTACCAAAAGATATACAGATTTGACCCCCTGCTGCACAAGTGCCAAATCTCTGGTTCCCATGTTCTGGACATGTGCTCTAAATACTTTTTTTTTTTCAGATAGAGGAGGCAGCAGTACCAACTCCTCTACATCAGGGTTTGAAAATGAGACAGATAAATGCCAAGACTCTGACTGAGAGCTCACGACAGTGGAAGCATCCAGAAAGCATTCATTATACTGAACTGGTCTCACAAAACAGCTCATTTTGTGCATTCCTGCAGTGCACAATCCTGAATGATACTTATGCCTACCAAAAGCACACAACTTCTGTGGTTACCCAGAAGCAGAATGTAATGTACCTTAAATCCTTGTTGACACAATCTGCCTCCTGATGTCGGTCATTCCAGAGTTAAATGGCAGCTGAGAAAATTTTGAGGCTTCAACTTCAGATGCCTAACCCCTTCCTCACTGCAGCTGTTTTCACATTTTATGCTGAGCCTTCACACATACTATTATTTTCTAGGTGTATCTCATATGTGCAATAGAAATTTGAACCCATAAATGGCTTCAGATCCAAATTCCCCTCAAGAGCTGCTAATTGCTCTGCAGATAGCTTTTAACCTACAATGTACTTATTATTATGAAAGTGAAATAATTTGAAAAGAAAGGCTCAGAGCAAACAGTACTCACTTTCCAAGAAACATAATTTTACTTGGAAGTAGGAACAGGAATGATTTGATAAGTGCATTAAAACATAACTAGAATTCTTTTCCTTGGCTCTGAGATACTCCCATAGCTACTACTAAAGCTTTATTAGCAGGTTCCAGTCAGCATCTTAATATATCTCCTAAGAGTTACTCCTGAAGGATAATTTATAATCCCTTTCTGGTGGTAAAAACATTTGTTTGCATGGTAGGATGTGTAATTTGGTATTTGAGTCCACTACACAAATATTCGAGAAAGATGTGTCTCCATATACAGGCGTCATTTGCTGTAAAAATGTCTACAGGGAAGATGTGTTATGGCTTGTTCCATACCATACCATTGATTGGGGTACAAAAACATATTAGGTCTCTTTCAGTAGTTCGTTCATCCTTAAGACAAGTCCATCCACAACTATGTCCCAGGATCATGCTGAAAATACAGCATATCTCTGAAGGATAATAGCAACAGTCATAATGAATTAAAGTGGAGATGTTCCTGGGGTATTTTGGAGGAAGATAATATTGCTGTACATTCAAAATAAAAGCATACTACAGGAGCTCCAGAGTCAAATGCAAATGCATGGGACCAAAAGCATTCATGCCACCTCTTAGTTTTCCTTCACTCTTACATGTTTCCTTACCAGGCTGAAAAACTCTCTCCAACTGGACCTGTCCTTTTCTCTAGCACCCTGAAGTAATTAACTTTGAGCAATTAAAGGGTTTGTGATCAGATGGTCTTTTCTCACCCCTATGCCCCCATAGCCCTGGGACTCCTGAAATGGGACAGCCATGACAGGACCCACACAATTGATGCCTCACATGCCCCTGGCAGAGAAGATTTCATTTAAGTGTTTTTTCCAGAACAGCTTGTACAGCAAATAGCTTTTAGCATATACAATTTGCAAAGTTGCCAGTTTATCATGAATAGAGCTATTTGTAGTCTAGTCATATCATAAAATCTTGTTAAAAGAAACAACACAAAGAGACTGCTCACTTTTCAGTTATGGCGCTTTTGAATTAATTTGAATCCAGATTGCCTCATGAGTATTGTTTGTTCTAATATGAAACAGTTTATGGTGATAAATTGCAGCAGCATCACTTGAGAGCCGCCTGATTCAGTGTACTGCAGCAGAAGTTGAGTCAGCTTTCATACTGAGTATTTACTGTGGCTACCGCGTACCCAGGTTTTGTGGTTTGGGGGAAAGGTAACTGAGAATGTCAGCGAAACCAGAGTATTTGCAGCACATGCAGGTGTTGGGCAAAGTCAGGGCTTGTAGGGGCATAATCAACCAAAGCAAGTAGTGAAAATTTAGTTACCTACCTCCCATCTGAGCCCTCCTGTCCCACTCAGCCAGGTACTTACTCAACACTCAGAACTAACATCTACAGAGACTGACATTAGGCTATTTTAGCCATGCCTTCATTGCTAAGCCATTAAATGCATATGACTTTTTCATCTAGCTCTAAATTTACTGTTACAGCAGATGTTAGAGTCAAATCTCATTAGTTAAGATTTTAGTAATCTGCGGAGTAATGGCAAAACATTTCTGCATCCTCTCAGTTATAACCTTAATTAAGACTAAGCAGGGTGTGTTGTGTAACATATCGCCCTGTGAATGCACACCCTCATGTAAGGCATCATTGGCCTGATTCAGAGAGGGAGCAAGCACTTTTCCTTCCCATCAAAATCATCAGGGATTCAAGAAGGGATTCCTCGTTCCTCCATTGGACCAGTTCCTTACTTCTGTGCGATTCAGTATCTTAAAGATTCTCTGCAGTCACTGAGAGGAAGAGACAGCAGTTCTCTACCTCAGCCAAACATGCTGATATCTATGGCCTTATGACAAGTATTTAAAGTCTTGCCTAGTGCTGCTAGACCCATCATAAGGCAGAAGAGTCACAGCTGTTACCTCAAACTTAAAATATTTTTTCACATTTAATGAAATTAATGAATTTGATGAGGCACTGTGCCAAATTAATCTCTCGTGCCTTTCCATTACATGCAACTGAGTTAAACAGGGATTAATTGAGGCCCATGCAATTACCTCTTAATTAACCCTGAAGGGTTGGGATTAACCCTGCTGTTCAGGGTTGGAGATGAGAGTGTTTGTCATGGGAACTCCTATACCACACATATCACAAAGCTAACAACATTGACCAAAATGTCTGTGTCTAAACACATTTGGGGAATGAAGCAGATGGCTCTTGCTCTCCTGCCCTCAGCATTTTTCAGGATTCTGGGATCTGCTCCTACTAGAAGGAAAAATCTAGGGTGCAACCAGTTCCTCCAAACTCATCTATTAACATAAAGCCCTGAATACATGCACAGCAGGAAGGCAGACAGCAGGATACAGTCCCTTTCCTTCCACTTCCAAGCATCTTTTCAAAGACAGTCTTACTCAATCTTGCTGTAGGCTTTTCTCAAAAAATTCTAAGAAGGTTTTACTCCTGGCCTTGGTTTCCTAGCTTTGTTTTCTCTCTGTTATTATGAGTATGCCTACATTGCAATCTGGGGTGGATAAGCAGAAGTGCTGGAATTGGCAAGGATACAGAGTAGAAGCAGCATTCAGCAGACCCTCACCTACATTACCTACATAGCACCTGCCTGCAGAAGTTATTATTTGCAAAGATCAAAGTCAATCAATGGCTGCCATGCAACTTAGTCTTAGGATCTGCAGGGACTGCAACATACACTTTTTTACTACTCTTCTGTCCTACATACATAGAGATAATGAAATTGTTCCTTCACCCATTTGATGCATATTCAGGGACTAAAGAAACAGCCTTCAAACTTACAAGGCCATTCCTGTGTTACACACAGTCAGATCTTCAAGTACCGCCTTTCTCTTGAGCTGCTGATCATGAAACTGGAAGGTGTTTGTCCATCATTTTATTTAAATGAAAGGAGCTGTTGTAGCAAAGAGTTTCAATAAAGCAACAGGACTGGCTAGTATCCAGCATAACCCTGTGCATAGATTGCCATAGGATGCTGTGTATGTCATTCCCACACGTTTCATACTATTTATGACTACAGTAGTGGTTTACAAATCACACTCAATGAAACAGAATTTTAAACCAAGACTGCTGGACTAAACAAGTACGTATCATGGCTATTTCCTGCAGTTGGTACTGTAAGGCTCTGCAAATGAAAAAAACCCACATTTTGTTCATGTGAAGAAGAAACAGAAGACGTACAACCTCTCACCCTCTTCTTTTGTAGAGATCTCATCTTTTGACTTACTTCTTGAAACAAGTAGAAAAGCAGACTCTGGAGCTCAAATGCATCGTCTTAGAGATCCAAGACTGAGAAGTCAAAAAAAAAAAAAANAAAAAAAAAAAAAAAAAAAAAAAAAGGGCACTCCCCCTACAAGATCTTATCCAGCAATCAGCTCTTTAACCAATCACCAATCCCTTCAAACCATCAACCCAGACTAAAACAATCTGGTTTATTTGTGTGAGAACACCTAGTGGGACCACAGGCATTTCTTTAATGTGAAGCCAGAGGAACATGTCTCCCTGACAGAGAACTGCTGGTTTTCACTTTTCTTTAAAATTATGAAGCTACCCGGGAAAATGGAATTTGTGCTAAATTATGTTAGAACAGGTCAAGAAAAATCTTGGTAAGAATATGACTCAACAGACAAGGGGAAGGAAGCGGGAGACAAACTGGTCCTTTTAGGCTGCCCTGTCTCTATTGCAACTTTTAAAGTTATAGCAATATCAACTTAACATATTCCCATCTTTTCCCAGGATGAAGACAAGTAGCTACAGCAGGGCTCTTATTAAATTACAACACTCAACGCAGAAGAGCACAGTTTAACTCAAAGGTTTGCTACAGCATCCTGCAACAGTTGGTGAAATTGCTCAATTTAGAGTTCTTGATGACCCAAATTCAAGAGTAACAATTTGAACTCTCATTGCCAAATAGATTAACACCTATAGAAAATGAACACAACTTGACAAAATGCTTTAGTGCAGCTGAACTGTTATCAGCATGTAAAGGATATCAAGAATATATTATCATGTTGACACTGGGTCATGCCAGACTCATTTCAGACTTCAATGGAAATAGTTTTGCATGATACAAAGGCACTGAAATATGATTAAAATGCACCACACATCTCACTGTCTTAGAGATCAATGCGTACATGAAGTCTGAAATATGCTAAGGAGGTTTTTCCTCAACAATTTTAATCATCCATAGTAACTACTGATACATGGTAATTCCAAACCATACTGACAAATGTTTAAAAAAAACTTCACTTATAATGTATGCAAAGCATCACACAGAAAAATACAAAGTGTATTTTGCATTTGCTTGAAGAAGTAACTTATAAACCATATCCATATGAGCAGTAAATAAATATCTTTTGCCAACATGAATTTTGTACCTCCCACCCACAATTCAGGTGGCAGAATTTTTGCTGACAAAACCAGTGAAAACTATACACCCACCAGCAGGGAGCTGAAAATTAGCAGTGCCTTTTTACTACAATATTTTACTAGCTTCGGTGTCTTATATTGGAAAAGTGCTGATAATAAAACTGTTATATTTTCTATTTTAGACTAAGGAACAACATGAAAAAAGCAATTAATTTTTTCCCTGAAAATGGGAGGCTTGGGGAGACAATAGAAATATATACACAGGCACAGACAAGCTTCATATCCTTTATTCAGTGCAGAGAACTATGGCTTATTTTCTAAAACTGCTTCTAGGAAGGAAAAAATTTATTCACCTCACTGGAGGATTTAAAGATGTAAGCAAACATCAATGGTCTTTGTGCTCTTGAAATAGTTTATTAGGTTTCCTAATGTTCCTTAGGTGCTAATATTTTTTTTAAAAAAACAAACAAAAACCCAAGCAGCTTATCCTAGCAAACATTAATTATACAGACCACAGGTTAAATACCTTTGCACTGCTCCTAGTCTTCTTTTGGCAACAAAATCTCGGACATTTCTCAGCCCTCAACTCACCTCTACACATCTCTGCCAATGAATTCATTCCTTCCGGCAAAAGATACTAAAGACCCATGAAACATTTTCAAAAAAGTGAAAATAAATAATGACTATGTAATTTTCTGTAGTCACACCTACCCATTTTCCCCCATGAATCCCATTCCTAAGACAGCTTCACAAAGGAGCTGGTGAGGAAGTCAAGCTTTAGACCAAGGAATTGTCAGCTTCCTTTGCTGTTGAACGGACACACAGGGACTCTTACCCAAGAAACAGGGGAAGCTTTAAAATAATGCAGACAATTTGCTTCCTGGAATTTCCAAGTTATGCGGAAAGGTGAGGAAAGCTTGATCGGGAACACCTAAATGTGGTTTACAGTATTGTAATTGAAGTAAAGGAGGAAAAAAGAAACCCAGAATGAAAACCCCAAGCAATTAAATAGGAACTGCTGAGCTGTATCAGTCCATCAATCTATCTTGTTTGGTAACCCACCTTTCCCAGGTTGTATTGGTCAAAAACAGTATTTTGTCAGAGAGAAAACAATAGATGCTTATAGGGTTAAAGAAGTGATGTAGATATAAATCCAAATACAAAATAGCTATTTTGGGGCTAGAGTTATGTGGTCTTATAAACTTGAAAGAATTAGACCAAAACAGGTATATTAGAGAGAAAAAAAAAAATCCACCGTAAACCAAATTCTGGTTTCAAAATAATTTTCTCTCACTTGAGCCAGCCCATTCTATTGCACTGTTACCCTAATAACCATTCAACAAACAGTTGATTGAGTGTAGTGCCTAGAGAAGAAATAGGAACACAGAATTTAATACTGAGTAATGGACCACACTACATAAGGAGATGTCATGATCACAGCACCAGTGAAAGCAGGGGCCTTGGGACCAACCTTCCATTGCCCTTCACCAACCTAGGCCGAGACCGAGATGAGAAATGCTTAGGGTACACTATGTACTTCCCAGCACAAGCATTAGGGAAACACAGCCTTGTATGGAAAGCTGACTCTGTTTTGTTCTCCCCAAGTCCCCAGGATGGTGCATTTGCAGTTACTTTCTTCTAAACTATTCTCTGCTCAAAACTATCCTTTAAAATTTAGTTACCCTGCCATCCTGTTCACCCACAATTCCCACATAATTACCAGCAGCCAAATCACCATTATGCTCTAACATGGGCATGTAAGATAAGAGTTGTATGCAATACTAACAAATAAGGAGTAAGAAACTCAGACTAAATGGATACAAGGGGAAGGGAGAAGCTAACAGCTCTGAGGTATGAAACAAATTTAGTAATGTAAATTCCATATTCATTTATTAAGCTTCTCATTTGAGTCCTGTGGCAAAAGCATATAGCCAACATCACTCAAATTAAAATGCACAAATTATGTAACTCTGAAATAATAAAAATAATAAAGAGGAAAAAATGCCATATCCAGGGGGTTTGGATTACATTTGATTATAATTGTTACTAAGCACAACCCACTTGCAAAATGATTGAACAATTCTTGTACTCAAACCTTTAGCAAACACATAGACCATGAGAGAAGAGAGTAACTTTTAGAAACCTTACCCCATTACTTTCAGGCAAAAAATTGTGCCACAGAACTTCAAATGTTTTGCATGGTCCTTGCAACCCAGCTGTCCAACTTGAGGATCAGTCAGGAGAGCATCCAACCGTCCTCTCCATCCTGAAACTTTCCTACCAGCTTGGCCACTACAGAAGTAAAACAAGGGGCCTAAAGCTGCATTGCTAGAAACTACAGTTTGAAAGCAAGAAGTGGTCCCAAGTACATTTCCAAGCTGCTTGGTTCTCTTACTGCCTGTTGGGCAACTTCGAGGAATACCTACTCGATTGGCACACATCCAAGGAGACACAGGCAGAGAAATCACTTTGCCTTCTCACCCTTAATGAATCTCACTGCGAGGACAGTAAACCACTCAGTCCTGGTCTGAACTGAGGCATTCATAGAGGCATAGCTTCGTGCTTGAGGGGTATCTCTGTAAATCAAAATGAAGTCAACAGTACTGACACAAGTGAGCAGCAGCTGAGTAGGGGCTGTCAGAAACACTGTTTCTGGATTCAGACAGCTCAAGCTAGGAATGCTTTTCTGGAGAAAACTTCACATAGGAAAGCACATGTATAATCAGACTAGTAAGAAAATCCTCTACATCTGCATTTGGTCAAGGCAACAGCAGATTTCCCTGTGCCAGTTCAGGCATACCTGCTACGGCCAGGGGATGAAGAACAAGTCTGACTCCAGCTTTGCCAGTTAATGAATTACTGCATTTTTGCCATTTTCCTTTGGTGTGTGCTAAAAATTGGAACAAGTATCCCAACTCCACAGTCACATGCTGTGGAGTCATGTAAAATCATGGCAAAATCTGATCTTCAAGTAGAAGTGGGCTGTACTAATTGAATGAAAAGAAACAAAAACTGAGGAAAACAAAGTACTGCATCATAAATGTTGGTCCTTTGTTCCTCTAGCTTCTGTAATGGACGAAAATTAGGGTGGACTGTTTAGCTGGACTTCAGCTAAACATATTAAAGGAACTGTTAAATTTTTCCATTACTGCCTAAGAATATCCTCACAAGCCTACTGGGTCTATCAAGTATAAGTGGAAATGATTGGCTGTGCATGCATTTAATGCCTCTCTTGAGCTGCTGTGTGCTGGTGGTGACTGCATAGGAAATTATAGAAGAGAAAGGACAAGGACAGAAAAGGTATCAGACATTTAAGACTATGGAGGGATAAGGAGGGAGAAACTACATTAAAAAACTGCATCCCATAGAATGAAAAAAATATTTTTAATGTTGTATATGCATCTTGTCATGTATTTCAAAACACATGAAAAGTTATACAAATACCAACAGGTTTGTGAAAGAAGCTGAAAGGGAGGCAAACATCACATTCCTTTACAAACAGTTATCAGGGAACAGAGCTAAAGCCAACACAGACACTGACTGGCCAAGGTACTATGATTTTTGGAGTGGGAAGGGAGGAGTTTGGATTTTTCACAAGTCTTTCCTTTCTAAATCAAAAAACAGAGATGATGGGGTAAAGGTTGAACAGTAGAGTAGCAACTATATTATTCTCACTGTTTTATTTTACTGTATTAAAGTCAGAGTGGGTAGATAAGGACAGTCTGAAAACAATCAGCAACATTTCTTGACACTAAGCCCAGTTAAAACTGTCCCTCCCATAGCCCAGGGAGGAAAACAACCTATTTACACTTGAAGTTTTCCAATAGCCAAACCCTTTACTGTACTTGTAGCTCATCCATCACACCACCTTTATAATGTCCTTCACAATTAAACAGCATAAACCCACCCCTTATTCTGGCATCTGCATGACAAACCAGAGTCTACAGAGCCTTCTTGCCTCCCTGATCCAGGCTGCTTTCCCTCTCCCCTCCTCCATCAGGCAGATCCTGTGCAGTCATTCAATTCCAGCCTTATCTTTTCCCAATTACACATGGATTAAACTCAATGTAGCAGGTTTATTACATGTGCAAATCCACTGTTGTTTAATCTTGCCAGCGCTGTGTTTGGTTTTGATATATTCTGAGTGGCTTACCTCTCGGCAGCAGGCTAAAGAATATTAAACACTTCGATGCACAGTTACTCACACACTTTCATGTGTGTTATTTATTTGTGCTGTGTGACTTCTGTTAAAAGCAAGCATTTCCAAATCACACAGTGTGGACAAAACCAGAGCAAGAAGGAACTGCAAGGAAGGGGAACCAAAATGCTTCAGAAATATGAGGTGATTCAGGCCTGCAGTTTTGGGAGACATCAGCTCAAGGAGATATCAGACCATAGGAAAACAAGCAAGAAAACCTTCAGACTGTCACCTTTCAAGCTGTTTGCTCAAACAATATTGCAACCCTCAGCAATGTTACCCACTGACACCCAAGCACTGATGCAGTACAAAGCAGAAGAATGGCAGGACAGATCCAGAGACTCTGTGACACTGTTATGCAGTGAGGTTTGTAATCCCATGTAATTAGCTACTGAGTAAAGAGCACCTTGCTAGCATTCTCTAACTCAGCTCATGATCAGCTGATGAACTGACTCTTCTTTGTGCCTTACACTCAGCAGGGGTGAGGGCCAAAGTCTGTGCTCGCATGCTGGACAAGCCCTACCTCCCTTCTAGTTCCTGTAGCTTTTGTCAGGTCAATATCAAATTCAACTGTTCATTGCTCTTCCCTTCTGCCAGAGGAGAGTCTCAAGCACCCTTTGGGAATTTCTGCTAAGTGCAGACAGGAACTTCCCCTTCAACCAGTCTCAACTCTACGGTAAAAAAAAAAGTCATCAGAGGATTCAACATTATTTCCTCAGGCAAGCTTTTAAAATACATGATAAAATCTGATGTAAAATTTGACCTTTAACCTTCCTCATCCTCATTTCCCCACAAAGGAGTCCTTCTCTTGCCAATGTTAGGTCCTGATTCTCCAAACAGATATTACACACATACCCCCTGGCACATGCACAGAACTGCTGGCATTACTGGCTTTACCTAGAGGGACTGGGCATGCACTAGAATAAATCCAAAATACAGGCAGAGGTCTTTGGGATAATACTAGCAAGATAAAATGAACATGCTTACTGAAAAGTATCTCTTCTTTAAGATAGGTATGATATGATAATAGCTTTTTGCCTATACTTATTTTGTATATTTTGTATAGTTCTTGCATTAGAACAATTTTTTATACATTTTTTTTTTTTAAATAGTGGGGGAATAGCTGACCCTGATGCTTGCAAGACCTATACAGATTCCTGCTTCACTGTAAAACCTACAAAAAGACTTTTGCTGCCCTCCAGCAGCTGCTTAAGGTGCCAAATGCACTCATTTCTTCACATTTAACAGAGGGACATGCATAACTAAATGTATTTATTGTTGTTTAGAATTAGTCCATGACCTTTTTGGGGCAGGGACTTGGTTTTGCTCTGGGCTGGTCCATAACCAAACAGAAGATGACTATGGGGAACACAGAGGGTAGATTTTGGCATAAGTATAAATAATGAAGTAATTGAGAACAGAACAAACCTGGGTGTTTCCTGAGAGAATATGCTTCATTGACTGATGAAGCCACAAGAACAACTTCATGATAAAGATGGTAAGTTTTCAGAAACTGCTTATTCTTAATTTGCTAAGGTTTCCTCCAAAAGTGTTATGTATAGCTTCCCTGGGAGACGGCTAAGTATCCTTTGCAGAGCCACCTATCCTTTCTGAGGCGTCTCATATCTATTAACATCCTATCGAGAAATTTTTCTTTACTCAGTATCACAGAATTTATATATATAATATATATGTGTGTGCATGTGTGTGTATATTATATATATAATATATATACACACATATAAAACACATGTATAGCCCTTCAGAATCCCAAATGGGTAATAGAAGTGGAAAGCCAACCCAGTCACAACATTTAACTCTTTGCAACCGCATCATAAACACTTTGCCCAAGAAAACCCAAAGCATCCACTTCACATGTGCTCTCACATAAAGGAAGCTGGGCCCAGTTCAAAAACTCCAACACCTCTGTGACCTTCCCAGTCCCAGGGCACTGAGGTCACACCATCATGCAGACCACTAAGCAAAAGCACTTTCCTCCAACAGCTCCAACTTCTCAGAGCACAGTCCACCAGCCCACCTAAACATCAGCCTGCCTGCATTTCCACTTGTCTCTTTGCTCCCTAGATCTCATTTAGAGAGTTGAGGAGTTAAGACAGTCTTTTATCTCTCTGGCTTCAGCTTCTGTTACTTTGTCCAAGTTCCCATCCCTGTTCAGAGAAGTCAGCTGGTGAATCCCTCAGCTCCTTTCCCTGGCCTCACCCAGGAGGAAAAACACCTCTATCACTCCCCCAGCCCTTCCACTGGACCTCCCTCAGCCGTCCCACCAGGTTTTCCAGCTTCCTCTTCCTTCATTGCTTTCATATGCTGCCCTACCCTCTTAATTTGACTCAGCTGGGAAGAGTTGAACTCTCCTCAC
The DNA here is from genome assembly GCA_013400915.1 of Pardalotus punctatus. Lineage (NCBI taxonomy): Eukaryota > Metazoa > Chordata > Aves > Passeriformes > Pardalotidae > Pardalotus > Pardalotus punctatus. Next base: position 129,471 of record VZTX01009484.1, read on the forward strand.
CTGGAACTCCCGGGACCACATACATAATTCCCCACACCAACATATTTTCTGCTAGGCTTGTTTGTTTACTGTTCCACAGTTTCACTGTCAGTGTCAGTACAGCAAGGGAGGGCCTACATTCAGATGTCTGTGTGTCAAATCAGACATACAAATGTTACAAGCCTGTCTGGAAAAAGCTTATGAGGAAAAAAAGGCCATGGTAGAGACTGTCATTATAACAGCACAAAATTACTTCTGTTTGCTATATCCATTTGTATTTTTCTTCTTTTTTTTTTTTTTTTTGGCATTTATTTATTGTATAATATTATTCTTTCCTTCATTAATTACCTACTTTTCCATGTAAAACCCTTCATAATCAGTGGTCCAGGTTCACAACTGGGATTACTGCTCCTCAACTTTCTGGAACTGTAATTGTACATAAACTGACTAACTAGTGATTCATCTCCCAAGGCTGTTTTTAAGATCATAAACAGGTGTCCTCACTGGACGGCTCAGAAACATAGTTCTTGTTGTAGCAAAGCCTAAACTCTCTCTTCTGAGATGTGAGATTATTAATAATAAGGGGAAATTAAGAAAGCAAAAGACTAGCTCAAATCTTTCCACTTATAAAATTTATTTTCCCAAGTTTTCAGGATCTAAGTGATTGTCCTTCAACAGTTCCTCCTACCACACTTATAATCGTGTGGATAATGAGTCCCCTGTATTAATGTATCTGCAGAACTTCCACAGTGCTTCCCACAATAACTGGTATGTGCCAGCAGGATTGAACAGTCTATTATTATCTTTAAAACAGAGTTTCTGGTTTCCCCAGAAACATTGTATTATGAATTATGGAAGAAAACCTGTTTATCTGAGAATGACCTGTGGAAGTGACTGGCTCTTTAATTAAGATGTTGGAAGGAAGAGAAAATGTTTCTCTGATCCACATTGACCTTTTCTTTCTGAGGAAAGTGTGAGTGAGGCTGTTCCAATAAAACCATGGGGACCAGGTGGGCTATTGCAACCACACAGTTTTCCCTTTGCTTTGACATTACCTAATAATACTTGGCCAAAAGCTGCTGCCTTCTGCACAGGAGAATTGCCATTCCAGTCACTGGGTACACTAATTATTAACTTACAGCGGAATTTGAGCTTGGGCTAGGATATTCATCATTAGTAGGTCTGCAGTATATTCACTGGGCCAATTTGCCTATGTGTGTATAATAATTTTTTAAAAGCCCACACACAATGCAATTTTGGCTGCTGGAGAGAATTTGATAGTTTGGTGGTTTTTTTCTGAACTTTATTTTACTCATACTTGCATTTCTTATTAAATATATCAAAAGTTCCAGGGGACGTTTGAACAGTAAAAGAGCTTTGCAAACTAAGCTTCATTTCAACATTGATCAGGCCAAGGACATAACCTGGCATAAGTATGAAATCTTGGCCTTAGAGGAATTCAACGGAAGCTTTGAGGTGGATTTTTCTGTAGTATTTCATTTCACCTTGAATTCCCCTAATACCCTCTTAGAAGTTTATTGCTGAAAAAAACACTGCATTTCCTTACCTTGTAGGTCTACACTGAGAGGTCTTTGCATGGCATCCACACAAACAGCCAAAGACAGATCTGTTACAGAAAAGGGGGAAAAAAAAGAAGAAAAGATAATTCTTTCACTTTTAAGAAGGGAAAAAGTTGAATGAAAAACAAAACACTTAAATCCACAGTGCACTAAAAGATGCCTAGAGATTTTAATTAGTTTTGTAGAGAACCACCTTGAAAATATGAAATGTTGACTTAGCCTGAACCATATTTAATTTAAAGGAACTGATTTTCCTTATTATAGTCTGCTAATTTGAAATATTGAATATTACTAAAATACCCAAATACACTAACTGAATATTTTTTGTGATATCGAAGATCAGATAGTATTTTATGGTGTTTCAGTACAGTGGAATGTTGAAATGTTACTGTGGCCTTTCTCTCAGCATGATTTCATTTGGTTTTGTTTGAAATGGATTTTGAATTGAAACAGGAACCTGAAGGTCTGATGTAACTTAAGCTGACCTTTGTTCCATCACACTGTTTTCATAATGTAGTTCTGAAACAATTTTTCTCTGCTCTTTAATAACTCATTTGCATATATCTTTGCTTCCCCATAGTACTTGTTTTGAAGTATGTATGGCAAGTTAACAGCACTAATAGCATAAATTTCAAGGTGAATTAACTACAACTATTTAAAGAAAAAGAAGGCATATGAACTTTTCCTTGTCTTTCCATTAAAAAATCTAGTAATATTTGAATATCACCCTCTTTAGACCATGGCTTTTCATTTAAGAAAGTTGAGCTTAGTTTGCGCTAAGACTGATACCCACTGTTCTGTGATGGGCCCTTGCCTTTGCACCATGATGGATTCTTACAGGCCTCATGGTGGGAGGATGGTATCTCCTAAATTCAATAATCCACCTTCATGCCAGTGTTAATTGGCTAGTCTCTGTAGACAGCCACTATAAAGAAATAGTCTTCTCTGAATAGCAGTTCACAGCAGAAGCTTGAGGGAACCAAACTGTCTTTAAGGAGCCTTTCCCACTCAGTATTGATTATAACATGAATACAAAAACAATGAACCTCATAACTAAGGCTTATAAATTGCATGCCTGTACCTAGCACATCCTCTCCATCTCCTGGCAAATTTATAAATATATTGTAGGGTTTCCAAGTCAAAGTTGAGTTAAACTAGGTACTGTTGTATAAGCTGTATGAAAGATGGATGATGTTTTAATAATAGCTCAGGTAGGTCAGCATCAATGAGGGAACATGAACAGATACTAAATCAAAAGCATATATAACCATAAAAAGTATATTGTTAAAACTACACCACCTGAAATTTTAGGAGCATTTTAACATTTTTCACCTACAGCCAGAGCTGAGGAAATAACATCTTGGCAAAAATGAGCCAGCTGCCAAAGGTAGAAGACACCACAGTTCCATGGCCTAAAGATCTTAAAGGCAATGGTTATCATTGAACCAGTGGGAAGGTGGCACCTCTGAACTGCCTGCAAGAGATGAAGGGCCTCATTCAAATCCAGTACTTGGCTACGTGGCACCTAATTTTAGTGTCCTCTTTAGCAATTTCCTTCATTTCACACTAAAGGATGAGAGAAGAATCCACCACATTAAAATATTATAGGAGCTACCCAAACTCTTCAAATTCCTGTTTACTCTCAATTCTATTTCTTTTTGTTCTTGTACTAATGCCACTTCTGGTGCAGATATTGAAAAATATCCTAGCCCCCAAAGAGACTTGGGTGATGCAGCATTTGGACCACACACACTGAATACACCCGCAGAAAGTGACAATCATATTGCAGCCTCCTGCCTTAAGTCTGGTCTTTACCTTCTAAAGTGAGTTCAGTTGCATCATTCTTAGTCTCCACCATGATAAACTGTGTCCAGGATCTTGATGGTCCTCTGATTCGCGGCCTAATTTATCCTCTTCTAGCAGAGAATATTTCCAATGAAGGGTTGCAGCAGGCACTAGTGTCTCTACCCCCAGTTCCAAAGAAGAAAGCTCTAGTATTTACCCAGAACTAGTGTTTAGAGACCTATATGGAAAGAGGATGTTTTTCTTAAACGTATGGCATAAGGGGAGAAAAATCACAAATCAAACAATCTGTTTTGAACAACAACTTAATGTCTCTTATTCTGTACGGAAGAAGTCAAGGAAAAGGTTTTGTCAAACCACACACAGCTCCAAGATAAGTGAATTCACATCAGGTCTATTACTCAGAGCAAAAACTATGGTTGGTGTAATATTACAGAGATGATTAATTGAATAATGTATTCAGTCACAGCATCAAAATGTGTCAATATAGTAAATGGACAGTATTCAATCAGCTCCAGTAAACAACAGTTAAAATACTCCTGGAAATGAAGAACTCTTTGCCAGAATGCTATTTAACAGAAAATTTTTCACAGGCAATTTGACTGGCCCCATACAGATGAATTCTTTCATGCTCAACTAGGAATTAGTGGGAAAAAAAATACTGGAGACTACAAACTTCTCTAGTCCTTAGCAATCTAAATCAGAAATTATATTAAAAATCACAAAAATAATTGGGACATGTTATCAGAAGTAAGAAAAATAGGAAGTTATTATTATTATTATTATTATTATTATTATTATTATTATTACTATTATTATTATATCTGTGATTGAATATTACATACCATTTTGCATATCCTCACATTCTTCTTCATCCTGACCATTTGCATGCAAATGAGGAATTTTTAAGTGTGCTTTAATTGCCACACTATCTTCAAAATTAGAGAATTTAAAATATATATTTATTATTCTGTAGGAAAGGTAATGGTAATATGAACAAAATAATTACTCTGTTTGAATAGTGATAAGATTTGTTTGTAACAAAATCCTCTTATAAATATAAATAAGAAACACTGAACACTATGGAGCTTGACAAGCAGAATAACAGAAAATGTCATCAAGAAAAGGTGCATTCATAGGTGAAAGACTTTCAGTACATTACTTTTCAATATATCTCTATTACTAATGTCAGACTAACAGGTCAAGGCATATCCAGCATATGCCATGTTTATCAGGCAGAAAGAAAATGTAGATTGAAAAAAAACAGAAGTCAGAAGTATCTGAACTTCTTGCTCTTTGGAGGATTTTCTTGTGAATGCAGTTTTTTTTAAAGTTGCTGAACCAATGTTTTAGTTTAGCAAAGATAAATATAATTTCCTGTGTGTGACCTTGAATTTTAAGTCTTAGCCCAGAGGGAATATTTACAACCTGTAAACAGACTCTGATAATGGAAATTCTGACAAATCTCACCATTATAATGCTAGTTACATCTATCTTCCAATTTTTTCCCCTCTCTCCCCCTCTCTAAAATACAACTATCCACAGCCGACTAAAATCCTTGTCTTAGGTGTCTATCAGAACATGTCAGATTTTTGCAACATAAAAACCACGGAATCACTTCTCATTTACTTTGACTTGGCTTTACCTTAGTGTGTATAAAGTCAGTTATTATTCAGGCCTGTATTCCATTTTGGAGCCTTTCACAAAATAACTCATATTGGCAAAATTTAGGCACATGATTATCTTAATTTTCACAAGGACTATAGAAACCAAAAGGCGCTCTTTTTTTCATGTTCTGACTGGTTTTCCTATATCCTACAGCCACTGTAAAGTAGGAGGTTTCTCTCCCACTGCCTTTCAGAGCCCATCCATCCCCTGCCTGGTGCAACATTGACGATAGACGAGAAGTTGGAGATAAAAAGTGGTGTCTCCGGATTGTTACGAGCCTGTATTGTGAGCTCCTACCAGCAAGGCTGCTCTCAGGATTCACAATTATTAGTTTCTATCACTGTTATTTCAGTAATTGGGGAATAAAGGCAGAAAATAAAATCTTCTCCAGAATCCGCTCCTGCAAATACATTCATTAAATGGGAAGTCTGTGAGAGGCCTTGGTGTCAGCTCTCTTGTTGACTTGAACCTGTACCACTGCAGGTTGCAACAAGTGTCTTTGGGAAAGTCCTCTCCTTTGTGGCTTCACAAGCTGCTTATACCTTCTTATGCTCTGGAAAAGAAGTTCAGGGGTTAGAGACTAATTTGGGGAAACCAGTCAGCAATGTGCTGACTGAAATCTCCACCTCATTGCATCAGATGGACCTAAGGAGAAGTCAAACCTTCCAGCAAGTGAAATACCTTGTTGTATGCCTTTCAAAATGAGAAGGAAAGATCTGTCCCTTTTTCAAGAATACACTTAATGTTCTCAAAACGAGCCAAAAGCCCCAGCACCACAATCATTTTATCTTTTGATCTGTACCTCTTCTTCCATATGTTATCATATGATCACATGCCACAGAACTACACTACTTTGAGTCCCTTTCTTATTTTGCTTCCTAAAGTTGAAATTCCGCTAGGAACATTCTGGTTTAAACTGCTTTTCATGCTCCAGAATCATACTGAAAAAGCAAAATTCAGTGCAGCTATTTGTGCAGACATGTTCAGTAACTGTGATGGGAAAAGAAAATGACCCCAAAACAGAAAGCAGCTGTATCCAAGCATGTATAGCAGCATGTATAATTTTCCATAGCCCTGGGCAAGAAACCTATGCATAGAAAAATTTCGAAGGTGTCAGAGTAACCAGAACTGCATTAACAAGCAGATAATTAGGGACTGATTAGGAAGACTTACCAGATGGATATGAAATTAAAGTTTGGGCTTTCTTTTATTATTTTGTTTTGTTTGTTTTTTGAGTTTTTATATATTACCCAAGCAGCCTGCATTTAGCTGTGGTCCGCAATTTTATTCTCCCTGTTTCCCAGTATATCAAGAAGTTATTTAACAGTTGTTACTGGAATTTCAGTCACACATTCTTCCTAATTTGATTCAAAATGCTTCATCTGGTACCCAGTTCATGCTTTTTCTTTTCACTGGACTGTCAAAAGGTTAAAAATAAATCCGTAAATAAGCAGAAGTATTTTTCATTTTGAAGCAGTTGTAGAATAAATGTTTTTTCAGTAATATTTACATTACAAGCAACTACTTTTCTTTCAAACAGTACTCTTTTTGTGGGAAAAAAAATAATTTGCTATAGGTTGTCTAACATGTCCATAAAAATGGTGTTACTGAGATACTGTATTTGGGAGTCTGGGTATATAAATGCCAAAAATTCACTGCCCAAACTTCCTAGCTATTGTGATCTCATTTACACACAGTGAAAACTTCTTTCATGGCTGTATACAGCAAACAAGGCCCATACTGAAACACTTGCACTACCTGTGACATCTGAGAAGTTTAGACTAAATTGATTAGATTAGGAAGTGAGAAGGAAAAGCCAAAGTTGCTATCAACATGTAGACTGAAAATGTCTAAGTTTCATCACAAGATGACAGGTTCATTATTAATCAAATGTAAGGCATACAGGGATAAAGGTTTCTATTAACAAAGCAAGTGTTTGTGTAAAATAGAAGCAGTGCAAGTTTTCCAAAATGTCCTTTTGCTGTGTCATAAACCACTACTGGCAGGGCAGCTCCTGAAAACTATACCATCAGTTCATTGCTATCACACTGAGATTGCAAGTGAGAGCGGCAATAGATGCTTCAAAAAAACAAATAAGTCTCACCACTAAAAAATGAGTTCATTTAGCATAATTTTCTAAACAGCTGTCAAATGGTAACAGCTTTTGGACATTACTACTAGAATCAAATCATTGCTCTGGATTCAAAATCTCGTTTGAATTATCAATTCCCTAGCCTCTTCAATTCTCCAATTGTACATTCATGTGTCAGCTGTAAGGGCTCTTGCTTTACAAAAAAGCTGTGGTAACTACAGACACTGTGCAAAAAATATTTACCACAAAAAGAAATCTATGCATGAATACACCCTAAACTCATAGCAGTGCTCTGAATATCATATTGGTGATGCCACCAGGTTTTAAGGCTCAGGAATGCAGAGATCCTTGATAGCTCTCCCGAGTCCTCACCCTGCATCCCCAAAACAAAGAGGACTTGATACATGAACAAAGAGAAGGAGACAGAAAGAGAAATTTTTGTGTGCTCTTGCTAAGTAAGTTGTCTGACAGGGAACAAGGAGAGTTGTAATGCACATATGTACTATTGTGGGAAAACCTATTTGGGTCTATTACAATAAAGAAACAGATGAAGAACAGTCCATCTGTGCACAAATATGACCCCTGTGATGCTGCCAACATCGGAGTGATCTGCCAAATGATACCATCTGCACAAATGGAAATTCTTCCATGGGCAGATTGAGCTCACGTGCAGATTTAGTAAACTCTTAAAGGAGTACTGTATCCAAGGGGACTGTCCACTTTGGAGGCAGAGGAAGCTCGCTATCTGCTAATGCTTGTCAGCTGCCTGGCACACTGAAGGATGTTGTCCTTCACAGAAGGGGAGGGGAAGGTAAAGAGAGTAGGGTAATGAACTTCTGCATCTCCTGGGATCCTTGAGCAGGACAAGTGCATCTCATTTTCCAGTCAGAAAGAACTAGCTCCTTCCCTTGCATTGCTTGAGGAGGATTCCTTCTCACCTCAGTGAGGGCAGCTGGAAGAATCTTGTTCAGGGCAGCATTATCACTTCATTGCAAGGTCCTTATGGGACAATGGTTTGGGATTCCTGATTCTGAGTGGAGTATCTCATCTCACAGAGCCCCTGACCTGCAGAGAAGGAACTTAACCCCCTAGCACAGCACTTCAAGGGATTTCCAATTGTGACTTCGTTTCTGTGTGACCTGTCATCTCAGAGTAGCATAGGTGAATCCACACGGGCCTTAAACATTTCTTTGGGACCAGCCACCCTAGAAGGAGGACATCTGTACCCCAGAGCACAATGAAGTTGCATAACTTCACTCACACTTTCACAGTTCACTTTAGCTGAGGGACATTGCCAAAAAAGCCACCAGAATGACCTGGCACGGACAGAAGCTGTCCGCTCTGGAAGTAAATTGTGTCCCATGATTTGACAGAGCATGGGCTTGAAGTCATGTAAATATTCGCACATAGGTCCAGTCGTCTTTGAAAGGAGCTGTATAGGAAATTAAGACTGTGAGTCCTCACGAGCCACAGAAAGGTGCCTTGGGCAAGGATCTGCCCACAGTTGCCATGAAGTTAAAAAAGAGACTGATTTAAACAGGAAGTTAGAAGTAGTTGTGGAAGTTTTCCTGTTGCTGAGTCCCCTTGACAATTGCTCTGGATTTGCAATCACATTTTAAAATCCTCATCTGTCCCCTGTTGCTTTTTGAAATACCAGTACATAAAAGGAGAGAACAAATAACTGACTTTGTAGTGAAAACTAAATCTGGCCATGCACAAAGCACTACAGAGAGACAACAGTCTAATTAGAAAGGACAAAAATATATATTTCCTTTAATCCTCTTTCTGCAAGACATTTTAGGTGCTACTTATAACAGCAAACAATAATAAAATCAGAAATAAATTATGTTAATTATATCCCTGGAAAAATTCACAGAACATGAACTTCACTCATGATAGGCCTTATGCCACTTTCAGTCAGTACTATATCCATGGAAAATGTTTGGATATTTTAGCAAGAAATGTGCTATCTTTATGTATCTTTCTTCTGGATGTCCTTCTAACACAGGGAAATAGCTTCATTTTTCTTATCCAGAAGCAAAAAACTTGTAACCAGTATTTGCTGGTCCTGAGCTGAGATCAGGCCTTGTATCCACAGGTGTTGATTGAATAAAGCCCAATTCCAAAACAGGCCTTAGTCTGCCATGATGAGCACTGAAATAACAAGCTTGAGGGGTCAAAGTTCCGGAACAGAAATTGTGATGCTGAGACAGGTACTTGGGGATCTCCCCTAGGCATCCCAGAGCTGGTATCCAGTGCAGGAGGACTGATGTGGGCAGGCACATGTGTGAAACACGATGCTTTGCCAGGTGCCACCTGCCCTGTGCAGTGAGACAAAAGACACCCTGCTCTCTCTTCAAAGTCTTCCTTCCCAGAAAAAAAAAAAAACAAAACACTTGCCTTTTTTTTCTCCCTTGGAGACCACAGCTATTGTAGGAAATGGCCTCACCCTTTTACATAAATAAATCACCTTTCAAAAATGCAGAAGAACCACATTCACTGTACTCCTCAGCCTAAAGGGATTCACAGCTACATCTCTCCCAAAAGAATGTTAAAGCTACCCATTATTCTGGAAAGAAAGTACTTTCCTAACCTGTGGCAAAAAAAGGGACAGTAAAAGTGTCTTGACAAGTAGCTACCACGTAGAGAGGTTAACCATCAATGCTTTTTCACATGAAACTGAAGCAGCCTGTGGAGCACAGAACTTCTACCTCTCCTGCAAGCACCCTGATTACAAATTTATGACTTGAATCAGTTGCAATAAAAAAATAAAAAAGTCTGTTATTTTATTTAATGAGAGATGCCACCCTCCAAAATGTCCATGCTGAATTTAGTCTGTTTTTTTCTTTTTCAGGGAGAGCATGAAACTATTCAAACATGTTAATTTTTTTTTTTTTAAAAAAGAACCTATATACTTGTGAGAGACGCCTGATTGATACATGCTGTCAATGGACCAGTTTCCAAGCTGATGGTGACAGTTCTTTCAATACCGCTTTAGAACTAGGTTTTGAGGGTGCAGGGAAATATGTATAAATATAGGTATAACAGAATGCCTTCTGTTCAAAATTATTTTTCTTCTTCCAAGAAATGTTTTAAATGCTGACAACCAAGCTGTATCAGAAAACTAATCAGCACATCGACACCTCAGAGTCAAAATGAAATGCAGACTCCACTTAACTTGAATGGCAGTTACATAGTGACACTTGTCTTCTGTGAAAATTATTATGGAACAGAACCAAGACCTGGAACATTTGGGTTCTTTGTTTTGCCAGTCTTCCTGTGAGATACTAACCAAGATATGAGACTTATTTTTTTATGTGTGTTTTTTGGTTTGGTGGTTTTTTGGTCTTTTTTTAATTGTGCATTAGCTTACTCTTCAGTTATGTGAGAGTTTAGTTCAGAAAGTGATAAAAATTTGTTGGATGAATAGCATCAGCCTGCTGTCTACATTTTGCAATCATAGTAATCCCTCAGGGACAGATCTGAGTTTAAGCACTAAAGAAATGGTAATATACCTACAGGGAAGATCCAGTGTTTTCTTCTTCAAGAGCAAGAACTCGTCTGAATAAAAAATCATCTTCAGGAAATATCTGTTCACATAATTTCAACACGAGATTTTTTTTTTCCAGTTTGCTGCTTCATTTTATTATAAGAGAATTCAGACAACTGTGATCAAACTTGGATAAATTTCCTTAACTTTTCTTCTGAAGAACTTAACCTCTTAAAAATAAAAAATCTATATACAATAATGTAATAATATATTACTGTAACTATAATAGACATATGTAAACTACTTACTAAATTATGATTTCAAATTTTTTCTTGTCAACATATGAGATCTTATTCCATCCACCTTCAGTCTGCATTAAGCGCTTAGAAAAACACAACAGGGACATGTTCTTATATAAACCTGATGCAGTAGAACAGAGCAAAGTATATCAGAGAGAAAATAATAAAAATGAGACTAATATTAATGAAGGTTATTTTTCTTCCATAATTTTAGAGTACTTGCTGATAATAAAGCTCTTGATGCAATTCTTTTTCAAGAAAAACAAAACAAATAGAAAAAGTAGGAGGAATTATTTGCTTTATGCAAGATGATAATTTAACTAGTTATTTCCTACTTTTTTCCAGCTGAGAAGCCTTTCAATTAAGGCTGCATAGGTTGTGTTATCAGCAAGAGACTGCCTTTCTCTAAGCATTTTGCACACTGGGGAATATTCCAAGGACAACTCTTGTTTCTCTCTTGTCAAGATATCTTATAAACTGTCATGTTTATTTATTCCACCCAGTTGAAGGTCTGTCTTGAAGGATATTTGATTAGGTCCATCTGATCAAGACAGAGATCTAACATTACCAAAAGGATAGTAATTTCTATTGCCAAGTTAAATGTTCAGAGGTACATGCATTTAACATAGTTCTGTCTCCTATTTCAGAAATGTTGTAGGTAAAGTTTCTTCTAGGGTAAAACATAGATCTTACTGCAAGTTCAAGACTGCACCAACCTCATCTGACAGCATTATCTCTTTATGCCATCCTACAAGATTAATTTACTGAGTTTCATAAAAAATAAACTCAAATTTTGCTGTTTCACTGATTTTAAAATCATTTCAGGTAAAACATTTAAAATGGTGTGGCCTAAAAACACGAAAAAAAATGGCCGTGAGGTGAATTCGCAACTCAAACAGTTATTCCCTTTAGACTTTGAACAACCGCATTCTATACAGATTAGATAATTTAATACTTTTTTTCTTTTCTATAGAAGTTAAAGCTTGTGCAGGTATTATAAAAAGCTCTCCACCAGGGTACCAAGCATACAAAATTTAAAAGATTAATTGACCTCCAGGAAAGAGATGGATGATCATTGATTACCACACACACATGTCCAAGATAATAGATGAGTGTTGTTGAACCATTGATCTTTGCGAATGAGCCTGCCTTTGGTCAACTTATCACTTGTCTTTGGGACTCCTTCCATTAGCAGCTAACCTTAAATAAAGAAAAACAAACAAAAATCAGCACATCCCACTGTGTTCTAAGCCACTACTTTGAGCACAATCAATACAGCCATAGCTTATCATAATTTTGGAGCTGCTCTGCGAAAAGAGATGGTTTCATTTTTTCACCATTCTGTAAAAAGATCCACAGGATGCTTTTTGTGTTTTTCTGCCAAGACCTATATTCAATCTCCTCCTCAGGTAATTTTTTTCCATTAAAGTTTACTTCTACATTTCGAGAACAGGTTGAAAATGTGAAAAAACCATTCTACAAATATAGACATGTTTATCAAAACTTTCCCCTGACTCTCATTCTGATCTTTTATATATACTTTTATTCTTGCACAGTCTTAGATCAGTTTTAAACAAATGTTTCTGCTATTCACCAATAGAAGCAAGATCCAGAGCAGCCTACTGAAAATAGATGAGAATGTTCTGCTGACCTTTGTTGTGCTGTAGAAGATCTGATCCAAATAATCAAGTGCTTCCTTTATAACATTTGTTAGATGTCCAGCAATCTGAATTCTACCACTGCAAGAGACAAAGGAGGTGAAATTGCTGTTTCTGATTAACATTCATACTCCCTATACTTTTTCTGAGATTCCACTCTGAAGATCAGCTGTAATCACTACATGAAGCACTAAATTCAAAATCTGATCTCTGTATGTATGCACAAAATGTTTTAAAATTAAACAGATATATGAGGAAATTAAATGTGCCTATTTTGCCACCAGCTGTGTACAGATTTCTTGGAACACAGCTATTGATCATGTTTAGGCTTGTCATTGTTCACAGCAAGATCCTCGGCTTCAATTTTCAGAGCTCACTGGCATTGTATACAAACTCACAAGAAACACATGATTTTCAAGCTTGATGTGAACTTCCAAGAATCACCATGTCTATATGCTGTTATTAATGACGAGGAAACTTAGCCTGGGCACACACTGGCCTCCTGCCCAGTGAAGATTATAGAAACTGCTGGCCAGGTGTCTAAGGATATTCCTGAAAACCCAGGAAACATTTCAGCATGTGTGCTGCCTGAGATTTTAATGCTGATAATGAAGAGAAAAAAGTCTAATAGGTAGGAAAAATTCTCATTAAACATGATCTTTTCATCCAGGATTCCTTCCTTGTCTCCAAAGGAGGTGTGGTCTGACAGCAAAGGAAGAAATCACTAGGAAAGGGGCTGAAACCAAGAAAATTGAAGAGTAGCTGAATTTTATATTGTGCTCTGGAGAAGTATCTAAATGCCTTAGCAGCAGGTAAGGCAGACTATATGCAAACCTTGCTCTTATTGTTACATAAATCATGATCATAAATCAGGTCTAAAAACTACACTTTACTAACAACTGTGCTTCAGAGCTCCTATTAAGCAAGATCTAATATGTTTACACAGGGGAAAGAAAGTAAAAGGTGCCAATGTTGCACAGGATCATTGTGGGCCAGGATTAAAGAAATTAATTCATTTTACCATGCTCAAGGTACGAGTAAGAAAGAAAAAATACTTGACATATCACTGGAAGTTTGTGAATCATTAAAAACCATTCAGCGCCTAAACTGATTACAGAATAGAGTTGGCCAAAATCAGTTTTCACCGCATGGATAATTCAAATATTTCAGTGTTTGTTTGCATCCAGAATTAAAATGAAAAATCCACGCTTTCAAATTATTCATGAAAGGGTTCAGTTTCATGGAAATGCCTCAGAAATGTCAAAATGAAGTTTGACATTGCCAAGCGAGTCAAAATATTTTGTCATTTGCAAACTTCTCTCATTTCACTTAACAGCACGAGAACTTTTGGGAGGGGTGAGGGTATGTTCAGCACATCCATTTTCCCCAGCCATTCTGGAGAATTCTATGAACCACAGTCTACATTGCCAGGTCCACACACTCCCTGGTGGATGGGATCCCATCCTGACAACAGGTACAGTGATGCTCTGTGTGCATTTGGCTTAAAAGGTACCACTTGAGTTCAATCAAGTGAGCAAACCTCATATTTCATTTTGTGATTCATTTAGAGAAAATTTCCATTTTATGAAAATCGTGTCTGTCATAATAAAACAACCAAATACTAAAGTTCACAAAGAGTTTTAAAAAAGTTAGCTTAAGTTCCCTTCTTCTAGTGTTGTCTTAAGAACCGTAGGGCTCAAATTATAGGGTGCTTAAGCATCTTTTCTAATAGAATGGTAGAACAAGTTGCTTCAAGATCAGCCCGAACATTGTGATTGATCTCTTGTACTGAAACCAAACTAAAATATTCCATTTCTTTTCTTTCTTCTGTGTAACTGCTCTCACTTCAGTCTGCTACCAGATGCTTATTTTCTGTCAGACTGTCATATCCTTTTAGGAAGCATTTTGCTTACTTTAAAAATGTTTCCACTTAATCATTTCGATTGACCAAAGTGACTTTTTAACATTAGTTCATTCTGACTAAACTTGTGAAGTTCTAATCAATGCAAGTTCAGAGCCTGCTTTTCATCCAAATCCCTTCGGTTTTCACTGATCTCTTGCTGAGAGAGCAATTTAACTTCCTTTGGTTATCCTTCATATATCATATATAACTGCTGTTGTACAAATATTTGTCTGTGCCTTCCACACCACCATCTTTCTAGTTTTCAAGAGAGCTCTGCCGTATTAAATAAAAGCCTTTTTATGGTTTTGGGTTCTTTTTATTAGGTTTTGTCTGGGATTTTTGTTTGTCTTTTTAGGTTGGATATGTTGCTGCTGCTGGGGTTTTTTAGCAACATCTGTGTTGCTAAAAATGCTAACCTGTGATAGCCACATTTGTTATCACAGGATAAATCTGGTTGGAAGCAGGACACCCAGCCCTACACTTTGCTGTAAGATTGTACAATATCTCTGTTACCCTGCTTGGCTACCCTCATGGGAAGCCTGAGCCTCTCTCATTTCAGTTTGTTTCCACTGTCCCTTGTGCTCCTGAGCTCCCATTAACATTTGTGAATTTTAGGGAAGTTCTCCTGTTCCTTTTTCTTTGCCTCTGTGCCAGGTTGGCAGTCACTGCATGTCTGTATTGCACACTCTCTGTGCAAGGCATGCTCAGGCTGCCCATGTCTGCTCAGGGTTGATGCTCAAGTGTCTCCAGCTGCCACTGTTAGTGTTAGCGAGGGCATCTCATTTTGGGTGTTGGAGATGTATTTAGCCCAGGACTCCACCCCAGAAGGAAGTGACAAAGTCCTGAGATATCCCTCTGCAGGAGCACCAAGGCCTGAACCCTTGTGTTACTTTAAAAGATGTTGCTCTTTAGTTACAGTTTATTGCTGTAATCCATGTAAAATACTAATTTTTAAAACAATAATCCCACTAGGTGAAAGTTCCACTGTTTCTGAAGAAACTGCAAGGAGTATTCATTATGCAAAACTGGAAAAATTTCTAGTAGTAAAGAAGAAATATATGTAGTACCTTTGGATCATCCTGTATATTTACATACCTCTCTTCCTATAGTCATCTCACCACCCTGGTTCTTTTCTGAATGAGGCTGGCTTAATTCCAGAAGGTTCAATCATCCCAAACTCTTCCACATGGCCTTCCTCTGCCAGTGACACTGCTTCTTTTCAAACCACAGTGGATGCACCTGCTCTTCTGCCTGTCAGAAATTCTCCCAAAAACACTGAAAGTACACCCGATAAACTTTCAGCATAGGAAAGCAAGAAATTATATGTAACACCATTGTTTTCTTTACATAGTGCTACATTTCTCCTTGTCCTCCAAACCTACCCTAAATCCAGTACAACCTTCCATGCTTTTATCATTTCCAGTAAAAGTACTGACACTTTTTCTTAGTCTTGCCTATAAGTCAGAATGGATTACTCAGAGTACCTCCTCTCAATCTGTCAGTCCAAGAATGTGTAATGCATGTGGAAAAATATCCTATTGAAATATATGTATGTTTACCAGCTGAAATTTCAGAAGTAATCCTTAATCTTTTTTGAAGAAGAAGACTGCTCCAATTGTTCTTCCACAGCAGCCATCATATTTTTCCAAACACCTCTTATGAATGACATGATCTATGGTTATTCTAAAACCCATTTGTAACTCAGACAGATAAAAATCAAATTCAAGACATATTATGTCTTTATTTTGCATGCATAATTTCTTTGACCCCATCACATGTTGCACTGCAATTAAACCAGACAGCCATACAGTTATACGTCCCTTTGAGTTAAAACATGTGAATGGTTCATAAATTTTTCTCATTAATCAGAAAAACAGGTTAAGCACCTTGCACATCTTACAGTATTTCATATCGTGGCATATACACTCATTGCCTTGAGTTGTCAGCATTAGGCACTTGGTTTTGAAGTTAGAGGTGTTAAATATGCACTACTCAGCTCTCTGCTTTGCCTTTATCTTTACTTGGGTCATGTGGCCATTTCATCTGTGTTCCTCTTTCCACTAGGAAATAGATTTTCATTGTCTGAACTTGTTCCACATTTTCAAGATGTTCAGTGGAATAATCGTTATTTTCTGCACCTGTTTCCTCAGCTATGTTGTCCCCTGTGTGTCATTATTAAAGCTTTGTGCAAAGAGAATTTTCTGAATTTATCCTAAATTTGTGAATAGTTTTGGTCATATAAAATTTTACCTTTCTGACAACTGTTCTTTGTGTAGAATATTGTCATTAATCTAATTAAAACAACACCACCACCTCTAGTTTTATAAGACCTAACTTCTGTGATGTTTTGTGTCAAAATATTTCTAGAAGGTAAGTTTAAGGAATAACTGTCCCAAATGTCAGCATGAAAGCAGTTCTTGAAGCCTTAAGAAGTGCTTTGACAACTCCAGATGAAAGATGTAGGTAAGTCCTAAGGGAATTCTCTGCATTTCTGGCAATGCATTTAATTTGCTGGAAGATTTAACTTCTGCATCCTCTTAAATTTCATCAGCAAGTACAAGCATTTCCTTTTATTCTTCTCTGTAAACTCATAAGAATAAAAACTCTGGGCACTCCCTTTCTATGGCCAGTTATTATGCTCATTCTTCTGAATTTTTAAAGGATACCACTCATTATTTTGCAGCTGCTTCTTCTTTCTGATTTTTATTTAAGGAATGTATTTGTGGCACATGCTATAGATAGGAGTAATTATGGTTGAAAAAAGGATACACTGACTGTAGACTTTTTTAACCCATGTGGGCATGTTTGGAAAAATTATCATCAACATTATCCCATAATTCCCATCAATGGGGAATTTTAATACTTTTTGTTTAATACAGGAATATTTTACAGAATATTTTCCTTCCAACCAAACAGGAAAAAATTAAAACAAAATTTAAAAGCTTCTTTCAGGTCCCCTCAGGGTTTCTCAGTCTAGTTAATTCCCCTACTGTGAACATTTGTAGTTTACAGACTGTGGTCCATCCTGGGAGACACAGATTTATTAAAGACCCTGTCAAAGAGCAAGAGCATGAAGCATTGAAACAACAGTTCCTTGGCCCTTGGCCACATCTTGGAGTATGTTTATCATTCCAGCCCAGTATAATTTCGCCGGGTACTACTGAAGTCAAAACAGTTTTAAATGAGAATGAACATGTTCAGGTTGTAGCAGCCATATACTGCAGTCCTGGGCATTTGATGGGGTTGAACTGGTAAATTATGATTCCTTTTAGATGACTGACATATTGCGAAGTAGAATTCCCGCAGTGCTGTGTACTTGTTGTGTAGAAAAAAGTAATTATTATTCTGACATTATTGCCATCATAATCAGAAAGAAAGCTTTTATTTTTCTGGCCAAGCCAGTCAGAGGTGGCTTGATGGCCTATTTGATATGTGCTGGTAATTATTCATTTCACCAGAAATGAACCTGCTAAGGTGTTTCACGTAGGTGTGTAGCCATTAAATTTATAAAACAAGATGCTGCCTGAAATGTGTTTTCATGTGTCCCCTCTCAGTCAGATTTACTGAAAACAAACATCACAATTAAAAGATCAGCACAATTTTAAATATATCTCTACACATCCAAAAAAGAAGTCTATTTACCAGCCATACACATTGTTGCAACCTGTTTTCTGTGTTGGAGTTGCATAGTCTTCTGCCGCAACTGAGGCTGTTTTTCATTCTAAAAATATATAAACAAATAAATAAACAAATCTCATCTTTTCCATATAACACAGGTGGGAGCTTTTAGCCTTTTCATCTACTGGGTATGGCTTGCAGAGGGCCTGACCAGAACACAGCTTCACCACGGCCACAGCTGCACATGGAGATACTGTGCTGCCCTTCACTGGAGAAATTACAATGCAGTTTGTGTTTTACTTAGGCAGAAGAAAAGCCCTGTACTGCTCTCCTGCCCTGTTCCTATTTTCTAAAAAAGTAGGGGGTGTTGCTCTGCCAACAACAGCTTCACTGCTGTGTCCCTGGAAGTCATTCAAGCAGAGGAGAGACTGGAGGGCCATTCCTCAGCTCCAAGGAGAGCAGGTTAGAAAAGATGTTGTCCAAAACTTCCAGAACCAGGTTATCTCCTTCCTGCTTTAGGAGGTGCCACCCTGCTTATGCCTCTCTGTGCTAAGTGCAAGTAATGTTGGTAATGTCTTCTTATCAAGAAACCTTTCTGTTAAGTTTATGTAAATTCCTTTTTATTTAGCCTGAAAACAAAAAAAAATAAACCCCACTACTCTACTCCTTCAAGAAAAACTGCTGAAGCGGGCCCGCCAGAAATAACCAACTGTGGGAAACATCTTTCAGCACCTGACTGCAAAGCAGGTTCATATGGAAAGGTCATGTGAGCATAAACAGTCCTTTTGTAGCCTCACAGGCAAGGGCTCCCAGAAGCCCACAGCATTTGCTGCTCCTCCCTACACATAGAGGGTCTCAGGAAGGCTAATGAGTCCCTGCTGCTTCCCAGTGCTGCCATTAGCACAGCTGGTGGCTAACAAAGCCTTGCTGAAGCTTGGCTCCGCTCGTCCTGGGTTCTGCTCCCCCAGGGAGAGAGGTGCCCACAGTGAGCGTTTCACATCACACGATTCCCACATGGGTTTGGAGTGCAGTGTGTTCAGGCTCCATCATGGCTGAGGGGAACCTGGGCTGCTTCAAACGTGTTCTGAGGTACCCCAAACACCAGTGTGCCTGAGGAGATCCTGTACACACAGTCTAGGCTTGAGTCAAACTCATGCCTATGTGACTACGGTGGAGAAACTGAAAATAGGGTTATTATGAAAGGAAATGCATTCAAACCCAGCTATAGCTATCCCTTGTCTGAAACATTCTTCTGTCATTGCCCCTTCTGTCATAGCAATGAATCTGTTTCACTCACATACTTTAAACCACTGGAAGATTTTGTAACAGCTTATAAAGATATGTTCTCAAATCTCAGAGGGTTGTATAAAAATTGCTTGTTTCATACTTTAATTTCAGACATATGTTTGATAAACTGTTGATTAATTAGTTTCCTCATCATGTCCAGAACTGTATTTGTTTATGCCACCACAGTTCAGTATAAAACAAATTATTATTCTAATTCCCCAAATCTGTTGCAACAGAGTCACTCCTTCAGGTTTTGTCTTTTTTTTATTTTTTTTTCCCTCAGTCATTCTAATACCACAAACAAGATGTAGTCAGAAAGATGAGAATTGCAGACAGAAGTCTGTAAGCTCTGGGTGTTGTATGGACTCTCCTGAGGATACTGGCAGACCAGATGAATTCCACAACCACAGGTTTTAGAAGGACCACAAATTAGAGTTGTTCTCCACAGAAAGGTGAAAAAAACTGAGCAGCTAGGAACTCAAAAGCCCTCTCAAGGACCATGCATTTCCTCAAGATATAATCCAAGGGCTGGCCAACCTTGCTCTTGGAGCACGATCTTGTGCCCTGGATCAGCAGCCAGCCTGGGAGAGCATTATTGACTCCCTTGCACTCCCTCCAAATGCTCTTGATAGCAAACCTGGGGCAAGATGCCCTGTATTTTGTTTTTCAAGGTAAGCAGAGACAGATGGCTCCCATGTGGCTGAGATCCCCATAAATTCAGACACCTCTTGGTCCAGAGAATTAAATGTGAATTTCCTTCCTGTGGGTGAACTCTGGGAACAATAACAATATCCAGGACAAACAAAACAGATTGTAGCACCTTTAATTATGTTTTTCTTGCCCTTCTTAATCACCAGGCAAAGCAGAGATCTTCATATGCATGATTAATATGATAATTTAACAAGTGATCTATAGCAAAGGCGCAGCAAGTAGAGTGGAGGTTTAGTTTGTTGGCGAGCACACGTGCATCTGCCTAGAATAAACAGCATGCCCTGATCTACAGGGAGGTGGCCTGATATGGACAATGCTCTGACCTGATCTTTTAAAACACTTATATATGTACTGTAGTCCCTTACGGACCTCTGCTATAGTCAATTGGAGGCACTTAGTCCTTCTGCTGGTCTTTCACTGTGGTAAATATTTAATCACAGAAGGAAGTGTGCCTTTGCAAGAGGAAGCATCAGTCACGGATTCTTAAAAACAGCACAAAGGGCACTATTACCTAGAAGTATTTTATTCTGTAGTCTAGGAGTCAAGAAAGGTCCATCTAATTATTTCTGCAGTGAAATAGCAGTCTCTCTCTGTGAATTTGACATTTATCCCCTCTTCTCAAAACAAAAAAGAAAAAAATTGAATACAGGATTATAGCCTTTCCTGGCTAGTTTATTACTAGATTTCGTAGTAGGATGCATGGTGTTTGATTAAGTGG
The DNA here is from genome assembly GCA_013400915.1 of Pardalotus punctatus. NCBI lineage: Eukaryota > Metazoa > Chordata > Aves > Passeriformes > Pardalotidae > Pardalotus > Pardalotus punctatus. The sequence goes on from VZTX01009484.1 coordinate 150,277, forward strand.
CCAGCAATATTTAATTTTCTTTCTAAAACTGAGGTGCATGCAGTACAGGTTCTGGGACTACCCAAAAAATCTCGTGCCACATCATGCTTATACTGCCATCTAAAGTTATCTCTGTCAGGACAGAGATTTTAGTAATTCTTCAGAATGCGTGAGAGTATGTTTGAAATAATTAAAAATCTGGTTTGACTGACTCAAAGAGGTGATGAAGAATTAATGGTAAAAAGACATCTATTTTTATGAGTCTAAAAAACTTACAGTAATCCTTGCAAGATTGTTAGGATGGTTAGGATCCATGCAAGGATCAGTTGTTAGCAGAAAGGAGGATCAAGAAGTGTGACTTGGTGTACACAGCAAGCAAAGTGATGATCTGAGAAGCCAAAAGGAGTCACAACTCACAGAACAAATGCATGTTGAGGAATAATATATCAAGAAAGTAAAGCATCAGGATAAGGAAAATGGAGCAGAGTGTAATTATTTTGGTCTCTGAAAAAGTTTGGTGGGTCATAATATACTCTTTCTGCTTTGGGTCTGTTCTGCTAGAGATCTGGATTGTTACACAAATTTAGCTCTTAATGTTTGAAAGACAAATATTGTCGATAATGTCAAAAATAAAATTAAAAATGCTTTTGTTTGAGTCTTAGCACTTTGGTTTGGGGTTTTTTTCTAACTGGGATGCATACCTGGAATACAAAATTAGGTAAGAAATGAGAGGTTACTAGTATTAAATCACTGTTTCTTTTGATTCTGAATGATATTGCAATTCATTAGTCAGAAACTATCTCGAAATATATTTCTCTAGTTCAAATTTTCAGACTGTGGCTTCTGTTGGAGTTGATGACATAAGTTTTTCTTAATTACACTGGAATAAATCAAAAGTAATAATGCAGCAATCTGTGGAATTGCTCTGGGTATACAACAACTTAATTGGAAACAGAATTTGAACCACTAATTCAATGTTTTCTTTTTTTTTTACTGCTTTGTGCGTGTGTTGCACTACATTAATTTTATATGAGGAATATTCTAGAAATACAACCTCACCTATAACTGTTACTTTTTATTTTGCCTGACGGACATCTGTATTTGTTGCAATTTAGATCATTTAGGTAAAAATAATTTCTGGGAAAGTTACACTAGGGATAAAGTAATTTCAGGATGATATTACAATGAAAGTGATGTAAAGGCTTCTGATCTGCCCAAGGGTATCTTTTATTTAAAAAAAAAAAAATTGTTCATTAAATAAATCTACATCTTAAAGGCAAGACTGAGGAGTAGGCAGCACATAAGGATTCTAAAAAAGCATTGATGGAGACAGCAGCTGACATAAAAATGTCAGTATGGTAAGGTTTTTTTCAACAAAACAGGTTTCTAGAAAATGTCCAGGAGCTGAAGTTCAGGTAAATCCATGATCACAAGTTATTATTCCTCAAGTAGTAAAACTGCCAATACCACACACAAGCTTTCCTTTTATTTAAATCTGTGTTTTGCAGTAGGTTTGTAATGACAACCTAATCAAAAAAAGCAGCTCCATAGAGAGGAAATTGATGAATAAGGGATAGACCACACACAGGCACATACAATTTCCATTTTCTGGTAGTGGTAAGATGCAGTGTGTGGTGTTCACTGACAAAAGACTGAAGTTTCATTTAATTTCTTATATGCTAAAGCATTAGACCAAATGAATTGGGAAGATTGTTATCAGACATCTGGCAAGGAGTCTGCATTGTAATTCCGGCATGTATATTATTTTGATGTTTCAGATTTGCCACTTCCACTACTGACTATCAAAGTGTATTAAATCTGACAGATGCAGGTCAACAGCTGGGTGTCCACACATACAGCTTCCTTCCTTCGTTCAAAGACGGAATTCCATTTCTGCTCACTGTGGCTGTTATCCAGGAAATGAGAAGCTGCAAGTAAAAATTTCGCCATGAGAATTCTTATTTATTTTTTAAATTGTATGTGTTTCTGGGAAAAAAATTATGTCAATGGAAAATTTCCAACCCCAGACAGCTCAAGGAATACCTATGAATTTATCTTTCATGATTGCCTGAGAAGCCCTCTTCACTGGTATTTTTCTGTGGGTTGTCTCCAGCTGCCGGTCCCAATCTTGGTGAGGTGAGACTCTCAGAATTTGTTGCAAGCCTGGTTAGGCAGATGATGACGTCTAGGGCCTGGGCCATATTAATAATATTTATTCTTATAACATTCTTTATGCCAAGGCAGCACCCAAAAACTGAGGCACCTTTTGATTTTTTTTAAGCAATATAAAAAACAAACACAGATAAACCAAGGATTTTAAAGTTATTCCGAGGCCCACAGACAAAACTCTGTAGTTGAACACCTGACAAGACTCTTTTCAATATACCAGAACAAGTTCCATGACCCATAAGCTTACACCTTAGATCTGAGATTCATCAGAGTAGGCAATTAAGGAATCCTGAGATTCTCCAAGGCTGATGCTGTGAGTTCAGAGCCCACATGAGATCACAGGATAGACATATACTCTTGAAAAATCATACTCCTTTGGAAAGAAACTTAGTAAGGACACAATTACTGCTTCCCTTGCAAAAAGCTTGTGTAGTTATAACAAAGGGGGACCAGCCCCATGAGCCTAGATGTAGACATCAGACACTTCACAGATTGTGTGTACTTCCAGATACCCCTCCACGGTAGGGGGAATTGGTTGTCTTATGTGGGCTTCCCTTTAGAAATACTATATTCCCTATGCATAGCACTAGATAGTTACTTGTAATCTAAAATCTCACCCTGATATGCCTAGGATTAAAAAGACATAGCCACAGTAGAATCATCTCTCTCAGATATGACCAGAGCAGAGGTTCCTGGCTGTGTGTCTTCACATGCCAAAGTGCTGGCTGATTTATAGGACGAAAGTATCCCTTGGGAGTTCTCCTCACAGTGATCTTTCAGTGGTACACCTGGCTGAGGAATCTCATCAGTGCTTTTGCCCACTGCCTCAGCTAGAAGCCAGACAGAAACACACTGCTGGGTTAGGGTCAGGAGCACTGAGCAAACTCCAAGCTCACACTATCCCTGGGTGGTGGTTGGAGCCACTAACGACACATCCCATCAAAACCCATGCACAGATCGCTTCCCAGATGTGTCAAGCTTATCTGCAGCATCCCACAGTGCTTATACATATCATTCCCAAAGGAGTCATCTCAAATATGAAAATCCCCTTGGACCGATCATCCTTAACAATAAAAAACACATCAAAAAGTGAGATTAAAAGCCATAATCAATCTATAATTATAAGGTAAAAAGCCAAGAAGTTGTTAAATTGGAAGCTACCTTTTTTTCTTTTTCTTTTTTTTTTTTAACATGACAGCATAATAGCAATGGACCAGCACTGTTAGTTTGAAGGGCTGTCCCAGCTCAGAATAAGAAAGTAAATCTTTGTGCACATTTTAATATTAATGAAACAATTAAGCAGTTCTCCCTCAAAAGAAAGAATATTTTCTCTCTTAATCTCTGTGCGTGCTTTAGCCAAACTGTGGCATCTCACATTTGAAAATCATTGGCCAAGACATAAAACCAAATTGTTTTGTTTTTGGTACCTGTGACTGCATATGCCTATTAAGTCTGATTTCAGATATTTCAGAAATGCATACATGGAATGATATCCTGAAATGGAGGCATCTTTCCTGCAGGCATGTGGAACTTTTGAAGTCCTTGGCTGAAATATAAGGAAAGATTTTATTTTTTTCATGATTTCTCAGAGGAACAAAGCACTGACTCATTCATTTTAGTTCAATCATTAAGCAATGACTAGATAATAATAAGGTTTCATCTCTTTGTCAAAGATCCATTTTCAGACAGGCTATTAATTGAAAATGTGCTAAGTATTACTTTCTGTTATCAATGCATTGTTTTAACGTGGTATTACATTAGAATGACTACAAAATAGTAATATATAAGTTCCTCACTACAGTAATATATACATATTATATATATATATAAAATTGTATCTATAGATATAGTTATATAAAATAGAAAAAAGTTCAAATTAATCAATTTTTTGCAAATTGCAGTGAAAGGGAACGTAGAGACTCTCCCAAGAATTGAAATTAAGGTGGCTTCTGGTAAGAGATGAATCTTTAGAAGAACTTTATTTTTGTGGGTAGTTGTCAAACAGGGTTTTAAAGCAGTGAAAGCAACCTGTGCACTGCTCCTTTAGAGCTGTTGTGAACTCCCCAGAGCACATCCTACCTATTTGTAGCTTAAATTTTCAGCTACAAGAAGGAGTGGGAGTGGAGGGGAGAAAGGATATGACAGCTGTTAATAAGTAGTCTGCAAAACTGTGAAATTAGGAGTCAGATTACAAGACAGAAGGAGAGGAAATTAGAGAGAACTGTGAAAGTAAGAGAAAAGCAGACAGGAAGGCCATCTGAAGACTGAGAGGGAGAGTGCAAAAAAAAAACTTTCACAATGAAGACGATACCTCTTAATTGCATTCAAATGCATCAATAAAAAGAACCAGATGTTGCTATCTGCCCACCAGAGGTTGATGTGGCAGGCTGGCCAAGGCCTCAGCACAAGGGTGGCTGCTCATGGCATGTGCTCAAGGAACACAGTCACTGCAAAGTCACAACCAGCATCCTGCTAAATTCATGCCATAACCACCATTAGCAGTTCTCCACTGAAGAGAAGGGTCACTAAATCCTAGAGGAATTATTATGACTTTAATCATTGGAAGCAAGGAAAACAATCAACAACTTCAATTTTTTTGCCAGATCTCTGTCAATATTTTTGCTTACTTGCCCACCTATCATCAAGTAGATACATTTAAATAAAATCAGACATGGGTGTAGTTCTGTTGAGCCCTTTCCAAAGTCAATAAAATTTATTGGACAAAGAAGATCTTTGGGAACACAGACAGGGACAGAAACACTGTTTGTATTTAGGCCAAAATGTTTTTTGGTCATTTTTATTTCTTGACTATATTTGATTCGATACCTTATTTGACAGAATGCTGCCAAGCTTTGCACACTCAAAATGAGACTTGTGGTTTTTTAGTTAATTTTAGGGATAAATAGTTAAATATTCTCAGTTCCTTATTACCACTTGCTTCTGCTGCTACCAGAAAGCTTACAGCCAAGTAAATCAAAGTGTCCAGATGGAGGAGAAAAACAATTCACTCAAGAAATGTGTTTCAGCTTCGGTTTTCCCAAGAAGCTTTTATAAACATTAAGGCACAGAATGTTTATGAAAAATGTCTCGTCAGTGTCCTTTTAAATGTGCCATGCATATGGAGCATATACAAAAACGTTAGAAAGGAAATGAAGTTCCTGTAGATGCTCCATGTCATTTGGGCATTTGGAAACCACCCATGGCCCAACTTCAGAGTACATTCAGCAATACCTATAAGCCCAGAAAGAATCCATTAAAATAAAGGTTTCTATCTGCCATATATAGGAGAGAAGCACATTGAGTGGAATATGTTTGGTTTGGGAAATCTGGTTTTGCTTGTAAAGTGAAGCTCTCCTAACACATTAATAGAAAGATGAACCTAATGTTCATTGCCTCATGTGGTTTTGTGTGTCCCAGGAACACTACTACTACAGTCTACAGCTACAAGGCTCCATCTGGCTGCTCAATTAGAGCCCAATGTGACAACTGATTGTTATGCAAAAACAATTGATTAGATTTTTATGTCCCTCAACAAGCTGACTCAATTACAATGAGTATAATTTTTCTTTTCTTTTTTTTTTTTTTTTTTTTTCCCTTTNAATTAAGCAGTTCTCCCTCAAAAGAAAGAATATTTTCTCTCTTAATCTCTGTGTGTGCTTTAGCCAAACTGTGGCATCTCACATTTGAAAATCATTGGCCAAGACATAAAACCAAATTGTTTTGTTTTTGGTACCTGTGACTGCATATGCCTATTAAGTCTGATTTCAGATATTTCAGAAATGCATACATGGAATGATATCCTGAAATGGAGGCATCTTTCCTGCAGGCATGTGGAACTTTTGAAGTCCTTGGCTGAAATATAAGGAAAGATTTTATTTTTTTCATGATTTCTCAGAGGAACAAAGCACTGACTCATTCATTTTAGTTCAATCATTAAGCAATGACTAGATAATAATAAGGTTTCATCTCTTTGTCAAAGATCCATTTTCAGACAGGCTATTAATTGAAAATGTGCTAAGTATTACTTTCTGTTATCAATGCATTGTTTTAACGTGGTATTACATTAGAATGACTACAAAATAGTAATATATAAGTTCCTCACTACAGTAATATATACATATTATATATATATATAAAATTGTATCTATAGATATAGTTATATAAAATAGAAAAAAGTTCAAATTAATCAATTTTTTGCAAATTGCAGTGAAAGGGAACGTAGAGACTCTCCCAAGAATTGAAATTAAGGTGGCTTCTGGTAAGAGATGAATCTTTAGAAGAACTTTATTTTTGTGGGTAGTTGTCAAACAGGGTTTTAAAGCAGTGAAAGCAACCTGTGCACTGCTCCTTTAGAGCTGTTGTGAACTCCCCAGAGCACATCCTACCTATTTGTAGCTTAAATTTTCAGCTACAAGAAGGAGTGGGAGTGGAGGGGAGAAAGGATATGACAGCTGTTAATAAGTAGTCTGCAAAACTGTGAAATTAGGAGTCAGATTACAAGACAGAAGGAGAGGAAATTAGAGAGAACTGTGAAAGTAAGAGAAAAGCAGACAGGAAGGCCATCTGAAGACTGAGAGGGAGAGTGCAAAAAAAAAACTTTCACAATGAAGACGATACCTCTTAATTGCATTCAAATGCATCAATAAAAAGAACCAGATGTTGCTATCTGCCCACCAGAGGTTGATGTGGCAGGCTGGCCAAGGCCTCAGCACAAGGGTGGCTGCTCATGGCATGTGCTCAAGGAACACAGTCACTGCAAAGTCACAACCAGCATCCTGCTAAATTCATGCCATAACCACCATTAGCAGTTCTCCACTGAAGAGAAGGGTCACTAAATCCTAGAGGAATTATTATGACTTTAATCATTGGAAGCAAGGAAAACAATCAACAACTTCAATTTTTTTGCCAGATCTCTGTCAATATTTTTGCTTACTTGCCCACCTATCATCAAGTAGATACATTTAAATAAAATCAGACATGGGTGTAGTTCTGTTGAGCCCTTTCCAAAGTCAATAAAATTTATTGGACAAAGAAGATCTTTGGGAACACAGACAGGGACAGAAACACTGTTCGTATTTAGGCCAAAATGTTTTTTGGTCATTTTTATTTCTTGACTATATTTGATTCGATACCTTATTTGACAGAATGCTGCCAAGCTTTGCACACTCAAAATGAGACTTGTGGTTTTTTAGTTAATTTTAGGGATAAATAGTTAAATATTCTCAGTTCCTTATTACCACTTGCTTCTGCTGCTACCAGAAAGCTTACAGCCAAGTAAATCAAAGTGTCCAGATGGAGGAGAAAAACAATTCACTCAAGAAATGTGTTTCAGCTTCGGTTTTCCCAAGAAGCTTTTATAAACATTAAGGCACAGAATGTTTATGAAAAATGTCTCGTCAGTGTCCTTTTAAATGTGCCATGCATATGGAGCATATACAAAAACGTTAGAAAGGAAATGAAGTTCCTGTAGATGCTCCATGTCATTTGGGCATTTGGAAACCACCCATGGCCCAACTTCAGAGTACATTCAGCAATACCTATAAGCCCAGAAAGAATCCATTAAAATAAAGGTTTCTATCTGCCATATATAGGAGAGAAGCACATTGAGTGGAATATGTTTGGTTTGGGAAATCTGGTTTTGCTTGTAAAGTGGAGCTCTCCTNGTTTTATTTTTTTTTTTTTTTTTTTTTTTTTTTTTTTTTCTTTTTGCTTTATAGCTTATAGTTTATTTTATTGTTTTCCAGTTCTGGCACTGAAGTCTGTGGACTATCAAATGCCCTTGCCAAGAGGAAGCTATATGACTCTGGGAGCTTGATGTGCTGTGAAGGACTTCAGGGAAGCTTGGCAGCAGCTTTGCCAAAGCACTGTTGATCATGCAGCATTCAGACAGAATTTTTGAGTAGTCTTGCAAACCCTCTCTCCAAAACAATTGGGAGATGAATATTAAAAATGAATTTGAGTTACTAACTGTTCATCTGTTCACATCTTCTAAGCTAGTCTGCTCTTCCATTTTTAAAGCTCTGCTTCCAAGATGGGGGAGCAGAAGCAAGCCTCGGCAGTACTGGTCATGCCCATTTTGCACAGACCAGAAACAAGGTCCAGGGGAAAGAAGCTAGCAGGAGCTGTGAACTTTGCAGACCTGTCACACTCATCTTCTGGAAGAACTATTTTCCAGCAAAGTTTTTCACATTTCTATTGATGCTCCGAGAAAAGAATTAGGGCCTCAGAACTGGATTTTTTTCCCAGTATTATACTGATGAGCTGAAGGGCAAATAAAGCTCCTTCTCTCCTGCATAGCCTGTATCTGGGGATGACATCCTTGTGTTTACAGAGATTAGAGACTGTTATTCTTATTTTCCCAATATCCAAGGTGTGTGCATATTCAAAAACTCAATCAAGAGGGCACTTTACCTGTTCAGGCCATTAAAACTTGTCCTAAGTATGGAATGAGGAATCACAAAGAAAAAAAAAAGACTGTATTTACTTGTGACTTGCTAGAGATATTATATTTTTCTTAAAACTGGAATTTTGGCCCAGATCCAAAATTCATCTTTTCCTGAGTAATTCAAAGGTGTTTCAATTCAAATCCAGTAACTCTAAAAAGCAACAAAGCATAGTAGAGTTCTGTTCTCCTTTACATCCTACTATTCCAATCCTTACAAATGTAGGTCTTCCTTATTTTAAAAGAGTTTATGAAAATAGTTTCATGAGGCAGAAATATAGTAACACCATTTTTCTTCACATTAGAAAGCAAATACCTCCCTTTCTTGTTCCTGACATATGCCATTTGAAGAATTCTTAGGAAAAACAGCGTTTTGGTAAAAATAGTCTTATGTGCATGACACACAATGCAACAACAGGAGGAACCTTTCAGCGCACTGAGCCAGTGACATAAACCTCTGCTGCTTCCTCGCTGCTCTGTTGGAGTCAAGGGCTCCATACATCAACTATTGCCATGGGGGAAAGGTGGGAAAATAGTTCTCCCCTCTCTGAGGTTCATTTTTATTTCTCTAGATGCTCTTTTTAAATTCCTTCTCCTACCAGGATTTTTTAATAATGGTTTCACTAATTGCTCTTTTTGTAAAAGAAAAAGCAGAGCCAGGATGCACCAAAAGCATCTGGGAAGGGAAGAAGAAGTTGAAATATTTTCATATTCAACAATTAAGTATTTTTCTCAATTAGCTGTTAATATGAAAATTAAACAATATAATATGAGTTTCTCAAACCAAAAAAAATAATTTAAAATAGATTTTTTTCATTGGGTTGTAAGTTAATTTTTTTCTAGCAAGGGGAAATAAAAGCAGAGGACCTGCAGTCACAGGTAATTTTACAGGAGAATAGACCCCACTCAAAAGTTACCTCTTCACCTGTGAATGAGCATTGTGTAACCAGGACATCATAGAAGGAATCACAGCATCTGGACGTTTCATACAGATGAACTGGCCATAACCCAAGTTAAAAGCCAGAAAATTATTAAAAAGTCATCTCTCTAAAGAGCTTTACTCTGAAATTCTTTGAAAGCACATAATTCTTACAACAGATTGAAATAACCACCATTTCATTCCTGCCTTAGGCAGTAGCACAAAGATGCTAAATACCAGTACATTCTGATTCTTATAAAGCATAGTTTCTTGCTGTTGTAGGTGAGGCAGATATATCAAGCCCCAAAGTCTATCCTGCCAAGACAGTGTTATTAGACTTCCTCCACTGGGAGGGAATCCCAAAGGTTTCAATGGAACATGAAATTATTCAGGCTGCACACCTATTTTTTTTTTTTTTTTTGGGAGTAACCTTTAATTCTGGGTCACACCACCAGGCCTTATTAACAACTTCAGTCTTGCTGGCCCATAGCACACCACCACACCACCTCCCAGCTGAGGAGCTATGAGCTGGCTTCCCTACTTCTGGAATCCCCAGAGCTTTAAAGCAGATCTAAACAAACTACTTAGGGAAAAAATCAAAGAACAAATACAAAACAAAACAAAACAAAAAAAAACAACCAACCAACAAAATAAAAGAAATTTAAAAAAAAAAAAAAAAGGGTAGCAGCTGAGAATTTAATTTGAACATTTAAAACTTGTAGTGTGAAGAAGAGCTCAGACTGGGGAACAAGCCAGGGGGAATTTCAATGTAAAGTGCCTGTATGCTGGAGATGTGTAACTACCCAATATCAATGAATAAAGAGCCCAGCAGTGAAATGGGCTCTGGCCTCGCTTACTTAGGAAAGCTGACATGGGATGATTGTTGTTTGGAAGTGAAAATACTCACTATGGTATATACTACATTAATGTTCTCAGCAGCAAGGCTCTTCAGCTTTAATTATACTGTCAAAGCACCAATTTACCAAAGGTTGTAGGGGTAACAGTACCAGAATCACAACCTTTCACAAATAGTAACACCCTTCAAAGCGGAGTGTTTTGCTGCAGAACACAGTAAAAATTTAATTTCTCCACCATATGAAGAATTGAAATACTTAAGTAATAACATTCAGCAACATCATCTGCCATCTGATAGTGCACAGAAACTGGGCAATTATGTTTCGCCTCGGGTGGCTAATAGGCCCATTTCAAATTTCAGGCATTATCAGATAATAGCACTGCCTGCATCTGAGTATGTTATTATAATTATTAACCGTAAAGAATGGGGGGTGGTGTGGAATCTACACAGGGAGGGAGAAGGGTTGTTTTTAATTATTTAATTTTGAAGTTACATAAGATAAGTTCATTATTCCCCATGAGCTAACAGTCAGAGAACGAGAGCTGGCACTACTGAAGATTTAACTCAGTTTAAACAGACTTCTTTTCAGATTCATAAAACCTTATCATTGCTACTTGCAATAAGTAGGTTTCACAGCAGTGAGACTTGTCTGGAAACATTACATGCAAGTGAAAATGGCAATGACACAGAAGTTCTGAGTAATCTTCCACTAAAAACCAGTTTATTGCTGATATCATGCTAAAAACCTGTGACCAGTGTTTTAGATCTGTTTTAGATCTCTATTTTAATTATTTTGCTTTCAAACTCTTCTTAGGATGTGGATATTCATGAACAGAATGATGAGAACAGAACCTAGATGAAATTTCCTTCATACATTCATGCATGCCAAAATTTTGGGCCAAAAATATGTATGTGTTTGGAAAGTGGAGAAATGGCCTTTGGGGATATGGACCCCTGGTCAAAGTGGCACTTGAAGGCCAATGTTTTGCTTTTGTGACATGGGTAAAAGTATATAACAGCAATACATAGCTATTTTGATGAATTTCCCATCCTCTGTTTCTTTACCTGTAGCAAAAGTTACGTAGTACCGAGGTGAAATATAGCTTTAGGCTTTTTAGATTTATAGCTTCTTTTGTTCATGGGAGGAATATTTGATATATACCTTCCTACAGAAAAGAATAGAAAGTTCAATAGACATTGAAAATTTAAGAAATAAAATAATGTAATACAGAAATCGATATTCTTCACATCTCTCCATTTGGTTTGGTTCTGTGATATTGGTATTCCTCAAAGCTTAAGGCTCAAAGACAATATGCAAAATGCTTTTAATAATTGTTTTATTTTAAAAGTAATTTTCTAGCATTCTGTAGGAAATGTTTCAGAAAGAGTGAGGTGAATTTAGACTGTTGGCCAAAACACAAGACAGCACAAAAAAAGCTAACTAATGACTTTAACCCTTTTCATTATTTCCTGTGGGATTGCTTTTTCTGGCTCTCAAAGTTTATTCAGGGCACAGCAGGAAAATAATGCATGAGCATTGAGTGCTGTGGAAAAGACACATTTAATAGAGTTGCATTAAAAAACAGAGAACAAGAAGCAAAGGCAGTTAAAAACAAGTATTTGTCTAATTGTCTGGAGGCAAAAAATTCTCCATTTGAACAGCCACTACGAGTCACTTCAAGCCACCAGCAGCAAGCGTGCTCCAATCCCACAGGCTTTCTAACCACATCACAAGCCAACTTCACATCTATCTGTGTCTGTGGATGTGCTACAAAAAACTATATTTTTCTGAAAAATTATGAGCTTAAGAATTCAGTTTTTATGACGTCCTTTTCTCTACGGATATTGAAGTTTTCTCATGAATTATATTTTACAACTAGAAAAGCAAGAAAAACCTGATTCCGTCTGCAGTGTTAGAGGGCAGCTGTGATGGAAGATGCAGTTCAGGAGACTCACAGCATTGGACAGCCAGGCACTTCTCCTCCAGATCCCTCCAAAACAGAGCAGCTCTGCTTCTCTAAAGGGAAGTGTTGGCTAAAACACAGCACTTCACATTTTTCCATTAACTAATCTTAAATACACATGTGGAGTTAGTTTTAAGGGAAAAGGCAAACACAACTGCAAGAGGGTCTCTGCCTTGGCAGCAGTGGATTTGATGAAGAACAGGTCTCCCTTCTGAACCTTTGTGAGCTTTCACAAAACAGCCTTGCCAGAGCTCACATAGCCGGTGCCAGCATTTGCAGCTATGCTGGTGCAGCGCTCCAGGAAACTGGTGGTTGTCTCTAGTGCTTTGCTCCTTAGCTGCCTGCAAGATTTCATGGCATGGCCAGCCCAACCTGTGAAGCCAGACGTGTGTAACACAAGGAACTCAGGAAAGGGGAGGATTGATTCTCCCACATGTTAATAAGGAACTAGGCAGCAAACATATGCCTTGGTTAAGCTTATAAAAACTGAGTGAAAACTGTAACAGGCAGTGTTAAGCTGAAAACCTCACTTGGTTGTGAACTTCAGCACAAGAATGCTTAGATGTAAGCGCTGGGAGGCAAGGGCAGCCTGGCTTCCCTGGGCCTGCGTGGGAACAGTTCATGCACAGCAGTCATGACCCTGGCACAGCACCTGAGAATTTAAATATGAGTGATACTCTTTATGGTTAGGGGCTGACTTTATGACTTTTTAAACTAGTAAGGGAATTATTTGGAAAATTATTTTTTCAGGGTCTTACCATGGAGTTTTTCGCTATGATGTATGTGGTTATTTAATGTTTCAGCCTTTCAGTGTCACACAAGAGATAAGTGGACAGGACATGGAAATTGTCCATTACTGCAGAGAAGTGCAGCCCAGCAAATATATTTTTTTTCAAAGTACATTATTGAAAGGATATTTAGAAAATTCTGAAGCGCAGACTACTTGTTAGTTTGTAAACACCAAATATTTCAAGTATTAAGATATTCAGCTCTTATTGCTCTCAAATAGATCACATCACACACTTAAAACAAATAAACGAACAAACAAATAAACAAATCCAAAAGCAGAAAATAAAACTGTTTAGAGAAACAAATCTCTTAGCTGAGGAAATCTTCCTCTCGCTCTCTTTTTCTCTCTCTCTCCCTCTCTCTCTCTCTCTCTTCTCCTCCCCCATGTTTTGAAATGGCAGTGGCCCAACATACAGTAATCCAGTTTGTTCAGTGACCAAACACTCTTATGCCTGGAGGATCAACTTGAGATGCCGCACAGTGAGAATCAATTCGTGAAGCTGACATACGAGCACCCTCTGAAGGCTGCAGTACCTGGGGTGCCTGAAATGCCATTATTCTCCCTGTAAGTGGCAAATCTCAAGAGGTGGAATCACTTTTTCCCTGGCCTGTTTTCAATGGCAACATGTCAGGTTTTAATTGCCTAAAAGGGTCTTAAATTTAAAATGCTTTTTCCCGGGTTCTTGGATAATTTAAATCCTTGACTAGTTCATTAAAAGGCCATTTGCGACAAGGCAGGCTAGCGCATCTCCCACTTAGCACGCTCAGCGGAGCTAGGAATAGAAGCAAATAAACAGCAACTGCGCTGCCTGACACAGAGCACAAGTGTTTGAGGTCACCCACAGCACTGGCAGAGGGGAAGAACAGATATTTTGTAGTTAAAGGGCTCCATTCTTCCTTGAACAAACATATGAGGTGAAACCCTGGCTTTAGTGAAGTCAGAAGCAAAATTCCTTACAATTTCAGTGGGAATAGATTTTTCTCTCAATTAGTTTCAGGGCTCCTGCAGGGTGCAGCCTTTGAAGGTGCAATGTGAATAAATAGCTGATCCATAAGAGTTCAGTGTAGCTCACTGGAAAACATAAACTAAATAGAGCACCAGCATGCAGTAGATGTATACTTTGGCTTGACACCTTCCTCAGTGCTTTGCATTTCCATTCTGTGTTCTGGTCGTGTCTGTGTATTATTTCAAAATGATTAAATTAGACCCAGTAATGGAAAACTGATTTGAAGGAGCATTCAGGACATCAGTAAAAGTCAGTTGTCTGATGAATGGAAATAACCCTGTAATAAAAAGGGAAAGATGTATTCTTAAGGCATTTGGAGTTGACTTTAGGAGAGAGGTGGGAACAGCTTCTTGTACAGGTTCTGCTTTCTACGAACCCATTATTTTTAAATTTGGAAAATGCTAATATTTGCCAAAGTTTGGGAAAATGTAGCAGGGAGTGTATCATTAAAAAATCTCAGATGATGTTTTATATATGCACATGTATAGGTGGTTCTCATAGACACAGAAGTTGCTATTCATATATACATGAACAGCAATAATATATATGTATATGTACATAGAAATAATGAGACTCATAATGCAGCCACCCATATTGTTCTTACATGAATGCTCACATACTGTGCACACTCACCTCTCGAATTTTACAGGCCCTGACCACAGATATTTCACCAGCCAGGACTGCTTGCAAAATTCCACTTCTTAATGTCAACCACTTTGTTAAGAATTTTACCAGGCCCTTATATAACCTCTTTGGGGTAAATGATACCTTCTGGATGCTGAGAGATTTTCCCGTACAGAAATGCCATGCATTTGTGGTATCACAGTTTCTTGCCACAAGCTTGGCACTATACAGAAAAGTGTTGCTCTGCAGTGCTGCCTAGTCCAATGCTATACAAATGTTAAATGCTTTTGATAATTGCAATTAATTTTTCAGGTATTTGAATTTTGGCTCTTCAGTAGCTGGAAAATGAAATCTAGGAGCAAGTTGCAGCTTACCAAAAGAGTTCTGTGGCAAAGCACACTTATTCATTTCCAAATGCCTAGGTATTTTTATTTTCCTGAGGTAGTTCTTTCCATCACAATTTGAATTAAGCAGCTTGTTTAACTTCTTTTCACATATTTCCCAAGGAGACCAAAATAGGAAGTGTGTCTTTAAGCCCTGTTATTTTTTTAAAATCTATCTGCTTCCTTCCCTCTCCTTTTGAAAACTTTCTCTTCCTTGGAAAGCATGTTGAACAAAAGAAGCTTTTTTCTTCTTTTTTTTTTTTTTTTTTCTCTGAGAGGTTAAATTTTCCTGGTTTTCCTTTTTTGATTCGTACTGTCACTTTGCTGTACAACAAAACAGTGAGAAAATGATCCACCTCTGTAAAGGTTGCTTGCCATCAAACTTAATACCTATTTGAACTGCTGCTTCTTTTTCTTGAAGACCTATATTTGTCTTTAATTAAAAAGAAAGGATGTGGATGATACATAGCTAGCTCCTTCTGATCTTTACTGTTTGATCCCATCCACTTGAATATAAATGTTCTCTCTTGTTCATTCAGACACTAAATCGATGCAACAAATCCAAAGGTCTACTGCAGCGTTCATTTGTGAGATTCTTGTTTTCTTTTCTTTAAAGAATGTGTTGAAAGAGAGATATTACAATAGCTGGGCCTCAAGACTTCAATATTTAAAACACAGAGCATAGCAAGGCAAGATTTGTTAGGCAATTCAGCATACTTTGCAACATAATGCAAACATCTACATTAAGAAAGCATCAAACTTGAAGGGTTAAATACCAAGAGTGGGATTATTTGAAGCTGACCCTACCTTCCCCCCAGGGAAGGCAATGCTAATACACCCAGAGGATTAGCAGCCTTAATACAGGCTAAGTGTATCTGCGTCTGACTAGTCCTCTTTCACGCTATGGTTCAGTCCATACTCCCAATCAGTTCAATTTACCGTTGCATTCTTTTTACAGATGTGAGTTTCACCATCACTTACTGCCTCCTTTCTCCCCCAGATAATTATAATCCTCCCAGAGACAATGTCTTTTCTTCTTTGGTTTTAAAATTTTCCAGTTAGATTTGTAATACAAGATGAAATTACATTTCCATATCTCCTCCTGCTAGCTCTCCCAGCTTTCCTGCTCTGCAGCTTTACATGCTAACCTCATAATATTTCTTTTTAAACTGGGTCTTGCTAATCTCTTCCATTCAACCCTGTCATGTTCATCACCCCAGGGTAGATCACACTGGAATAGGGAAGCGAAGGGATCTGGTATGTCATGAAGAGAAGATATTTTGCTTGTTTACCTACTTTCTCTTTTGAAAAATATTTTCTTCAGATAGCTTAATGTTTTCTTCATATTGCAAGTGTCTTTCATGTCAGAGCCATTTATGAAATCCCTGCTGGAGAATTCTATCTTAAAAATTAGTCAGCTGGGGACTGAAATAGTTAGAAAATAATATCATTACAATGCAATAATGTGTTAATAGTGCTGTTATAGCTTTGTAATTCCTACTGTTCTCATATCCCTGGCCTGCTATATGCTGATTTTTTCTTGCACTAAAGGAATTGCTATAGCAACATACCTTCAAACACGTATGATTAATACTTTATATGCCCATGACTGACTAGATTATTTGTTCTAGACATAGCATATTGAAAAACAAGATGGAATACCTGCCAGGAATCCATAGAACAGAAACTGATTTATACTAGGAGAAAAATAAATCATAAATTGAATAAGAACAAGAGAAAATACAATTTCATAGATTCAGAACACAGGCAAGTTGATAAAATATACTGCAATGCTTTGATCTCTCTGGTATATCTAAATAACACAGAATATCACAAGCTATTGTGGTGTTATAGAAAAAAAATGTAATTTTTTCCACATAGGAAAACAACTTCACCACTTTTCTTCACCTGCAGACAGATTTCTCAACCCAGCAGCCAGATTCTTCCCTAGATCCCAGGGAAGATAAAGCTGTTTCAGTCTGGGAAACCAAGAACTGGTCACATTTTTCAAATTCAATTCGCATGCACCTACAGTGGCCTATAGTGAAGACAATGTAAATGTTCTTAACCATGGTTCCGCCTGACATTGTTCAGGATCTCACATAACTAACTATAGTTGCCATTCCTGGCCAGAATAAGCAATTAGCAACATGTGCTTTCTTAAAATCTAATTATAGAAAATTTGCCATTAACCACATGGGATGATAGTTACTACAGTCTGATTAAACTAATTTTTAGAAGTCACCCAGTTTGCATGATGCATCTAATGGCCGAATTTCCTCCTCTTCTAAAGCAAAAAGCACCAGGGTCTCTCCAGTGTAGTTACAAATTTTATCTTTTAAAATACTGAATAAAGAGTAAAGCTGAGTCATGCAGTGAATGGGGCAGTTGTCAAGACCAAAGCTGCCTTGCTATGAACTAAAGTAGCAATGCCTGGCAGATTCAGGAGGAGGTCCACAACCCACTAAAACTGAGTTTAAGATTTTAAAATGGGGTTTTGGGTGTGTGTGAGCTTTTACCTTGCCAAGGCTATGTTCCAGAGTCTGGATGAACAGCGCAGGTCATGCTGAAAAGGAAAGCTGTGCACCACTCAGGTCTGTGGAGCTCTTGCATCCATTTACCAGCCCAGGTCCTCCAGTCCACTTCTGTCAAACTCCTTCAACATGAGCATTTTACACGTGAAGAATGTGTTTTGCATGATGCAGGAGTCAGAGAGTTTGTCATACAAAATGTGGAAGATAAATAAAGGGGGAAAAATGTGATCAAACTTGCAAAGGGCAATTCCCAACACAAAACATGGAAAATGACAAATGTCTCAGGAAAAATGGTAAAATCTGATACTATAAATGATAGGTTACCAGGAACATCACCAGTATTGGAAACGTTCTTTTACATTTTCAGAGCTGGGATTAAATTCTTGATTCCCATTTCTTGATGTTGCATGTGGTGCTCACATTCTCTGTTGACCTGACAGGGATGTGTTCACAACTCTTCTCAGTCTGTGATAAATACACCTTCAAGCCATTGGCAAAGAGAAATGTCTCAGACAATCTATCGTAAATGACACTAACAGAGTCAACTTGTGTTGGCTACTTTCCTAAAAGACCAGGATTTTTTAAAGTGTTGTCTTCCCCCTGACAATCACAGGGCCTGAAAGTCAAGGTAAGTTTGCCTGCCAGACACACATGCCTTCCCATTTAATAGGGATATGAATCCCAGACATCTCTAGGTATCTCTGACCAAGTAAATAGGTAGGTAGCTGCATGGGTGAGTTTGATTTCTGACTGCTTATAAACAGCTGCTTGTCCTTTCATCTGAACATCCACTTCTTATGCCCAAGTTCTCAGATCATTCAACAAAATCTGTTTGCTCTGTTCTAGCATTTTTTGGGCTCATAGCCTTTTGTAGGCTTCCAGTTTTGTCACATCATTAGGCAATGGGGAAAAAATGTCCCTAGCCTCTCTTTTCAAGTCAAAACTTTTAAACTTTGATTGTGACAACATTCAAGGTTCAGACAGCTTTTTGGTATCATACTGGCACATAATTTGTGCCTCAGTTTCTTTCCTAGCAATTCTGACTTACATATTCCAAATACCTGCCTATGGTCCTGCACAACCTCTATGTTTCAATGCTTCATCCTGAACATTTCCTCAAACAGCTCTTCTCCAATCATTTTTCCAAGACCTATAAATCCTCCAGCTCACTCCAGCTCACACCAATTCTTTTGAGAAGGGAGTGGAAAAAAAAGCCATCTTGTGAAATCCCTCCCTCTATTCTCTTAAATAAACAAAATTAGGTTGTCTGACAACTGTCACTGTAAATGAATGAAGTACAAGCCTTTGTCAGAATGGATGAAAGCCCAGGCCTAAAGGAATGATAAGTAACGGTCATCAATGATGGGAGGCAAAGAAATGAACTAAATTGTTGAGTAAGATTTCATAGAAGGATCAAATTCTTCCTTAGCCAGTAAGCTTCATTAGTAGACACAAAACTTAACCCAAGAGCTCTTTCAGCACTTGTCTTTACCTAGATATTGACTGCCAGTTGCATCCTATCTTGGAGGAGCAAATGGGAGAATGAGATAACACAGGCAGGTGGAAAGCAGAGAAAATGTCACTGTCCCCTCTGCCATCCACTCCCTTTTCCATTGCATATTTTGCACCATGCATCCTTGCTGCAGAATCCCAGAGGCAGAAGAAATGACAGCTTTATCCTGTCATTTCAAGGTTGCAGGTCTTAAAAAACAGCATTGATGAGGGGTGTCTTTTTCTTTGACCCCAAAAAAGAGAAAGGCTGAGGGAGGCAGAACTATAGCAAATTGCTAATCAGAGATACCATTCCTGAAGAATATCAACCCATTTCTTCTTCGGTTATATTTTATCATTAGGTTATTTTAAAATAATCTAAGCCGAGCACTGATTCCATCCCCATTTTTCTGACTGTTCTCTAATGCTGTCTACATGTAATGATCAAAGTGATTACAATAGTGGTCTATCATAGTTCCTCATGGAGAATCTGTATTTTCAAATGCGCGCCTTTCCCAATACTCTTGTGTGCATAGGAAAGACTAAGCCTGTATTGATGCAGTGGTTTGAGTGAGTTAGATGTGTCCTTCTTGACTGTTTATATGTGGAAAATCCCCTTAATCTTAATTCTGAGTTTTTGTTAATTTTAGTAAGTAAATTCAAAACCAAGAGATCATAGATGTAAGGCAACTTTTCCATTTTTCTGCACACTGAGATAGCCCAAGTTTCACGTACCTGGCTCAAAAGAAAAAAAATTCTGCAGAAAATGAAGATACACTTTATTTCTCATTCAGGGGTGAATATGTTCCATTGTGAATGCAAAGGGAAATCATCCTTTCTACAGTGAAATGAGCCTTCAGGTCTATGAGCACTCACAAGATGGTGAAAGACCCATGGGTTTGCATCTGTTATAGTGAAGGGCAAATATGAACATGCCAAATTTTGAAAAACTGGAAGAAAAGTCACATATCTTGCATTATGGCATTTGCTCTTTCTGTCTCAAGAAAATGGAAACAAACTAGTGAGCAGTATATGGAATCTAACTTGATCTCCAAATATTTGAAAACTGTGGGATAGAGCAACTAGGGTAGATTACACAGAAATGTGCAGACATAGAATATGGCACTTGGAAAATATGCTCATATGTTTGGTAACCATTTCTGAAGCTTCAAAAAACTTTCCATTGTGGGAAAGACATCTGGCAGGTCATCCACAGTTGCTCAATGAGAAATTCTCTGTAAAAGTGAAAGTTAAGGGCTGCCCTGAGCCTGACTGATTAAGAACCAAGAGATATGTCTCCTGGCAGGGCCAAGTCCCAGAACTTTATCAGTTTCAGTTCAGACAAGAACTGCTGGGAGAACAGTCAGACACCCCAGAAAGTTCCTGACAGCCTTCAGAAAGCCAGTGAGCATTGAGGAAATGCTGTGTCAGGGACAGTCTTCTCAGACTCTGAGCATGGATGACATTTCCACACACAGACTGTGGTTATACTATAAATTTCAAGAACTGCCTTGGGAACAAGATGAGAAGATGCTTTTGTATGCAATAAAAAGCGCTCAAAACCTTATGTTTGGATATAGAACAGCAACAAAGAGGGGTGTACTGCATAAGGAATACAAACAGAAATGTCCTAGTGAATTTTCTTTAAAATTTCTTGAGGGTATTCAAAATATAATTTAATGTTACAGTTTACAATATTATCTATGCACACTAAACATTTGCTTAATTAAGGAACTGCATGGCATTTTAAAAATTGTCTGGAAACTCTTAACACCTGCTTTCCTGAGCTGCATCTCCAATACTTTGAGGTATGAAGCTTTGAGAACATCCCAAAGAGTCAGGGCTGTAAACAGTACCTCACCTAAGAGTTAAAAGTGAGTGATAAGAAGATAGGAATTGTGCAAAACATTGCTCACATCATTATATTAAGATAGCTTAGTTTGCCAAAATAAAACATATTTAAACAGGAAATACCTCAAATATGCTAGCCTGCTTCTCAGTTGGTGTCCTTAACTCTTCTTTGTGGATGTGTTGCATAAGCCCAAGTTCGGTATTACTGCAGAAATCTCCTGATTTCTCCTCCAGCCCTCCACAGATCACCTTCCTTCATCATTAAAGAAACTATCACTACCATTGGCCTGTTTCTTCCTCTGTCTGCAGGACATCTTCCATTCAAGCTTCTTGCTGAAGAAGAAGCTCTAGGATCTGCCTTGATAAAGGCTCTCATCTAGGCTCTGCCTTGATAGAAGTTGTTTGTATTTTCCACTTAAAAGCTCTTAAACCTTTTCCTTCAGAACAGAAATTCTCATTCCCCATCTTGAATATTGCAATGTTCCTTCCCCTGCTCTTAGCAAAAGCAGTCTCACCTCTTTAGAAAGTAGCTGTCCCTCCTCCTAACTTGTGGGGTTGACTGCATCAAACCTCTCTTCACATTATTCCAGCGGCTTCCTTCTCTCTGTGATATCCTTTGTTTAAGTTCCAAGGTGGTTCACAATTTATCCCCTCCTTGAAATCATCTTTTCTGATACAGTTAATCCCTGATGATAGTTTTTCTATGCTGATTTCGTATTTAACTTTTCTCCGTGAGTTGCTGAATAAATGTTCTCAAAGACACCTTGGTGTCTTCCTTCATGTCTATTTTCCCATTGTCTCAACTTTACCAGCCACTCAAGACCCTGTTCTGTACTTGTGGATGACTTTGGGGGTTTTGTTGCAAGCATGAACAGGAGCAAGAGAAAACCTGTTATAAACCTTAGCTGATGTTGTGGTTGCACATCATCAGTGCATTTGGTTGCATATTGTTTCTCTTTCTTCTAATTGAAAAAATAAATGAGTAAAAGCTATTTTGAGTGAGGGTGGATTTTTAAAAAATATATGAGTGATTCACTTTTAAGAAAGACTGAAAATAGTTCATTGGAAACTAGCCTGAATCATAGCTTTAAGACTGAACACCTCTTGTCCTTGAAATTCAAGGCTGAAGGAAAAGTTCAAGCTTTTTTTTTTTCCTTGGGTTTTAATTTTGGGTTTCATTCAAAACCAGAAGGGACTTATGGTCCAAATGGAATTTGATGTGGCCTGGGATAGTGTAAATCTCACAGAAACATCTGGGAAGAGTTTTGCTGATAGAAAGAACATGGAAGTATTGTTTCTTGATAATGCACAGCATTATAAACTTAACATATATTTTTTCTAAAATAATTTCCACTCACATTAAAACTGAGGGCCGTTAGTCCAGAAGTACAGAGAGCAACTTTGAATAATTCTTTGCATCCCATTTATACATTGTAGATTTATTTCTAAGAAAATAAAAATACTCGCTTTGTAAAGCTAATGATATCCAACACCATCAAAAGGATAGTGGAATTTATGCAGAAATATGTGGGCTTGGCCACATTTTGTGGTCTGTTCTTCTCATACTCCCTAAGCATCCAGAAAGACTGTTTTGAGGATGTTCCAGGACATATTCATGTCTGCTTCACTCTAGTCTTGTGCAGATCTGCTGCCCATTCATTCCTCTAATTCTTTCCAAAACCTAATGGCACTCACTGCCTCCACAGCTTCAAATGGCAAAAGGTTCCAAAAGTTCAAAATGCCCTGTATAAAGACACACTTCCATCTGTTTTAAACCAGCCTCCTACCAGCTTCAAGTGCTCTCAAGTCCATTTGTTGTAGAGTGTGGCAGGGAGAAGTTTTGTATCTGCCTTATCACTGGTTTTTAGGATTTCATAAACTTAGATCACATCTTCCCTAACTCAGCTGCCTCTTCAAGTTGAACAGTCCCAAACTTTTTACCATGTTGTGGTGAAGTAGCTGCTGCAAATCCTTGAACATTTTGTTGTCTCCCTCTACACCAGCTGCATAATATCCTTCTTGAGTTGTGGAGATCAGAAGTATAGACTGCATTCAAGATGTGAGCCCATATAGCTTTTATATAATTCCCTTCTTCCTTCCTGAATTGTCAAGAAGGAATGCCCAGCATTTTTTTGGCTGCTGCTGCATGCTGATCCAATGATTTCAGCAACAGCTAAGAACTCTTTCCTGAGCTATCACTGTCATCTCTCTGTTTAACCCCATGCAGTAGACCCATCTATTTCCATATGCATTTGTTCATATTTATCTGCAATGGTACTCCTTTGCCCCCCTTTTACCCTCACACTTAGTTTTCTGAGGTCCTTGTGAAGTTCCTTGCCATTGGGATGGCACAGGGCTGTCTGAGAGAACTTAGTGCCAGCTGCAGCCTGGGAGACTGCACTGCAAACTCCCACCACCACATCATTGATGCAGGTCCTGAGTAAAACCAGGTTTAGCTCCGAACCTGAGGGAACAAACTACTGATTGATCCATGTAGAAAAGTCATCTGTGTTCTGTCCTTTTACCAGGTTTCACTCCATAAATGATCCTTTCTTTCAAATCCATGACAACTTAGTTCCCATAATAACCTCCTGTGTGGAACCTAAATGAATTTTGGAAACTCCAAAATTATGCCCCAGGGAAATCCTTTGTCTGTGTACTCATTGACATGATCACTGACACCCTCCAAGAGCTTGATCAGGCTACTGAGACAGGATTTCTCTTTGAAGAAGCCATTCAGCTTTTCTAAATGACCATTCTCTCAAGGCTTTTACTAACATTTTATGGACTGTAGTATCTGAGCTGACTTAACAGCCTGTAGTTATACCCAAAGACTTTCCAACCAGACTGTTGCATTAAACAATGATGCCTAATCTCCATAAAGCTTGTTCTCAATGTTTTATTCATATCCTGGAGATGGGTAAAGGATGCAAGTTTCCCAAAGTTGTGGCTCTTGCTGAAAATTATTTTTATATACTAAGACAGACAAAGGGGAAGCCAGGTCCAACAAGTGATCACACCCACTTAATTTCATTGCTAAGCAAAGAAAACAGAACCAAAACAAACCCCAGGTGTGTTACAGCCTTATAGTTACAATGCAATTAGTAGTATGATATGAGCTCATCATTCCAGCCAGGTTTCTCAGCTTGTATATACAGCCCTCTGTATTTCTATAAGAGGTAGTCTTTTTATTTTTCTATTTTAAATCCTAATTAAGTTATGTTCATTCTACCTTCCCACTCCACTGTGTTTCCTTCACCCATCAGTTTTTCCCTGCCTTCCATAGCTCTTAGCTTCTCTATTTTTCCCACTAAAAAGCAGTAAAAATACTTAATTTTAACTTTCAATAAAATAGTTGCCTCTGTTACTAGAATAAATCTATCCCCCACATCCATTTGGAAATCAAAGTGCTGAGAAAAACTGGTCAATTATTGAGAAAATATTACCCTTGCAATGACAGTAAGAAAAAAAAATAAGCAATACAGAAAAAATCCTTACAATTTACAGTTATTACAAATACACCTAATTTAAGGTAAGGAACATGCAATGTTCTGATTTTTTAAAAAATAGATCTAACGTTGGACAAACATACATACACACAAACTTACATAGGTTGTAGTGAAGTTGTAGGAACCAATTCTCTGAGGGTTTGCTAAACTACCCTGGCTGGCAAAAATAATGATGCAGTATCCAAGCCTGTCTTTTGGGGGTTCGCTTCATGGTATTTATCAGTCTTGACATTTCACCCCCACCATGCAGTAGAAAGGTTAGTAAGAGCACAGCACAAATAGCCTGTATTCCCAAGAGCATATTTTAATCAGAAAGAAAAACAGTAACTGCAGACTCTGATAAGAAAGGGGTTCTGTGTGAGGGAAATATCAGAAATTACATGGAAGAGTTTTGTTCCTGCCTATGGCCAGGCACATCCTGTGGTGCAAAAGAGAATGGACCATTACCTGCGACCAGCCAGAGCTGTTCTCTGAAGTCACACAAGGAGGTGCGGAGGACACATATCCCATTATTACTTAGCTCCCATCACCTGTCTTTCTCATGGATTAAAAAAAGTCCAAACAAACAGTAAGGTCTTTTTCTTTTCAGCTATGAGGAAGCAAAATCTATGGTACAGCTAGGGTCTTTTTCCCTTAATTTTTCTGGAAACTCTACAGGAAATGTACCTTCCATTCCTGTTCCTCCTCTGACCTACTTTCAAAATTTGCTTTTAGTTTATTTTGTAAGAGCCAGCATTGTTCCATATTAATTTATTTCTCCTAAGAAAAAGTTAACCAGATTGTGACCACTGACTTCTGCTGAGTCCCACAATGCTCAAGTAGTATGGCTGGGCTGGAGTCACATCACAACCATTCCTGACTCCTTCAGGGGCATCCCTGCCCAGCAGCTGCCTCTGGCTGCCTGCTCCTTGCTCCTGATGCCCAACAGTCAGGCACCCAAAGTGCTGGCTGGGGTGAGACTCTCAGCCTGAAGGATGGATTTTTCTCCCATGCCTGACATTTGCTTCAGAATTTCCCAGCATAGTTAACTGAAAAGAACAAATTCTGTGTATCTGCAGTTTTGCTGCTGTATTGATTTTTTTTTTTCTTTCTATTTGTGTGGCTTTTCGGTATTTTGCCACTGAGAAAGATCCTTATTTATCGTTTTTGAAAATCTCACATTTCTAAGTGCACCTCATCAGCAGAGGGGATCTTCCTCAGGACTTCTGAATGCATGGCACTGTTTCCTCATGATGCAGCCTACGTTATCCTGTGAGCAGACACATGCTTCCTGATGCTAGAATTCCCAAGATATCTCTGCTCTGACTTCAGCTGCAATCTCACAGCTCTGGATGCTGTGCAATATATACCAACAGAGATGACAGCCTCAAAAAGATGCATATTACCAGACAGCAGCACAAAACCCATAAAAAATGTGCCTATGAAGTAGCAGTGTCACTCTCACTGCTTGAATGGAGATCACAATGAGATTGTTTTAGCCTAAGCCTGATCAGTGTCCAGTAAAAATGAAAAATAATGTTGTAATAAACCAGCTTGAACTCCACTCCCCAGGTATTTGGTGACATTATGATGAATTTCTCCATTCACATGCAATCTGCTTCTCTCTTTGCCAAAGTTTCTCCACCATATTTTCAAGTCTAGTCATGGTCATGAACACTGATGAATTTAACTGGGGATGTTTAAAGTAACCTGGGGATATTATTTAGGTGTAGAAGCCAGACATTAAAAATGTAGTTCTGCTTAGAGTATCCATAGGTCAATCATTTCTCGAGTAGAAGACTGAGTGCAGACTTTAGTGGTTTCCTACCTTTGCCTTATGTAGTTTTTTATCAGCCCTAGAATAAGTTGTCTACATAACCCCAAAAAATTACATCATGCATTGTTTACATCTGACTGAGGTACAGTAACATTTAAACTTGAAAAAAGGTTACACTTTAGTCCTTCATGGCACCTTATAGCAAAATGTTCTTTATAAGGGCATTTTGCCCATGTACTATATAAAAAATATATAATGTGAATGTGTAATATAAATATTTATACCACATTCACTTAACCTCAATCCATCACATATATTCAGCTTTAATTGTGGAAGTTTTGGAGGAGAAGTATAGCCTAAGGGGTGACTTGTCAATAGCCTATGCCTGTTATAGGATAGTTTTCCCTTCCTTCTTCCTCTGTACCAGGGAAAGGACACAGTGGTCAAGATAAGAATTTATCATTCCAAAACATAATTTATTAATAAAAGACTAATTTGTTGATAACTGCACACTGATCTTTCCTAAGTTACAGACAAATACCACAAGGCATTACCCAAACTCTGCTGGAGAGATTCCCTGTGGTTTTCATATCTTCAGTAGTTTTGATGGTATCTTTGGCTACACTCTAACTGATCTCCTTACATATTGATTACTTCCCTCCAAATTAGATCATTGTTATACTTTTTATTATAGAGGTTTTTAATTAGTTAGTTGCATTTAATTTTTTTTGTTCTTGAGGCTTCATTAAACAAATGGATAGAACTAATTTCCAGTCAGCCTTAGAGGATGAGTGTACAGTCTTTCTTACAAGGCAGGGATGGATGCTTTTGTACTACTCTCGTATTTCAGACTGCCAGCCTTTGCCCTGCAACCTCTCTCACTAACAATTATCATGAACCACGTCTATGGGGGACTAGAGGAATTCAGTAGCAAAATTTTGTTTGACTTAGTTAATTGAAAAACATTTTTGTCCAGTCAATAAAATAGATTAGCAAAGAGATATGCTTTTTACAAATGACACTACATGGGTCACACTTAGTTACTTAATATATTAAATGTTATCTAATGCTGTAAGTATTCTTGATATAAAACTCTGACATACACAGTGTTTCTTGTAAACAATTAGAAATAGTATCTGAGCCCCACAAAAAAACCCAAAACAACTTTCCAAGGCTTTTGCTGGTTTTCACTTAAAAATATCTAATTAGTATGTATCACAGAATGTTTGTTCTTCAATCTCTTTCCAAAAGCCACATTTCAGTGTACAAAAGGTGAGCTGAAAATAACACAGTTGTTCAATATTATACCTATGAAAATGAATGTTTAGCTGAGCTCAATATGAGATGGGTGCAAATGTACTCATGAAATAAACAATTTAGTTTTTTCCTCCTTCAGAAAGACCTTGCAAAACCAGCTTTGTTACAAGTAATAACTGACTCATCATGTTGACTAGTTCAAAATTAAAAGTGCCTCTGACTTTCCGCACCATCCAAGCACGGAAGGTAATAGACTCTATATTGGTAAGAAGCCAGCCAGCTCCTCTCAAGGTCATCCAGTCAGGCACTGCTATTTTTGGTAGCAAAGCAAGGCCAAACCACTGCAATTTTTAAAAAAGGAGACCTAATAAATTTGAGAGGTAAGGACTGGGAAGGAAAACCAAGTCACCCCATTGTGGGGAAGGAAGGTGAACACAGTGCAGCCATCTGGGGATTAGAGCAAGCCTGCTTCAGCTGCCCAGTGTCATAAAAAAAGAAGGATGGATTATAAAAATGTAATAAAACTGTTTAGGAATTTATCCTAATTTCAGTTCTATTGAATGGCTTTACTTTCCAAGGAAAGGCATCAAGCAGAGGATATTTTAAAATATTATGACTGCAGTACACAGCACAGGATCTAAGGGTAAGGGGAATTTTCTTGGAGGATGTGCTATTGCAGGATTGTTACCTCTTACTAAGGGTTTGTGCTGTACACCCTATGGGCTTTCTGAGCGCTCCATACATGTAGTTCCTGTGGCCTCCCTGCAAGGCAGGGACATTGTCCAGCCTCCCAGGAGCTCACTGGAGTGCAGCTGCCTGTGGTCACCTTGCTCAGCTCTGGTAGGGCTGAGCCAGCCTGGACTCTGCTCCAGCTCTGCTCCTCCAACTCCTCCTGCTCTGCTCCTCCTTGCCATGGCCTGACAGATGAATCTTACAGCAGAGCAATACTCAAGAAAAGGTAGTATCTATTTTACATACACTATTTGTGGTCCTAGGCCATCCAGACTTGGAAGAGAGCAGGTTCAGAAGGCTGTATGCAGTCCCATCACAAGCATCCAATGTGTTCACCATTATTCTTCACAACAATTGAAGAACAAGAGTAGTAAGAAATGAGCACTGCAGCATGGTAGTATGATAGTGAAAAGATAAAACTGTATTCAGGTTAAACGAGGAAGCTACTCTCTGAAGCCTGAGGGTTTCAACTACAAAGCCAATGTTGAGATTATGTTGATCAGATGGTTTTTCTATACAGAGAAGAGGACAATCAAGCAAATTAGCAGAGGGAGGAGACAGTGCATGCCTGGAACATGTGCAATAAACCACAGAATTAATTATAAATTGTATCTGTATGTACATTTGCTAAGCCAGCTGTGTATAATATTTTAGGTATGCTTTAGGGTTGTTTTGCACCAATAACACTGAAAGTCTGTCCCTTCAGTGTACAGAAGTTCACCATTTCTTTGAAAAAACTATATTAAATAAATAATCTGCTGCTTTGATGTTTCTGGTTCCAGGAGAATGAAAACAGCATTCTGCAAGGAATTCCATTTTCCAGCACTTACAGCGAGCTGTTACTTCTGCAGTCACATCTGCATGCACATCTCCAATTTGTGGTGATGATGGTGTTGTGTGCATGCAGTGTGGACATACAGCTGCCTAGCCACCTCCTGTATCTAGGTCTAGATAGACCCTGATGTAGATAGCTATCCCCTTTCCTAGTAGATAGATACACAGGTAACTATCTAGCTGCCTCTATAGATATCTATATTTGTCTATCTAGGTAGATAAAAGCATCAGGATATAGATTATCTATCTATCTGTCTATCTCTAGATCTATATGATTACCTGTCTAGATCTAAAATACCTACCTAGACAGATGTCTAGATGGATCCAGACAGATAAATATCTCTAACTCTATAGATCTGTATAAGTCTATCCATTCCAAATTGGATGAGTGTAGATCCTAGATACTGGCCCAAGACATGTATTTCAAATATTTGCTGGTTGTTCCACTAATTTCAGCCCAGCTCAGCAAACTGACATTCTCCCCAAACTACCAATATGGACAGAAGGAAGCAATATTGCTTACCATCCACCATTTGATAGAGCTGTACCACTAAAACAACAGGAATCTGACTGGATTTCATCATAAGTCCCTCTGAGTCTTCGTTTTCTTGGAGACATTTAATTTAGATTACTGTTAAAATAAATTAAATTAGCATTAACCTTGTCTGTGAAAATGATGCTTCAGAAAGATAAATTTATTGCTCTTGGCATGCATGAAAATGAAATTATAAATTGTCCAAATCGCAATGCAGATGGACCCTTTCTAATGAGCTATCACCAATGTGTAAGTCTATTGATTACATCTGTAGGTTGTCAAATGGGATCAGAGAAATCAGTCTTTGATTATGTTCAGAGATGAATCTGTGATACCACTCTGGTTCTAAATTATGACTGGGTAGAAAAAAACATGGTGTTTTTGTCCCATTGTGTTAGGTGGACACAGGTCTGAGCAAAACTGACAAGCTGAGATGCAGTTTATCACATTGGCTTTCCAGGACCTGGCTAAACTTTGTTACCAACTATATCTAGTCTAAATAATTAACTGAGCAGAAATAAATGAGACAGAAAAACATTTAATAAAAACCAAGTTCAGTGGTAGCTATTAGACTGAAGTTGGCATCTTAGGTCCATTATGTTTTTTAGCAAATGGAGGGAAAATAAATGGCTTGTATTCCTCTTGTTTGCTTAATTTTGCTGATGATTATCATTTTATAGGGGCTGAAAATTGTGTATTAGTCTCCAGAATATCTCTATTACAGCTGTGGTTAAAATTTACCCTATCTGACTTAATTTTTCATGAGTACTATCTGAACACCTGGCTTTGATGTCCAAAATAATTTAAAATAAAGCCTTATTTTGTAGTGAACGTGAAGCATCATCTGCCTGACACTTGTTTACTACTCCAGCTCCTTTTATAATTATTCCTAAACAGAACGATTTATCTATCTGTGGTAAAATTTCTATCACTGTGACTCAGTCCTAAAAAAAGACATAAAAAAATATGTAGTATTGTATGATTACCTAAGTGCCCAATGTGTTCTTAGAAGAGGGAAATAGCAAACACACACTTATCACTAGTTCAAAACATATTTGAACCTCCAAATGGGGTGGGTCTCACTGGACAGAAGGTCAGTTTTAGATATTGTGAACCACCACATGGTGGTTAAGGTGACATTTTCGTAAAAGGAATACCAAAGACTGTCTTTACATTCTCAGCCAAATCCTTCAGGCATGCTGACGAGTATTTTGTACAAATTCTGGTTCCCTTCAGGTGCAACTGTGTGGTAAATACAGATCAAGACACGCTTGTCATGAACAGATTATGATTTATTTCAGTCATGGCATGTTATATGCAGATATCACAGCTGAGTAATTCACATGGTATATTTCAGTAGTGCATTGTGGAGTCCTGTATTTCTGAAAATTGCTGGGATTTCTGAAGGGCAAAAGGAAAACAAGAATGTAAAATAAAAATGAAAATCCTACAGGTTTGGGTCACTCCTCTCCCACAAAGCATTATTTTTATTGCAAAGAAAGACTTTGATCCATGTCTTTGATGCACTGTGTACTTTCCTTCACAGACCCCATTTCTTCACTGTTTTCAAAGAATAATATTCACTTTGAGTTCTTGTTTCAGAAAGTCCACCCCCACTGACACTTCTACTATGTTGAGGGAGTAAATATCAGTGCCTTGTACCATATATTTTCCTCCTATTCTTATAGGATAACATGGTATAACATACCAAACCAATTGGTTTCATTTGGGTCATAAACATGCCTTGTATGGGACGTCTGAGTTTCCTAAAAGTGCAGCAAACTATCTGCCTAGCCAGACATATATCAAAATTTTATGACAACAAAATTGGAAATCATAATTTCATTTCTCCTGGGAAGATTTGTTCCTGTGTTTCAAAGTGTAAAAGGTCAGAAACTGCCAATATTTGCTTTTCACCAACTCAGATGAGCTAGTTTTCCTTTGCTGTCTTCCCTCCTTTTCCATGCCACAGTTTTTCTCTGTATTTACAATCTGTCCTTGAGCCATATTGGCTCTGATCTTTGACTTCTTGCTGGACAAGTGAAAGGGAGTGAAAAGGAGCAGGCATAGAAGCCCTATAGTGTAAAAGAGGATAAAGGAAAAGTGAAGAACATGGAGTTTGTAATGCTCCACCCTTCTCAAACACATCACAATGCGGCACAGCACATCACAGCTGGGGTCACATTGTGACATCATACAAGATGTCTTATAAACATGGGAATAACTCCACTGAGGACTATGCTTATGCCTTGCAAACAAACATCTTCTCCTAAAAATCAGCTGGACACACAACAAAATCTCTAGGCTAACTTGAAGACAGGCCTTGAAAATTGGGTGGGACAAGAAGGCACTCTTTAAAAGAGGCCTGATACATATTTATTTTTAAAATAGAGGAGGATAACAACAAACATTACCAACAGATTCTACAGAAGTAAGAGATGTTCAGTTATCCAGTGAAGCAATTTGGATGAATGCTTGGTCGACATTCACTGAAGTATTTGAACTCACTGATCTCTGGTTCAGATATTTTCATAAGCTGTTTCTTTTTGAGAAGTGAAAATGCCAGTTACCTAAAACACCATTAGGTAAAAAAACCCTAATCTTCCCATTCTCCACACAAGAAAACCCTTTCTGCAAAGCCCCTCTAATTTTTAAGATGTGGATTCAGTCTATCAAGAACACATTTTGTCTTTGGCTAGCTCCTGAGAAAATTCTATATATAGGCTGGTAATATTCTGTATTTTATGACTACATTATTTTATCCATGTTTTGCTTCATCTTTTTGGGACTCATCCATTCTTTTTTTGCCATTGGACCCTGTATCCTTCATTGTTTATCAGAATAATTAGATCAAACAATAATTCAGATTTACTGGAATTCTTACAGCACATTCAGTGGGTTCCCAAAGAGTCTTGGAAGTTGAACAAGTTCATACTTTGCCTTATCCTTTCCCACCAAGGCATGTGTGAGTTGTCTGGCAAACTCGTGGTGCTGCACTAAACCGCTGCTTGGCACAAATAAGTTTGATAGCTGACCACAATATCCCTTTCTCTACACACCAGTGAGAGTGGGAGAGCTTGGCCATTGCTCAGTTTCTCCAGATTTTCAAAAAGCACCGAGTTTCATGGTGCAGAGAGCCAAGTTTAGTCTGCCCGGTCAAAAACAATGCTGTGTGTAGGGGTGGCTGGGTATGAAATCAAAGGGAGATGCAGTAAGAGGGCAATAATGGTCTAACCATGAAGATGACCCTCAGGAGAGAAAAAGAAAGGAAAAGACATGGTTTTCCAGCTGGTTTTCAAGCTCAGTTCCAGTGTCCCACACAGAAGTGGGCACAGGGAGCACAGGAGCTGTGTGGTGCTCGGAGCTCTGCGCTCCCCTGGCTCCATCGCTGTCACCCTGGGCCTCAGGGCACCACCATGAGCAGCCTGGCAGTGCTGGGGCTTATGGCACCTTCACACTCTTGTGGTCGGCACAGACTCCTGGAATCCAGACCAGGCATCTGACACTACCTTAAACTCTTCAGGTGAATGTCTGGGTGTCTGTGCCAAGGAATACACCACTGCACTTCTGCTTTCATAATATTTGTGTTTGACTCCCACATGCTCTAAAGCAAATGTACTCACCCCAAGTTACTACTACTGGTGGAAAGCCTACAATATGGGAAGAGTGACTTTCTCGAAGGGTTAAAAGAAGACCACTCTGCTTCTTTGTAGTTCTCTGCACCTCTTGAAGCCCACCTATACCTTTCCTTTTTTTCTTCTTCTTTTTTTTAAAGAAATTAGATATCAGATCTGAAATGTTGAGACTGAACTGTCAGTTTAAGACTTACATAAAGCAGATCTCTGGCAAGGCTCCACACCTCTTCAGCATGACTTCTCTTGGGAAACAGAGTTTTAGAAAAATGTCTTGAAACTTAAGAAATGTAAAATAAAGAAAGATTACTGTCAAATAACTGGTTAATGGAAAACATCAGTCATATCTGAGATGATCTGTAATGAGCTGTGTGCTGATTAAAATAAAACACTAAATCTGAACTACTCGGTGCATATTTTATCATCTACCTCTTAATATATCACCAGTTAAATATGCTTGGTGGCTCTGAGATGATCAGCTGTGTAGGACCTGTGTCTCAGCTCTCCAAAAAGGAAGCCATGGCACTTCATTTCCAGCACACCAGAAAACAGCCCATTCATCACTGCCATTCAGACTGTAGTTACCTGACATTTTCCTGCTAGGGAGAGCAGGGGATTTTGCCAAGAGCTATTTGCTTGCTCAGTGCTGCCATGGAACATTGTTTTTCTCCTTTGGTTGGGATGCTGTGCTCAGTACATATTAACCAATGCACAGGGCACATGAGAGTGGAAGCCGGAGAGATACCAAGACGTAAATAAAAATCTGTACCACCAATAAACAAGAACAAAAAGAAAAAAAACTAGCCAAGTTTACTCAGCCATATTAAAAAAAAAAAAAAAAAAAAAAACTAGCCAAGTTTACTCAGCCATATTAAAAAAAAAAAAAAATAAATAAATAAATAATAAAACAGAGATTGCAAAAGTCAGAATGAAGCAGCAGATTGTACCTTTGCAATGGGTTCATGGCAAACACTCATGTTCTGATTTATGTATTTTTTCACCTTTTCCCAGAAAAGAAAATGTCAGGCCATAGAGAGTCACAATCAAGTAACAACCAGAAAATTAAAATGGAGTTGTAATTCTTCCATTTCCTTATTGTTTCCTTGGATGGTCAAAAAGTGCTCCAATTCAGACACATTTCTGAAGTGAACCACAAAACATAAGAGGGACAACAGGGTGAGAAATTAGAAGTAAAAAGGAAGGGAGAGGAAAGAAATGTGGTCTAGAAAATGCACTGCAGGAGCAGGTAAGTATGCTGTTAGTGTTCCTGACCTGGGTATGTACATGTCCAGGGCGATTTCTGATGCGCCGTTGCTCTGAAAGGCAGAACACCTTGTAAGTTTGGTTTAAGAAAAAATCAGACAAAGGAGAGTGTCAGGTCCAACATTTGATAAACTTGGCCTAAAACTGAACATCATTTGAGGAATTAATCTCGTGGTTTTCATTAGGTCAACATATGTGTGTGCTGGTAAGGAATCACTTACCTGAGTCTTAGAATGACAGTGCAGATCCAACAGTCCCCACAGGGAGAGTGCAGAATCCAGTGCTTCCCTTGCTGTCTCATTTCCCTTTCCTTCTTGATATAAAAATACATCAACTGCTTCTTAAAAGAATAGTGAACAACTGTCCTCTAGTATAAAAAGTAACACCAAATCTCACACAAGCACAGTTTTCTATGTGCTTTTCCCATAAGCAAAAACTAGAGAATCACTGCAAATTCAAATTTTGTTCTCCCCTCACTCCACACTAATAATGTCTCCATTAAATTTTTGTTACCCTTTTCCAAGAGATTTCACAATTATAACTAGCATTATGCCAAACCATATAATACAGAATGAAGTGTTCACACAATATATTTTTCATCCACATTTCACAAGAAAATTAGGCAAACTCCTGGTGCTGGACATGATCCTGTATCCAGCAACATGTAGGTGATAACTGCACCTTGGAGACCTCTATTTTATGAAATAATACATAACATGCTGTGGTGGTTTTACTTGGCCCAGTTTTTGCTAGTGGGTAGGGAGGGGCACAAAGATGGCTCCTGTGTGTCCTGTGTGAAGGTTCTGGAAGTTTTTCACCCTGTCCAGCAGGGCCAATCTCTGATGGCTCTGAAGATGATGGACATGCTGCTGGCCAAACCTGGGCCAAGTAGAGATGTTTGTTACGCCTCTGTGAAAACATATTTAAGAAGAAATCAAAACAATAGGGGCATGCACTTTTTTTTAGTCAGAGGAGCGGGAGGAGGCAAAAATAAGTGAGGGAAAACAACATGGAGACACCAAGGTCAGTGGAGAAGGTGGGGGAGGAGGTGCTCCAGGCGCCGGAGCTGAAAACCCTCTGCTGGCCGTGGTGAAGACCATGGGGGGAGCAGGTGGTCCCCCTGCAGCCCATGGAGTCCAGGGGGGTGCAGAGATCCACCCACAGCCCGTGGGGAGGTGCCCACGCCAGAGGAGCAGGTGGATGCCTGGAGGAAGCTGTGATCCAGTGGGAGTCCCAGCAGAGACTGAGAGTTGCAAAGGCTGTGGACGAGAGAGAAAGGCCTTGGCCCCGGGATGGAAAAAACCTGGCCTCGGCTCGGGAGCCTGCACCCCATGGACCAGCACTCGTGTTTGCAGCAGATTCCGGCTGGGCTGCTGCTTGTGAGATTGGACCCACGCCAAAGAAGTTCTCAGAGGACTGTCTCTCGTGGGAGGGACCCCATGGCTGAGTAGAGGACTCTTCTCCCTGGTGGACTGACCCTGACCAAAGGGAAACCCCCATACCCTGCCCCACCCCGGAGCTGTTGGTTGTGTGAAAGAGGGAGGGGGGTGAGCTGAGAAATGGTGTCTTAAGAGGGAGAGGGGTGAGCAGAGAAACAGTGTTTGTAACAGAAGAATTGTGGTGATGGACTGACTAAGGAAAAACCCTATACCTTGCCCCCACCCGGAGCTGTTGGTTGTTTGAAGGAGGGGAGGGGGTGAGCTGAGGAATGGTGTCTTAAGAGGGAAGGGGGGTGAGTGAAGAAATGGTGTCTTAAGAGCTTATTTTTACCTCTCATTTATCCTCCGACTCTGCTACGTTAATAAATCACTTTGCAACTTAAGTTTCTCACCTGTTTGCTCATGTTTTTCGTGCGTCCCCTCCCCACCACTGCCTCATCTCAACTCATGAGTCCAGTGTGTTTGTGTTAGTTTGATCCTTCTCTGCATAGCTGCGGCAGGAGAGGTAGGCATTTGGCCAGGGTCAAACCTCGACACATGCATAAGGTATGCTTGCTTAACTTTAGCTTGTCACTTGTACAGAAAGCAAGATCTTCACAAATTTCATCTGCAAACATGCATTTTCCATATTCTCTCAGAAGAAACTTCACCATGAAGAGCTGCTGAACATGGGTAGAGCCCATGTGACATCAGGGCTGGAACATGCTCATCCCTGCACAGAACACAGGGAAAGGGAAAGAGCTTTAAGAGAAAGTTCTTTTGCTAACCTGCAACTTAGAAATCTTAGTTTTCCATGCTAAATAGAGAAGATATACCTCTACACCTATCTCCTATGGAAATAAAAATTTATTGGAAAACTTTTTCACAGAAGTTAGTCTCAAGTGGAACCCATCCCCCTAGCACCCATTCAAAACAACACCTTGGAGAATTAATGACATCCTCCCCCTCAAGAGACCCTCACCCATCCACCCCAGACTCCGAGTGCCAACCACAGGAACATGAGGAGAGCAGCAGTTGAGCTGCTTTCAGGGTGGCAGGAGGAAGGAATTACAGAGACTTTCACTTTGGCCTCAGTACTGCTTTTTACATCCAGGATTTCAGATAGAGATTTATCCAGAATCAACATGATTTGGCACCATCAGGAGGGTAGCAAAGACCCCAAACGAATGCTGAGCTCAGAGTCTTGTGTAACCCATTGCTGCCTCAAGCTGAGTCAAAGTTAAGCGACTAGTTGCACTGAAACTTTGTGTGAAAACCTGTAACACTCCTTCTGAATTAAAAAATTCCTTCTTCAAATAAATTTTCATGAAAACAAAATATTAATAGATCTTTCCACTGTCCCCACAAAACTAGTTATTTCTAATTTTTTTTGTACACATAAACTATATCTGTACGTGCAAGTGTTTGAATATAGAACTGTAGGTACTCAATTTGGAAATATAGATGATTGCTAACATAAAAAATTATGTAGATTTTCATCGTTTTTTAGAGAAGGGAAATGTTTCTTTTGTGTTTCTGAGGACATCGGGTATTGTTTGCATGATTTTATATGAGTTCAGTGCTTCTAAAAGAGAATCCAGTCAAAAGAAAGTTCTGAATGTAACTTCACTCTAAATATAAAAAGATATAAACAATACTAGAGAGAAAAACCCAAGCTGCTGGACAGAATTTTTCTGCAATTTAAGGCTCTTTTTCTAAACTGTTCTTTTATTTGCACAGATACATAATTTTTTTTCTTTATTTGTGAAATATAAGTTCTTAAATTATG
The DNA here is from genome assembly GCA_013400915.1 of Pardalotus punctatus. Taxonomy (NCBI): domain Eukaryota; kingdom Metazoa; phylum Chordata; class Aves; order Passeriformes; family Pardalotidae; genus Pardalotus; species Pardalotus punctatus. The sequence continues at coordinate 188,010 of VZTX01009484.1, forward strand.
CTCTTCTGATTCATCAGGCTGCTTTGTTGTACTCTAGGAGAAATATCCCCCCTCAGTGACTTATTTTTATCTTCTTTATTATTGATAGAGGTAAGACCAGAGAGGGAAAGCTTTTATAGCTACAGCGCTAATATTTAGCACAGAATTCACTTGGTAGCAGTGCAGCTTCAGCCTGGGCTGCCGAGCAAGCAATAAACCCTTTAAATGGCTTGGGGACCACTGGGGCCAGCACTGTGCAGAATTCATGAAGCCAGGCCTGCCAAGGCTGCTGCCTGGATATTGCTCTCAATGCCTGGAGCTGCCTATATGCATCTGGCTGAGCCTCTTTTGTAATCCTGGATATTGATCGATCCTCAAGAGCTCCGCCGTGGGCAAGGAGCTGGAGCTGGAGGTCAAGGCCAGAGCCGAAAGCACCTGCCATTCCCTTCAGGAAAGGGCGCTCTCTGCCCCTTTGCCTCGGCTCAGGCTCCGCTGCTGCTGTGTCTGGGAAGCTGAGCTGCTGTCCCCAGTGCAGCTCACAGCCAGAGAAGGAAGGGCAGTTGGAACAGACAAGGCGATAGCATGAAAAACTGAATAATAAAAAGGCTTCATGGAACCCTGGTAATAAAAGACTAAGAGCACCCTCTGATATATTGATGGGTTCTGCCAATAGGTTCTACATATAGCAATAAAATCTCTTTCTTCCCCATTTCCTACCTCCCTTTATTTATTTTCTTGCTTACAGAATTTTCCAGGACCCCTTACTGTGCTTCATTTCCATTACTCTTTCCAGTTTATTTGCTTTAGGATCAAGATTTCTTTACTTTTTTCCTTCTTTTTTTTTTTTTTTTTTTTTTCAGTAAAATAGTCTGGGGTATTTTTATTCCTTCACGCTTGATAGTAATTTTCTGCAGTCATCTCTGGCCTCTGTGGCCATTTACAATGATTAGTAGTTTTCAAGAGGTAATGAGTTTCTATCTTTTCCTTCTCCCCCTCTGTCTTTCCATCTCTGCTTTTTTCTCTGGCACAGTCTTTCAGTTATTTAAAATAAACAGACAACTGCATAATTATCAATGTTAATGCCAAAAAAGAAAACAGAATTGAGCCTTCTAAATACTAAGGAAAGAGAGGGAGAGCTTGCTAGTATTGCCACATTTTCTATCAAGTCATGGGGTTGGGATTTCTTTTCTCCCCCATTTAATTTTGGTTTAGGAACAAAAGATTTTTGTGTTTGCAGGAGAGAGGGGATGAGTGACTTTAGAGTTGCATTTTCTCTTTGCTAGAGCCTGGCACTTTATTGAAATTTTTTTAAAAAGTTTTCCATCTTACAAATGAAAGCATCTGTTTAAATAAAATGCCACTTGAGAAAAAAAATCATTTAAAAAAATTATTATTTTTCCCAAAGCAGGACTGAAATATCCAGAGGTCAGTAGAAAATGACTAGCAGTCATTTAAAGGTGTCTGTTTCATTTTTCTGAAACCTCCATTTTAGCTGTGGATAAAAATCTTCATTAAATGATCCATCCTCATTTCACACAAAATTACTTGCCTCTTTATAAAAATTGCCGGAGCCTTTTAAATATAGTCATTTCAAAGAAGCCTATTTGTCAAAGCTTTTTGGCCATAAATGAAGCAGCACTCAAAGACAGTAGCCAAGACTGACTTTCCCTAGAGCTGGCTGTGGTCCAAGCGGGATGGGGGTCAAGCAGGAGTGGGGTGAGAGCCACGAGGCAGCGCAGTCTCTTGTTTATGGGGGCTGAGTGTCAGGGCACAGCAGGCACCTCCACCTCTGGACACAAGTCATGCTCATTCTCTAGCCTGAGGGCCAGGGAACAAACCCTAATTTAGTTCATTTTTTAGTAAAAATGTAGCCAGGGAGATCATTGTTCTAAGAATACCTAGTCAGCTTCAGCATACTTTATAAGTTGTTATTATTTCTTACATTCTTGTCTTAATAGAAGGCTGTCTTTGACAGGATTTTTCACAAAAACAAAGTAGGTGGAATTTGACCCGACAGGGACATTAACATGGGAGACCCTGCACAAGCTGCTTTCATGGCCAGTGCAGCTCCAGTACTTTCTCCACTGTTTATTTCTCCCTCAGTTCAATCTCATCCTCTACATTTTGCAGTTGTCATACTGAAGTATTTTGGCAGAATTCACACGCCTATCAAGGTCTGGCCTGGCTCATGTCACTTTACCACACTTACACGCTTGTATACGCTTCAGCCTTACAATAACAGAAACTTAACACACTGTAAATAAACCCTATTGTTTTTACCCATGTGCAAGCCTATTATCATTAGCCTTAACTTCAAAGAGGGTGAGCATGTTCTGACTTATACAACATGATTTTTCCATTCTCCTGCTGATTTCTCCCAATCTTTTATTTTAAGCTTTTTGCAGCTGAATATAGGCCAAGCTTGGATATTTCATCTGCTCACAGAGAAACAATCTACTCAATTCCAACTCTGGGCCCAAGTCAGTCACATTGCACAAGAAATGGAAAATTAAATTGGTCGTATATTTTTTCAGTAAGACCTTCAGGTGGAAAGGAGCCAAATTTTCGAGTGCCATGGTGCTGCCCAGGGGACACAGTATATTCTGCTGGGAGGGAGCCTGCTGGGTTCTGGCTGATCTTGTGCAAAGAGGTACAGCCTTACCGGGACCTGGTGCCTGGCCCAATCAACACCAAAAGGCACATTCAAGATCATTTGGATGGCCTTGGCAGACTGGATGAAGGACTGAATTAGTCAGCATCATGTCTGCAAATTGCACAGTCCTATGGTTTTGGGGTTTTTTAGTGTCACACCTTCGGTTTAGCTTCGTACCATGCTATACTGTTATCTACAGATTAGGCCTCTGCTTCTCAAGAATCTTCTGCCCATTTTTGCATCTTGGAGTATGATAAAAGAAATCCATTTATTCATTTCTTCTTATTTTCTTGTGAAATGCCAACAGAATAAATTTACTTAGGTATACCATGGGGAATTAAGTTACCTATTTTCCTGCCCCCTTTTTTTTCCACTGGATGAATATGGAACAGTATACAAAATGCCCCAACCTAGGTCTCACTAGAAAGAGCTAGAGGAAAAATTACTTTTTTTTTCATTTGTTGATATTCTGTACGTTGGTTTCTAAGTATTGAATTGGCTCTTGAACCTCCAATATCATATATGGACATCCTGTTCAATTTGGTCTTTTTTCTGACCATTCTCAGAGGCACTGTTTTTGGAGATAATAACTAATTTCAAATCTGGTAATTTAAAAAACACTAGCAATGATCAGATGCACTTATTTTCTGGAGTGAACTGAAGCAGCCGTGAACTAAGATTGTTGTGGTGAATGGTTATGTGTAAGCACCTTGATACAAAATAATGTTAAAAGAGGTCCATTTTGCAAAGTGCTAAGTGATACAGTATATTTTCACATGAATATCTGGAAAAGGAGAAGAAATAATACTGTCATTTAAATAACTTCCAGTTAGGAGTTTAGCACCTCAAAAAAAATGAAAGATGTTTTCTTTTGAAGTCTTTCCTGCCAAGCATGAGTAAAACAACAGGTCTGCACTCAGACTCTGGCCCATGGATATTCATTAAAACAAATAAACAAAGAAATGGTAAAGAAAGCATTACACAGTTTAAAGCCTGGTCTAGTATCAGACGAATAATAAATACATTAGTGTTGGCTGAGCAATGGCAAAATATATTTCTACATACCAGAAGATAATGAGCTCACTCAAGGAGCCTTGTGTATGAAAAGATTTCTGAAGAAACACATCACAATATAATTGAGAGTTTATTATTGCTAATTCTAAAACTCTGATGAATTTACATCCCCCGCTTTTCTTTTTCCTTTGATTTGTCTCAGCTTACCCTGTAATGCAGTAAATACATATAAGTGAGCCCAATATGACTTAAAGAGGAAAAAACAGAAAACACAGTGCCTGGAGAGAGGTGCTAGAGTCTACTAGAACAATCATCCAGTTGCTCTCATACAATACAATGAGTTTAGGAGTGGCAAGATATTTTAGTAACAATTATTCCTTTTTTAGGCTTTCTTTTTTTTCAATGCTAAATCCTGGCCAACATATTTTAAACCTTACGGATGCCAAGTGACAAAATGTCTTCAGTCTTTTAGCACACACTCTTAGTAATCATAACAACATTTTTGTATTATTATAGGCAGTATTGGCAGTGTGTTCAATTGTGCATGGAATAAATAGCTCGCATTAGCAGTTTGCCTTAAATTTCATGTGACGGTAGCAGCCAGTTTAATTAAGTGCATCTTTCTGGGAAATCAGGAATAACAGTAATGAATGAACCTGCTGCTGACCTGCAGCAATGAGAAGTCCTTTAGAACATTTCTGAGTTTGAAACTCGGTGTCACCCAAAGCTAACTACTCTGTAAAGCTGTGATTGGGAAAGGCAGCCAATACCAGCAATATTCATCTTAGTTTCATAATTATCCCTTTCTTCCTTACTAGCCTTGGTCAATTTGTATCTCCCATGATTTTCCACTGTTGTCCGCTGATGGGATTTTCAATATAGTGATTCAACCAGATGAGAGGCTGCTCCATGATTAGATACCTGAATTCTTCCACAAAAAAACATATCTAAGAAAAATTTAGATATTTTGGCCAGTTAACCAAAAGCAAGAAGCAACCATTTGGTTTCACAAAACTAAATGTGTCTATTCAGATACCAACCTAAAACATGTGTGAGGGAAGGAGAAGCAAATACCTTCTGTAGGAGAATTGTCTCTGATTTTATAAAAAATCCTTTTCAAATAAAAAGCAAAACAAAGAACCTTTTCACTGGAAAATACCCAACTAACTCTAACATTGACAGATTGTGACTTCTGAGAAAAAGCCAAAAACAAGCACAAAGACATAGAGCCTAAAAAACTTGCCTTGTGAGGAAAAAATTGAAAAAGCTGAGGGCAAACATTTGACAAAGATGGAAAGACAAATAGATGCTTAAACATATTTGAACTGCATAAACATCAAGCACAGAGAGAATTTCTGTAGTTAGACACATGCTGTCATAGAACAGATTAAGGAGACTTGTAGTCATGGGGCAGCTTAACAAGACAGGAAGTCAGAGACACAGAGTACATTTTCATGGGTGACATCTATTTTACCAATAGCAGTAAAAAAATCAAAAACTTTTAAAGTGCACTGCCTAATGTTTGGGACTTAGGGAGGGAAGCAGAAAACAAACTAAACAAATGGGAATAACAAAGAGTAGAGATGATATTATACAGGAAATATAGGAAAAGTACAGAATATCCTATATCCACATTGGTAACGAAATGTGCTGAACAGATTAACAGAGCATTTTCTGATTTTTCATTTCTATGTGTGTCCAGAGACCAGAGTATAAAGAACCTGAATACCATGCATGTGACACCGTAGACACAGAGGAGAACATTGCTGACAGGCAGTCATCACTGGTGACAATTATTTAAATAAAAATGAGAGATTTCTAGGAAAAGGCATAGGCAATAGCTAAAAGCAGCAACAGTAAGCAAGAAAAGGAATGAGGGAGAAACCATGAACAGTCTCCTGAAGCAGTTTGAACTCTGCCAAAGGGCTCAGTCAAGAACAAAATGTACAGCAATTTAGTAGTAAAGAGAAGAGACATGAAGGGAAACCTTTCCTTTCCCTTCATTTTCTCCTCATTAATTAGTAGCAGTGATATCACCTAAGCAAAGCAAAAGGCAAATTAAGAGACCAGAAACAGTACCTTGCACTCAAAGTCTCTGAAATTATGACCAGTTATGTAACACTCCTATTTCTAAGAGAAAAAAGAATTTTACATTTAACAATGTTAAGGATACAACTAAGAATCACAACCATCATAATTAAGATTTTTTTCTATTCATCACTGTGTCAAAAGTTTAACAAAGCTAGCTATGAAAAGCTTAAGTGGAAAAATTCTAGAAATCACAAATAGGAATGAACCATAAATTGCAGGATTGTCATGAGTATGTGCTTTTGACCCAGATGGTCATCAGCCAAATTTTGAACGAATTAAGATAAAGATGCTGGCTAAAGAAAAGTCTTTAAAATGTACATAAAACCATAAAGAACCCCAAAGAATCAAGATCTCAAATCCAGGAGCAAGAAGTTAGAATATTTTCAGTAGTTCAGAGAGAACATTTCTAGCACTTTCTTCAAAATGTTTGGAGCCTATATCCTAGTAAGCAAACAAGGACTATGAGAGTGGGTAAGGGAGGGGATGGAGCGAAAGATACTGAGGTTCAGCTGAGTACCCTGCAGAGCAGCTGAGGTGCCTTGGGTGCTTTGCTGCTGATCTGACATGGTAGCAAAGCTTTCCCATAACTGTGTTGTGGAGATGAAACAGAAAAATAAATATTTCCATGCACTTACCATGTTAGCTTTGCTTCAGATTAAGTCTTTGAGTGTTATTGTTACAGGGCCAGACCACAATACTCACACAATCTATACATAATTTGGCTGGTCATAGTTAATTAAAAAAAAAAAACAAACTAAAAAACAGATCTGGATTTAATATTTTTCAGTCTTGAGAGAGCTTGAGAAGTTTAAAAAGCAAAATAAAACCAACTAAACGCGCTTCACCTCCATATCCACCCCAAGGAGCTGTGGAAAGGAGAGGATTCTTGGGAAATTACACTGATAATCTACCCTACTCTCTTTCAGGGGTCCTAATCCAAGCCCTGGGGCCAGAAGCACAAACAGGGCCTTGTTTTAAGCAGCAGTGGCTGAATTCTCCTGCCATGTGGTGACACTGGTTCAGGGGAAAAGAAAAGGGGAAGGGGAAAGGGAGAAGCCCTGCCGTTTCCATCAGTCAGACAGACAGGGAATTGAGGAAGGAGCAGAAGTTGTTTAGGACTGTCTAGCAAGTGACAACTGCTTGATTGGCAGAGAGCCACGATGAGCATGCTGTGCCTTTAAAATAGGTGTCTATCTTCAGCCTGGAATATATTCAAATCAGGTTGCATAAAAAGCTGTTCCAGCTACTTACAAGCTACTTACAGTAATTAAAAACAGAGAGCTGCCTTTGTCTCCCAAAACCTGCACAGAATAAAAAGCAAGCAGAGCAAAACAAAACAAACAACCAAAAAAAAGCAATTCCCAAGGTCAGTTCTAAGGTATCATCATCGTTTCCTGCATATGAAATTTACATTTGCATTCACAGGGCTACACTAAGTCACTACTCTGCAGCACTTTATGACATACACTGCAGGAGGTGAAGGTCCTACCGAATATAGGAGGACTTAGTCTACGTAATTTGGATAGTAAAATACAGGCAGGGACAGATTAGTCAAGCTCCTAGTTGGCATGGTTAGGGGTGGGCAGGCAAACTATTATGCTCCAGTCTCCTGCTCATCTTGTTTCTTCCTCGGATTTATCTACATTGGCCAAAAATGTCACACACCCAGCAATCCAGTTTCTGAGTGCTCCCAGGGCAATTTAACAATGTGAGGCCCAAAAATACGAGGGACTGATTGCAGAAACTCGATTCCACCTGATATACACGAGCCTACTACAATTTTCACTTGGAATGTCTGAATGTACTCAAGGCATGGAGGTTGCTCAGTCTTCCCCAGTGCTCTGCAAAGGTGTGTACCTGTAGAAGAGCATAAATTAATTTAATGAAGGGGTTTTTGTCCCAGTCTGGTCTACTTGCAAACATGGACCTCATTTGAATGTCAGGAAGGCAAAACAGCAGCATTCCTTCCACAGAGGAAACACTCACGTTCGGATTTCTAAAGCAGTGGAGTTCTCAACCAGGTACCATCACTGTGCTTTAATTCCAGACCACACAAAAAGGAATGGAAAAGAAGCTAAATGTATAGTTAGGTAATGAGGCATTAACTTTCTCACAATTTGGAAAGATAGAAAGAATGATAGTACAATTTTTTTTTTTTAAATTCATATACACATATATAATATATTAATACTATATATACATATATAAGTAAAATATATTGAGCAATACTAGTAGGACTATCAGCTTCTTCAGCTAAGTTAACACATTAGGATTTTCCACTGTCAGTGAACACTTACACAGAAAGTGCTATGGCAAGTGAACCTTGCATGTTTGACATAGAGCATTGTAAGATATGTATTTGGGGATTTCTTCAGGGATTTGGGGATAAGTGTTCAGGGATTACCAAGACCAGCAGACCAATCAAGGCAAGGCTGCTGCAGCTACCTGCCCCCAGGTCCACCCAGCAGCCAGGCTGAGCACGTATTCCCAAGAGGTGCACAGGAAAATACCTGTGTACGATACACACACAGAGCTGGCACACAAACCATCACAGCCATGCTCAGCACCCACACAAGCACACATAGCACCAGAAGCCCCTTCCTTTTCCCCTCTGGACAGCCAGGCTATTCCCATATCCCTTCTTTTTAATCCCTTTCTTTCTCCACCTTTTGTGCCTCTCCTAAAAATCCCATAATAACTTTAATGGAATCCCAAAGGGCTCTTCTCTTGCATTCCAGTGAGTCTTGTCCACATATTCATCTTTGCCATGGGGCTGAAGGCTCCCTGAGGACAGCTCCAGGAGCAGCTGGGACACAGTGTTATTCAGGTTTCCTTGCCTGCCCTTGTGTGTCTGTGCTCATCTGTGTTGCTGCAGACGAGAATTTCATCACACAAACTCCCACTCCCACTCCAACTGAAGCATCCTTTTTCACCAGTCTACACAAAACAATTACTACAAACTCAATCCAACTCTGATTTCTTCCTGGAAACACTAATAAATACCTTTAATAAATACAATTGAATCAAGAAAGACAAATGATTTATCATTTTTCAATTCCATCTATTAATAAATAGCAGAGAGTTAACCTAATATTCAGGAAAGATGGCTATTCATTATTTGCAACTTCCTTTAAAATTCCTCCTAGTAAAAGAGTCTGGGCTGGAAAATGGGCTCAATCAACATAGAAACTTTTTGTAACTAAGATGTAAAAATTCTCTCTCTCTTTTCCTCTTCTATCCCCTGGTGTTTCTCACTCTTCAGCTTGTTTGGAGAAAACGTCAATTTATTGACTTTTGAACCTTTCTTCTAGTGTATTAGAAAAATTACTCCTCTACTTCCAATATTTAATTTCAGAGAGGAATTTTTTTCTATAAATTTTCAGTTAATTTAATAAAATAACACTATCTTATTCTAGTGGAGTAAAATACAGTAGTTTTCCCTACTGAAAACTTTATGGGAAGCTTGGGGATATTTTATTAACTATTCTTCCCCTAGCATATCATATACTTTTAAAATGTTCATATTTTACTGAAGTGTTTGCAAATACATATATCATTTCCATGTGGCTTTATTTGTTTGTAACATATTCAAGTGTGATCAAAGTAATATATAAATTTCAGGGTCATTTTTATTCAAAATATTTTTTAAAAGATGATGCAACTTTCATAATAGACTGCAATTTTAAATTTGATTAGAAAAAATACCCTCTCAAATGCATGTCATTTTACTAACATTCTACTAAGTTGTTCATTGTTCATATTAAAAATGGCTTAATTTATTTTAAATGGCTTTTTAAATAGTTATAAGTTGTCAATAGTTAGCAAAATTACCTTTATTCAATTGTAAAGGCTACTCATTTTATTAAATATGTTTTCAGAGCATGTCTAAGCCATTAATAGAAAAGGACAATTTTTATAATGTAGTATACTGTCTATCTTTGCAGTAATCTGTGGTGCTTGATAATATAATTGTCATGTCCTGTAAATGTATTGTAAATGCATTGTAAGACCTTTAAGTCACTGTACAGTACTGACAGCTTGGTTTTAAATCTGTCATTGACTCCCCACAACTTTTATACAAAAATCTATGGGGCTTGTTACCACCAAGGAAATAGGAATTAAACACTTCCAATGTCTCAAGGTATACATGGGAAGGAAACAGATTAGGAAAGACCAGGCAGACTAAATAGCAAATTATATAATCTGAAATACTCAGAAGATCATGGTTGCTGAAAAGGAACATTTTATCTTCTATGTTTATTCTGGTCATATGTCTCACAAGGGTTATGCTGCAAGGTGTACACACCATGAGGGTCTATAAACCTTGTTTTGCTCATACAAGAAGGAGCATTACATGCATCACTGTGAGGATAACAAGAAATAGTTCAGTGTCTCTGGAGAAATTAAAAAACACATCCTGGAAAATGATCAGCTAGTTTTGTAGAAGAGAAACTATCCAAAATACAAAATCACAGAGCAGAAGCATGGAAAAGAGCATGAATTTACAATAGCCCAAACTCAGAGGAGGGGCCAGCACAGTTTAGATATCCAGATACAGGACATCACATCACGATCTTGATGAAGATCAATCTGCTGCAATATGCTCAGTGTGAAGCCATTCTCTAACAGAAATGTATCAACTGACATATTGGAAAGAATTCTGATAAAGGCAAAAAAAAAAAAAATGCAAGTAATTTTATCCACCAATCCAAACTCATCTGCTCCCTCTAGCCTGATGACCTATAGACATCTCTCTCTTCTCCAGATTTGTCTCCTTCGTTACGGGATAAAATCTGTGTCTGTCTCTCTGACATCTCCTCACGGGTGTTTAGCTGTCAGCTGAAGTTCAGGGTGGTTAAAACAGAACTGTGATTCCCCCTCCCCAACTTGGTTTCTCAATCTGTGTAGACAATGCCATTATTCTGCCTGTCACTCAGGCTCACAGCATGGACATCATCTTTGGAGAGCAGTCTGAGCTGGCAGTTTCCATCATTTCAAGACAGCCTAAGCATGAGCAGCCACAAAAAGCATAACTCAATTTTCCTGGGGGAGGTTTGAGCTGGATCAGCCCCCTAACCCTGCTGGCAGCAGAGCTCCATAGAAACTAATGGAATTGGGAGAAACAAACCATATAGTGCCCCTTTTGACAACATCCTGTTGTGCCTTACAGTGATTATTTAGTCTGAATGCCAATGTTAATATCTGGATTTTTTTTCTCACATGTAACTGCAGAGGTGAAGCTCCTCTCCCACCACATCTAGCTCCTGCACTGTCCTTGGAAAGTGAGACCTTGAACACCATAATCAGACACAACTGAGCTCTCTTCAGAATGCTACTGGAGACCCTGTGCTCTGAAGCTGCTTTGACCATTTCTGTCCATCCTTTGCTTCATAAGCTCGCTTCCTCTGACATACCCAATGTGAATTGCTTATTTTCAGTGTCAGGTGGTCCTGACTTCACAACTGTCATGCCAGTCTTCAGATCCTGCTCAAACATTCACTCTTTAGCAGGCTTAAACTTAACTCTTAGCATAATAAGCAAGATGCATCCAATTAGCATCAAAGCAAGATGCTCCAGTTGCATTTAACCAGAGTTTAGCCCCCAGCCTCTGGATTATCCCATTATTCTCTATCTGAAAGCATTGATGGAAAATGTACCCAGGAATGCCTCCTGCTCCCTGCTTTGTTCCTCTCAAGCTCCAGCAGAAAAAAATTACTTCAGCCCCAGCCCTTGTCCAGAGCAAGGAGTCCATCTGCTGGCAGACATTCCTCTCTTATCCACCCAAGACCCACCCACCCACACACACAGACAGTAGGCAAAACTACTCACCACTCAGTCTCATTCCAGTTGAAACTGTTCCTCAAGGAGCTGCAGACTTGTGTTTTCTGGGAGCTTGCTGTTTTGGAGATCTCTGTATGTACTTATCTACAGCCAGTCTCTTCAGTATTTAAATGCACACCACTCAGATTTGTTAGTAACTTACTGCTGAGAGAAGCATCTCATAGTTAGCACAGAGTACCATCAGCATTCACACCTTTAATGAACAATAAGGTAAATGTTTTGGACCCACACTTTTGGTGCTAAGCATCAGAGCTCACACTCAGTAAGTGAAAGCCATAGCTAGTTTTCCTTGCATTCCCATTGCCAGTCATACCAGCAGTCTCTTGCCTTGAAGCATGGAAGGGAACAAGATCTTCATTTTCAGGATCTCTGAGAGTTATAAGAATTGCAAGAGCAACATGGTTGGTGGGAAAGACATCAGCTGTTTTAAAGCTAAATATAAGAGATGCAATATGAGTAGTGAATAGAATACACTTTATCAGGGACGTGGTCAATAGCTGTTCCACCACAAGCATAGGAAATATATGTCCTCTCTGTTAGTATCGGAAATCCACTCTCAAAGTGATCTCTTTCCTGCTATAGCACATATATGTGATAAAGTGTCCAAGAATAAACACAAAGAAAGGAAAAGATTTTGAGATTGTTACGACAATGAAAAAAAATAAAGGAAGTAAAACTCATGCAGAATTAGTTAGGGAAAAATGTGCTTAACAATACAATATATAACCCTGCAAAATAGTCTCTAGAGGGTATAGATGGAAATATCATCATTCAAGGTATTTGTACATAGACAGGACCAAGCACAGCAGAACATACAGTACAGGAAGGGTAAATCTGCCTTGACATGGGAATTAATCACATGCTCTTAATTATAAACTGACCAGTGATGCAACATTAAAACTTGGAGTGAAAAACCAATCTCTGTTTTCTAGACTTTGTCTAGACCTAACAGTCTTTCCCCTTTCTAGTTTCTGTGATTTCCACTTATTTTAAATTTGTTAGTGTAGCAAGAGTATTTGAAACACAGTGAAACAAAGACGATGGAAGACGGATCTAAAAGAAGGGAAACAAAAGAGTGATTCCACCATGTTGCAGGTTCAAATGACAATGTGCCCTATCAGGAATTCTCACCAAGTTCTCCCATGGAACACGTGAGTCCAGCAACACTTTTCATGTTCTGTTAATACACCCAGCTGTGCTACAGGGGACTAACCTCATTCCCCCTGTCCCAGATGCTCTGTGCTTCACTGGGAGTTTAAAGCAGCCAGCTCAGCTGGAGAATACTTCACCTTGCACATGAGTGACTTCCAGCAATACAAAATTTTTCTTTTAGCCTTTACTGCAAGGGACGTAACCAAGGGGAACAACAGAAGCCAGAGAGAGTCCACATCTTGGTAGTACTACATCCTTCTCCAGGACATCAACCTCCTGGGAGTCATAAGTAAGGCATAAATGAGTGCTCAGAGATTACTGCAAAGCGGCCAGGGACCAACACGGTTCCCAGGTGGTCCTAGGATAGAAAGGCATAAAAGTAATTTAAAGCTGACTTTTCTTCCCCGCAGCAACACGCAGCTGAACACAGCTCCAGAGATCTTGGAAAGTAAGCCTTATGCTTCCAGCTTTGATATGTTAATTCAAAGTTCAGGTTTTAGTAGACAATTTGAATCTATTTTTATATATGATTTTTGTTTAAGAAATATTTGATTATGACAAAGTAATTATACCCAGCAAACTGTATAAAATCAATTAAAGCAAAGCAAAGTGAAAATTAGCCTGAATGTTTTTCTCTCATAGTGCTAAGCAGAGATACTTGGCAATCTCCTGATGGGCAGGAAAAGGAAGAAGAGAGCATCACCTTGCAAACAGTGAAGGGGCATTCAAGACTTCTACTCATAAAAATTAGTAAATTCACTTTATAATCCTGACTGATCACTAGGTTTTCCAATTAAATTGAAAATCTCATACAAATGTCAGAGCAAAATCAAAAGCAAGGATTAAATTGAGCAAAGTTACTTTAAACACTGGTCAAAGGAATATGTTCCTGTTCAGTGTTGTAGATAAGCAGCTCAAAAGGTTCATCTTTTCTCTACCAATGACCTTTCAAGTCTCAAAATTTTAGAATGGAAATTACTTGTGAAAGCAACAGGAAGAGAAATATTTGGGTAGGTGCCATCTATTTTGCAGACCCTTGATTTCTGTGTAATACAGGAAAGAAATACTGCAGGAACAATCCTTGATGTCAGAAGATGGAGTCTCCTGGCACAAGTGTGCAGGGAAAGCCAGGGTTTTTCTCTGAGGCCATATGTAGAGTCAGAGTTGGGGTGATGTGCTACATGACAGTATAGCTGTTACTCATCCTTACCCCTCACCCACCACTCTAAAATATATCTTGTGAAGCCGTTCCTCAATTGGACATTTATACCTTAGCACATGAGGATCTGTAATTAACCCCTGCTTACCAACGGCTGGATCCTCACAAACACACCCAAGAGGCTCTGTGGGAGCCAGCCCTGTTCCTCCATGGACAGAACCAAGGACCTGGACCCAAAATCCATGGCTGCACCCACCCTGTCTCATCGCAGTGACGCTGAAGTGGCTCTGCACTAAATCCCCAAGGAAGCCCTGTGGAATCAAGATGATCAATGCTTCCCCCCTGCCAGACAGTCTCAGATCCCCACTGCCCCAGTAGCAGTAGATGCACATGGCCACTAGCCACTGAATTTACGTAAATATTGGATCAGAAGTCACATTTTACAAGTGACAAATATTGATCTGATTTGCAGCAATACAAAATCACTGATTAATGAGTAGCACAGCACACATAAGTGCCTGCAGATTATATAGACATGGTATTTTTGGCAGTTAGAGCCATATCTTTCATCATGAAGTACCAGAGTTTTTTATTTTTTTTTTAACTGAGACAAGGAAATGATTCAATATCAAATATTTAAAACAAGCTTCTGTGTCAAACTTTTACAAAACAAGTGTTCAAAGTCTAGTTGGTGTGGTTTTCTTTTTGCTTTTTTCTTTCTTTTTTTCAGCTGCCCGAGCTTATTTTTACAAGTGGTTTTTCCATATAAACAGAAATCTTCCTGAAAATTGGACTAGAAGTCTTCAAATCCCAAATCCTTTCAAGGACAAATGGCCTATTTCATCTTAGTTTAAATTAATTATTGTACATACATTATGTGAACCAAATTGCTTCAGAAAAGGAAGGAGAGGAAGTCTGCACTAGATTATGCCAGATTAATTTCAGTGCAACTCCTTCAATTTCAATAAGAATAATTTACACCACCATCACTAGGAGCAAAATACACCACAATGTCTGGCAGTTAATGGAAACTCCGTAATTCTGGCAGATGCAGTGCCCAGTTTTCAGCTTTCTTTGTATAATCTTGTAGTTTTTTCCAACTGATTAAAGCAAGTACAGAGAGAATCCATCAATTTTCACCTCACTCTGGTTGCTCTTAGGGATTATTTCTTACTTTGAATGAAGTCCTTCCAAAATCTCTTAAAGAAATATGGGGATTATAAAGGGTAATTTATTTTCAAGATTTTTTCTTTCTTCAATTAGATGTTGAGCTAGTTTGCAGTCTGGTCACTCAGAATAAAGTTAACACTATATATATACACAAGTCTCTTCTTGAAAAGAGGTCACCTGGATTTGCTGCTTATTTTTTCCATGAAAATTATTCATATTATTGTATTAATATGAGATTAACATGTAAACATGGTTAGTTTAATACTGGAAACCAATGAAGTAGGTAAGCAATAAGAAGCAATATTTGAAGGAACAGGAGCAGGCCAGGAAGAAATTAGGAGTCTTCAGGCAAGACACAGGAAAACTTCTACACGGTCAGGAGTATTTCTCAGGCAAAAGCATTTTTGGAGAAAATCTTACAGCTTAACTTGAGGTGTGACATATATTGCTAAATGAGAATATGATTTGGCTAAAGAGATTAAAATGACTTTTCCTTTCAACTTTCCCTTAGAATGAATTATATTTAATAGAATTAAGGAAAAATCAAACCCCCTATATAACAAAAAAACCCAAACCCAACAAAAATGCAACTAAAACAAAACAAAACTGCACAACTCATGAAAATCATGAAGAACAAGTTATAAAGGAACTAGAAACCTTTAAACCAGACAGAGAAATATTATGCAGAGAGTCACAAAGGCTATTTATGTTTTCCTCAGTCACAGCATACATTTTATTATTGTTGTTCCCAGCACACTGAAAGCGTTCAGCTTTGGAAGTTCTAATATATTAGAACGTTTGCCTGACAGAGAACAGGCAGAAAGTAAAAACAGGGTCTGGGAAACTTAAAACCAACCAAAAAAAAATTAAAACCCCACCTAGAATTGTTGTATTAGATGCATTTACTTGGCTGATTTACAGGAAGATGCAGGGAGGAGGGAGAGCAGCTACACTAAGCATAGGACTGACCACAATTAATGAGTTGTGACCAAGACAGACATGAGCAGTTTCACAGCAAACAGATTTCCATTGTTCATGAGAAGTTAGAAAACGCTGCTGCTTAGAAAAATACCAGCTGTATCCAAGAAACTGTCAGCTGCTGTTATCAATATTGCCTCTCAAGTCTTGACCCACTGCCCAGAAGTCCACTGGGTGACCTTGATCTCAATGGCTTGTGGTGGTAAAGCAATAGCTATAAATAATGCATTAAAAGTGTCCTTCCATGTCAGCAGACTCACATTTGTCAGGCATTTCCATACTATTCTGGGCCACTTTTTATGGTGTTCTCTTAATGTGCTGTGCATTTTTCTTCAACTGCTTTAACACAGATTTATCCCTTCCTTAAATACAAATATATTAATATAGATGTGTCTCTTCATCAAACGTGGCCTGAAAAACAACAGTTGGTGAATACAGTAGGGGAAGAAAAAGCAGTTTAGGGATATTACATAAAATGTTGGCATCTTAACTACTTTTTAAATGGTGTTTATTGTGAGGGAGCAACTTGCATGTTAATAATGGGTTTTTTTGTAATCTGATGATTCCAAGTGTTTTACAAAGCAGATAGTTACATTCATGGGAATGCAGAATATCATTATAGGCAATTAAGCATAAGCAGGGATATGACTTTATAAACTCAGTAACTTCTTTATCTGATCTCTTTATCACCAGATAATCAAAAAGAGCCACAGAATTTACTCTTTTGCCAATTGCAAACCTCTGCTCCAATACAGGATTACCAGCCCCTTAACCCAGCTTTCTCATCCACTCAAACCTCCCAGCAATGGACACTCCACACTCCTCCTTGACACTCTATCTCCAGCTCACTGTTAGAAGGTTTTCCCAAAAGCTAATAGAAATCACACTCCTCAATGTATTGAAGACTTCCTACTTGGAATTGATTTTCTTTAACCATTCTTTCTTAATTGCTGCCTTTCTCCTTCACATTCTCTGCAAGACTCCCCTGTCGTAATCAAATCTGGTAGAGTCCTCCATTAATTCCTTTGTTCTCCATCAGTACAAAAGAAGTGTATTCCAACATAGTCTGATAAAATTTTGAACAGACCCTACTGTTCAGTTGCACTCAGTCCCCGACAGGTAAAGATCCCTCTTAAAAGTCAGATGTTAGATAACTTTGCTAGATTAAAGTTTCATCCATTAGATCCTTCTGCTGTGATAGAAATTCCCTTGTTTTATCATAGATTTACAGTAGACAACTACCCATTAAAATATCCCTGTTCTTTTCTCTGTTTTTTTATGACATTAAGGCTGTCAAGGGGACTATTTTTCCTCACCTCTTAGACTATTATGGTATAGGTATCTCTTTATTCACGTCTCATTTCCCTCTTTACTGCCAGTCAGTCCTTCCTAAAGAAACTCTTTCTATTTTAATGCTTGATTTTGTTTGTCTTTACATAACTAGGATTGGGTACTGGGACTTTGGGGTCCTGCTTTTCCTCAAATTACCTATGGCTTCCTGTGAGCTTGTGATGCCACCTCCACCTCTGAATCCCATTTCCACATCCTCCCCCTTGTGAGATTAGCAGGTCTCAGAAGATATCCTTCATGGGACTGTGGGACACAGAGAAAGAGGAACACAGGCCATCTTAAAAAAAAAAAAAGCATCTCCAGCAAGCTCTTGAAGCTAGGAAACGTGATTCTAGGGAAATTTGGCTGTTAGCTTTGAAATTAGTGTCCTATATTAGAGAGGGTACATTTGAAGCAGAGGTGTCCCCAAGAAGAGGCAGTGGAGACCAGCAGTGCAGTGGTGTCCATCCCTTCACACCCTGCAGATGAGAGAGGTCCAGAAGGAGTGCTTGGAGTCAGCAAGAACAGAAGATTCATGAGGCACCTGCTGAGTCTTCATCTTCCCACTCTTAAGAGTGTTCACTTATAGCTGAGTTTCCAGACTTGTAATCAGGAACTTACTCCTTTGATGCACTTGCTGAACCTTATTTGTTTTTTAAACAAACAAACAAAGAAACAAACAAACGTACATACCCCCAAACCCAACCAACCAACCAACCAACCAAAAACACCCAACCAAAAACCTATTTCTGGTTTTGAGCTAGATTTCAAGTAATGTTATGAACACAAGGCACCTTTCCCAAAAATGCAAAAAAATAGTCTTATTAATGCAGTTACAGAAGAATCCCTTTGGTGCCTAGAAACCAAGACAACTTTGGAGTGTCTGAGCAGCTGGGATGTGTTTCCCACCAACCTGCTAAAGTCTTTTGAAACATAAAATCATCAAGAGCCAAGACATGGAAAGAGTCATTCCAGTGAGACACTAACCAGTGCCTTCTGGCAAAGGACAAGTGACAGAGACACAGCCCAGGACTGTAGGAATCCCCATGTTGTCATAATCTATAAACAAGAAGTTTTGGGAAAGTTTCCAGGATTCCTTGCCATTTTCGTATCAGCAGCACAAGTTGCCGGGAGAGACTTCTCTGCTTTTTCCAGTGCCTATCAACACACAACGTGTGTCCCAAATCCTTCACTGGGAAATTGAAAGTGAAATCGTGAGAGAAACCACGCAGTCTTATACACGATAGACTGCTTTGTGTAAGCTTGAAGAGGAATTCAACTCAACTGGTAAAATGCCATGTGGATTAATTAAGGGGCAGTAGATAACCCTTAAACTTCTACAAATACTCAAGATAATGCTGGATAGCCATTAGTTAATTCTAGGTAGGGAAGATGATGGCCCCTAGATGAAGTAAGCTGTGCTTTTTTCAGCTTTGTGGACATTTCAGCTAGTGTTTTACTGTCCTCTATAAGCAGGATTTTTGATAAGTGCAAATATATTAATTGGCTTTTCTAGGCTCTGCTTCCTATAAGAGAACAGAAGTCTTCACTGTTGATGAAAGTCCATCTGTTGGTAGTAAACAAGGACATCAGGTAGACTTTAAATCTGGAAGTGATGATAAAACATGACATAATTATCAGCATAGTTGTTAAGTTAATTTTTATTGTGGATAGGAACATTCTACCTTGCATCATGCGACAATCCTCATCTGCTGTCAGGAAACACATCCTATCAGAAACAGGATTTTTTCCCAACCTCATATTTGAAAGTATGTTTAAGGTATGCTATATTCTATTAGCAAAACAAACACTTGTACAATGTCCCCATGCCAAAGAATCATGCACAATCATTCTGTCAGAGAATCTGAAAATATCTCAGATATTATAGATGTTTTAGTCAAAGAAAAACTTTAAGTCATAACCAATAATACACTACTTTTAAAAAATAAGTTACACAGATATTGAAAAAAACTTATAAAATATGCTTATTTGGAATTGATCTTAAAAAATTATAATCAATGTTTCCAGAAACTTGACCTTCTTCACCTCAGCTAGAATGTCATGCCATACAAATGCAAGCATGATTTTAGTTATATTACCCCTTCTCTTTCACTGCTGATGATGCTTTCAGTAGAGACAGAGCCCGTGGACAATATATGTAAAGTATATTTCACTTTCTAACAGATGGTGAACAAGCATGAATGCAGTTCTTTAGTTCTGACTTTAAACAAACCAGTTTAAACACCAGTGAGTATCATGCACCTCGTTTTCTGAGGACGTAAGTTATGTTCAGCTGAACAGTTAAACAGAGGCCTTGGAGAAGAGTGGTGTGTGCCAGACACATAAAATACCTTTACATTATGAAAAAGGGCTTTATGCTTCTCTATGGCTGTACCCAGCCAAATAAAAGTGCGTTTACCTTACTGCAGCTACCAAATTAAACAAATTAGTCCCAGCCAAATATGAACCCACTGGCTCTGGGTCCTGAGGAGCACTGGGGAAACACAATTCCCTGATGCAGCTGCTGGGCACTGCTGCCAGGCAGCAGGTCAGTATGGGCAGTGACGCCGAGGGCAGCGAGGGTGCCTGGCCCCTCAGTGCAGCATCCTCAGCCTCACCCAGACTAGGAATCCTTCTGAACCTGAGTGTACCAAAAGATCTTTATTCTAAAAGAGGTCAGCTGGGCTACAAACCACCACAATTTCTTCATTTATGGTGAGGTACTGTCCAGGCTGTTGCCTTTTTCTTATTTCTTTCAGGCTTCACACAAGCAGTGTTGGCAGATCTTGGATGGCTTGGTGATAAGCTACAGATAGGAAACAACCCTGATTCACTGGCCCAGCACCACACCTTCTTAGCTTCAAACAGCCCTCACAACACACAGGTGACAACTGCGGTCACCAAAAGTCTCTGTTTTCCACTTTCAGGTGTAGCTTTTTCCAGAACTTGGTAGCTCCCACCCAAACTTATTACAGGCACACATGAGTAGAGGGCTACATGCAACGTTGAGAGTTGAAGCTGTCCAAAGTTGCAATGTTTATCTATATTGAACTAGAGGGGCCAAGAAACTCATTTAGAGGAATTATTTTGCTGCCTTTCCTTCCTACCCCGCTCAACCTCCAGCCCTTGCACTGCCCCTGCCAAGAACATCCAAGAACATTTTTCTTTCAAGCCTCAGTGTTTGCCCTGACACTTGCACTCCTGTGCTTGTCTGCTGCAGAAGGTTCAGGGCATCGTGCTCACCATATGCAACTGCCCACAGAGACGATGAGGACATGGCCAGCTGCTGGCAGGAAAAGTGACATTCTCTTACACTGATGTGACATTTAATCCTGGGTTCAAGGAAATGTATGGCATGATATTTATTAACTAGTGGAGCCATCCTATAACAGTAGAAATTGGCTGCAGCTGTGACAGCCTATGAACCTGTCCAGGAAACTGACTGGGGGGTTCTGAGGAAGAAAATCACCACCAAATTTTAGCATCTTCCAAATAAATTGTTTTCCTTTACCAAATGTTGCTACTGCACTGTGTCATCAGCAGAGCAGGGAGTGAGGCCCATTCCTGGCCAACTGTCTCCTTCAGATTTGTGGGAGAGGAGAGAGTCAGCTGCACCTGCCTGCTCTGCAGTGCAGTAGTATGTGACAAAGGACGCTGGGGCCACTGCTCAGGAGACAGCCCCAAAAAGGTGGCCCATCCCAGTTCTGACTCGCTTTTTCCTGTGACTCCAGGGAAGTCAGCCCTAGCTATAAGCTTCCTGGTTATAAGAAAACGCTAGATATAAGCATACACACGTGCATGCACACGCACACACATATATATTTTTTTCTTTTACCTTTACATATATATATATATGTGAATGCAAACATACACATGTCTAAACATACATACAAATATATATGTCTGTGGATACATATATATGTGTGTATATATATAGGCATGACAGGGAGTTATGATGAAGCTGAACAGAATTCAGCATATCACAGCTTTTCCATTTGAGCCGTGTACAGCAGAAGGATTTTATTGGATTTTTATTTTTGTTTGTTTGTTTGTTTTTGTTTTTTGTCACCTTGCTGCTGCAGATAGGAGCAGTTTGGGGGAGGGGAAGGATGCCCAGAGGCTACTTCATAAAGCTGGGGTGCTGCTGCCATCTAGTGAGGTGTGCTTGCCCAGGGACACACACACACACACACACTCATGGAAAGGTGTGGAGGTGCCTCTGCGTTCGCATTTTCCAGGTAATGCTGGGAGCACCGCGTCACTCTGAAATCAAAGGGGCAGTTTGGAAGCTGAGCCATAGGACAACAAGGCGTACAGCAAAAGTGCTTGTTTCCCATAGGGAAGCCTGCAGTACAGCCAGGCTACAGCCTGTGTGAGGGCAGTTTATTAGGATGGTTCAGTGAGGCTGCATCAGAATCTGCTAATGCCTGAACATTACCACTTCAGAGAAAATATATGGAGCCATCAGTCCAGCTTATACTAGGGATCAAATTATGAACATGACAGTGATCGGAGCCTCATGTATGAATTGTCATGGGAGGCCCCAATGCTTGCAAGCACAGTCTGCTGTCTGACAAAGGTAGCACTGAAATGCAGCTTCTTTTCACATCCGGCTTCCGTGGGGAAAAATGGGAACCTTTCTACACACAAAGCAGCTCTTTCCTGACCTATAGCCATTTTCTACAGTTTTAGATCACTCTGCAATAGTCAGGAGTAAAAAGCAGACCATGAGACAAGAGAATGCAAAGTACAGTAGCTACCACCTTCGCTTGCAAAAAGCCTTGTGATTCAAATGTCTTATCCCAGCTCTGGAGGAACAGAGCATCCCAGCAGAGAGGCACCAGGCTTGGTGGGCTCCATGTCATATCACACAAGGACATTGTAAACTGGCAAAGCCATCCCATCCACACTACCTCCTTGTGGCTTGTCTCCTGGACTCAATGACTCACTGCAGGGTTAGATGGGAAAGTCCAGAAAGAAGTCCAAATATACCCTTGTGGGAACAAATGATTGACATCACAATGCGTGAAGTCGGGGGGGGCAGGTTGTTTTGAAGCTATTGAATTAAAGCTACAGAGGGAAGTAAGAGATCTGCACATTTGAAGTTCTTGTTTGAGAGCTCTGCTTCAACCCATGTCACATTGAATCTGTTCCTCCACAGGCAGTCCTAGACACATGGTTATCTTATGATGCAGACATTTGGCATATTTTCCTAAATATGTTGAAAGACCTAAAGATGATACTGGAAAATATAGTTTGCTAAAATGTCTGAGAACTGATGGAAAAACAAAGCACTTAAAGTGGTTGCTTAACTACTATTCATGGCTCATTGTGCTGGTTTTCCCTGTGAGAATGTTAATTTTCTCCATAGCAGCTTGTATGGGGTTGGGTTTTGGATCTGCACTGGATACAGCGTAGGTAACACAGGGATGTTTTTGTTATTGCTGAGCCACACTTACACAGCATCAAGGCCTTTCCTGCTTCTCCTACTGCTCCTCAGTGAGGAGGCTGGGTGTGCAAGGAGCTGGGAAGGGACACAGGCAGGACAGCTGACCCCAACTGACCAAAGGAATATCCCATGCCATATGGCATCATTCCAGTATATAAAGCTGAGAGAAGAAGGAGGAAGTGAGGATATTCAGAGTGATGGGGTCTGTCTTCCGAAGTCACAGTTCCATGAGATGGAGCCCTGCTTCCCTGGGGTTGACTGAACATCTGCCCATCCATGGCAAGCAGTGAATTAAATCTTGTTTAGCTTTACTTGTGTTCATGGCTTTTGCTTTATCTCTTAAAGTGTCTTTATCTCAGCCCAGGAGTTTCCTCTTTTTTACTCTTCTAATTCTCTCCCCCATCCCACCATGTGGACAGTGAGCAAGTGTGATTCTAGCTGCTGACTGGGGTTAAACTGCAACACTCATCAACTTTGAGACTCAAAATGCCAAGACTTCCAGGACTTTCTGTAACCTGGATCAAAGTGAAGCCACTTAGCAGCCTTCTGTTCTTGCATTATGGACTCCCCTCTGACTGACTCAATGGCTCACCAGTCTGAACCATAGAGAGATGACTGTTTTAGAGAGGTGCATCTTTTCGTTTGCACTTGGATAAAGGGTCTTCCAAGAAAATATTCTTTTTCTGTTTCATTCCTCTTTTCTCAAGCTCATATCTAGATTCTGGGGATAAGAGTGCTCTTACACTGCAAAAGAATTTACCCTTTTTTTTTCTTTTTTTTTTTTCTTTTAATAGATGGATTCAGTCTTGTTCTCTGATCCTGGAAGAGCTTATGAAGATTTAGCTTCATACCTTTAACCTAGTACATATAAACTTGATGGCAAGAATATGGAGCTATGTAGATCTTTGCAGGACTTGGCACTACATTTTGTTAAGTTGAGCATCTAAAGCTGTGGTGCTATGATATTGCAGAAAAATACCTGTGAGTAATGGCTACCTTCTAGTCAAAGAAAATACCTGAAAATTGTGACATTTTCACTGACAGCAACCAGATTTTTCCCCTGGTAAGAAATAATTAAAATCCATAGGCTAATATTCAAGTTTCCTCTAAATCAACCAGTCAAGCAACAGTTTCTGTTCTATCCAACGTGAGTGAGAAATCACATTCCTATCCAAATAAGACGCTGAAGATGTTAACACTTGACACAAACTATTTCCAAGCCTTTATCAGACTAAAACAATATGCTGAGAGCAGATGGCACTCACCCAGAATAAAACCACTCTAAAACCTGGACAGAGTCGTAATGTTTTTAAAAAACAAAAAGTGATGGCTGCTTTCAGAGCAAAAATTTTACGGCAGGTTTTCTGCCAGATTGCTGGAGTAGGTGACTCCAAATTAGAGATTAAATATAAACAAGACTTTGCCCTCAAAATAAATATGATGGTTCCATCACCCTCTCCTATAGTGGAACTTTTACTAGGCAGAGGATGAATTCATAGAGTGCTGGAGTGAGCGAAAGGGGCTGAAGAAGGAAAATTATTGGTAGAATCATCAGACTGTCTGACAGAAGGGGCCTTTTTCCATCAGAGCTTTGAGGAATCAGGTCCAGCAAATCAAAGAATCTGGTTTAGCCTCAGTGAGAAAACTAGAGTTCCATTTGACTTTCTAGAGACCTTCACAGCTCCTTCACTGGTTTTCTTCCCTTCTCTCCCTTTCCTACCAAGCAATATTCACATTGAACCATGATCAGAGTTTAGTACCTATGAAAGAGCCACAACCAATGCAGGTATCGCACAGGAGAGGCAGGGGACGTAATTCACCACTACAAGTAATTTATACCTGAAGTCTAAGTGCAAAGAGATTAACTCTGAGGCCTGTCAAGATACTGCTGCTGTTTGCTGCACCACACCAAGCAGCAGCACTGTTGTTAATCTTTGCCACAGGAGGCACGTATTATAGTTTATAACATTATGAGCAATCCTCACATGCTTTCTAAAAGGAGGAGAGCCAAAAAAAGGCAGAGGAAAATAGAAAGGTAAGACAGTAAAAAGAAACACAATGAAACAAGCATGCAGCTAAGAGCCATCTTATCCTGCTATATCTGTCCTCCCCTCTAGACACCCCTACGGAGCTATTTTAGTAAGGTTGACTATTTATTATATTGTAAGCCCTGCTGCTTGATTTATTGGGCCTTGGTTGCCTCAAGGAGTGAGAAAATCTCTTTCCCTTCTCAGCTTAGAACAGAAAAAAGTTTTATTACCATCTCTGTGGTGCACCCTGGTCCTTTCTTAGTGATACTATTTCTGGCACAAACTGATTGAAAAGTGCTGCTGTCCCCCACATGGCTGCCGGTTTGACACTTTTTGACATTTCTAAAAACTCATGCTCTTCCTGCCAATTCCCTGTTGCTTTCTAAACCTTTTTAATCCTGAAGAATGCAAACTAATCTACTGAGAGAAAAAGCTGGTCCTGGGAAGCAGAGCTGGAAATGTCAGAGTGGTAGAAATTATAAATTTACCTGCTAGGGAAAGAGCCAGCATAGGAGAGGGGCTGTTAAGAAACGTCACTGACACTGTGGCCTGTTAATATTATCTACTGAAAAGAAACATGCAGTATATTATTAAGCAGAACTGTGTAATATCTTTAAAAAATGAATGGTTTGGAGGCAAGCACAAAGCATGGTTAATCAAGTGGAATAAAGCAGTGGTCCCCGAGGGGAACTTAAACTACTTAGACCTAGTATAGCTAATAAAAGTTAGCAATTCAAGATAGTTTCCAAAAGGCTTTATTATTATTATTGTTGTGTCACACCTGATCTTTTGAATGGAAAGGTCAAAGACCTTTGTGGTGTGCTACCCTGACAGATTTATTTCCCACAGAACACTATATATACACGGAGAACATCAGTGCCCCGAAAAGCCCCTTCTTCCCCTTTGTTTCACTTTCCACCCTGCACAATTATTTTTTAGAAGGCCTCCTCACTCCAGAAAGAAAGAGAAAAAGTTTCTATTCTGACTATAACACCATAAAACAATCAACTTCGAGTCTTTAGAATGGTCTCTTTCCATATTTCTTTACCTTGTTACATCCACAATGATGCATTTAATAAAATGACCTCTGTCATTTCTTTGCAGTCATAACTCTTTACAGAAACAAGGCTACCTTCAGTCAGGTATCCAGGCATCTAAAGACAAGGCTTTCCATTTAGGCTGCAGGCAGCAAAATGCAGCCATGGTTTACCCTCAAGCATGCAGCACTACTAGCAGGAAGCCCAGTTTGGAGACAAAAGAGCTGTAATACACAGTGGGGATAAGGGTTCTGAGCACTTCTAAGCCATACTTCCCAGGTGCCTGGTGATCTTAATCCATTACTTTTATGTGTTGGAAGAAGACATGTTCCCTTCAAACTCAAATATTTCCCATTGACTATGCCTGGCTGGAGCTGCCTGCTCAGCACCCTTCCAGCCCAAACATGCCTATCCCCACCAAGCACAGTTCCTCCCTGGCAGCATTTAAAAAACCTTACATTCATTGGAATGTAACTGGGATAATATTAAGATTCCCTAAATACCACCTTGGTTTCATTGCTGTTTCAAGACACCAGAAGCACTCGACTGGTAAAATCCCAGAAGTACAAGCATTCAGGAGAAATTGGTCTGTTCAATTCTGACTACAAGCAGAGTATTCAGAGATCAGAGAGTCTGACACTATTTTTTTTAATTTCTCCTGTATAGTAGAAGAATGGATTAGACATTGACATTTCAACATAATAGTCAAAAATAACTTAGCAAATGTAACAACAAGACAATAAAAGTTTCCCTTTAGTGAAAGATTCATCACTTCTCTAGCTTTATGAACAATACACCAGCAAAGAGCAGAACTCAGCCTTCAACTAGTTTCTTTGTTCCTACCAAAGGGCAAGACTGAGAAAAAATATAAAGACACCAACCATGACAATCTATACAGTGAATACTTTTGATGACAACCTAGGCTAGCTTTAAAATGGGATATATGTGTATTTTCTTTGACATTTGATAACATATATTCCAGTACAACATGGAGGTTCCCTGCTATGAAGTATCTACTTATCAGAAAAACTTCTAGAAGAAAGTGGAGAAAAAAAACCATTAAGGAGCAGGAAACTAATTATTAACTTGACTCCATCTGTGTCCAACAAAATCTTGACTTTCTCTTACAGTCTTCTCTGTGACAGATAACTTCTGAAGCAGAATCTAGAAAACTGCCATCGAAAACTCCTGTACAAATTGAAATAAAGTCCAGAGACCTAATTTCAGTGACCATCCATTTTACATACCCCAAACAGAGCTATCTATCTGACTGCTCTGTACAGTGCAGAGCTATATGTGCAGTTGCCATCTGGCCTGGAAGAGAGTTTGACACTGGAGCAAAAGCATCAATGAAGTGTGCTAGCGGTGCTGCTTACTGTTGCAAATATTAGCAATTCAGCTCCATTAAGTTGAGACTTACTGGATTCATTAGAAACATTAAATGTATAGTAAAAAACAAAATTCTGCATTCTCTGCCTGTCAGATTAATAAATTCCATGAAGTTGCATTAGACAGCTCAAGTTAACTATGGAAGAGCAGCACAGAAAAGGAAGCAACTCAAGGGAAAAATAATTCAAGAACAAGAATGCATCCAAAGAACTTAGCATGACCCAGAGGATTTACAAAACTCCCCTTTCTGCAAAGCATCCAACATACTTTTGACCTACTTTTACGTTCAAACAGCGGGACTTTGATGGTCTCTCTGTCTCAAGATGCCTTTCAGCACAAAAGGGAATTTTACCCATTTACCCAATAACACAGGACCTGCTGAAAACTGGCTTAAACCCTCAAGGGCTAAAAGAGGCATGGAGAGTTTCACTGCAGGTACACCAGTGAAGTCAAGAACTAAATGTGGAAGCTTACAGCACAAGATTCAGTTGTTAGATCCATCACTGGCATGTAATGTCGCCCCAGGGATATTCTCCCTTCTTGTCCGTCCTTCCTGATTTAGGAGCTTCAAAGGAAGATTGTCTCCTCCCATGCCTAGCACAGTTCAGCTCTGATATCAAGGGAATGGTGTGGTACAAATAAAAATGGAGGGATGCATAATGACTCTTTAAGGCCATCTCCAAACTTCTTGAGATAAGGATGGATTCTCCTTCCTCAATCAGGCAGTACACCCTTAATCTGTATGCTATTGCTGTGAAGCTCACATTTCCTTTGGGAAAAAGAAAATACACCATCAGCAAATCTAGAAATATCAGGCTGTCATTGGGAGGAAACAGGTGTGTTACAGAATGTCGTGAGACAGCTTCCTCCAGCAGAGCTTACCAGAGGCGTCCCTAAGTGAGGGACGGGGGGAAGGAAGCTCCCCCACAGGTAACCTTTTAAAAGGGCATCCTGGCAGTCAGCAGTCATTTGACTTTTGGAGATCCCTGGGTCCCACAGCCAAAATCCCTCTGCTTATTCTTCCCAGACAGAGAGCTCAGAAATGTGAAAGTGCACTTTAATTATAAACAGTAGGGGTAAAAGCCTGGTTTTAATAAGTCAGTGGTGAAACTCCCCTCAATTCCTCAAAGGCATTTCAAAGTTGCATTGTTGGTTTTAGTTTTTTAAGTTTCTGATTTTTTTTTAACTTTTCCTTCTGAAATGTAGGTTTCAAAGTATCTGTGAAGGTGGCTACAATTACTTGTGGGCTATTTAATACATACAGGAGCTTGTTATCATATACTAGTGAGTTATTCTCACTATTTTCCCCTCTCCTAAAGGGTACAGGAGATGCAGTTTGGAGACAAAACTTCCATTTCAATTTTAGTGTTATTGCCACGTTGGTCTCCCTGGCTCATTTTGGCTTTGAATTTAGAAAACTGAAATTCTTATCTCTTTGACCATGCATGCTGTATGATTTGAATCAGATTCCAGACTCCCTGATATTTTTTGTGCTGCATATGTAACAGAACTGCAGAACTCAGTTTCTCAGCTCATATATCCTCTTTGTCCAGACTAACACACTGGAATCAAAACTACCACAGTCCCTTTCCTGACTTTACATAATGGCAGATTAGGGGGCCCAGAAAATCCTTTCCGCTCCACACCACTGTGACGTGAAAATTTTAGACTCAGAGACATAGTCAACTGCATATCTGTGGTAAGATTTACACCTCACAATGGTTAGGACATTGAATGTTCTTTACCTGTGAATTCCTTTAATTTATCATTTACTCACTGAGTTTTACAAGTGCTTCCTTTCCTATTAGTTGTTATTAATTAGCCTTGAAGTAAATTTTCCTTTAATTTCACCTTCACTTCCATTGTAATCACCCCTCATACAAAGCAGTCTCTTATTTTTTCATGCTTGGTACACTTATATTGGCAAATGGGTTTATCTACTGAGTTACACAGACTATCACAATTTATAACAGTGTGTTTAATTCTTTGGAACCAAACTGAGCACTAACTGCCTTGAGCTGTTTGGTGGGAAATTAGATTTCTGCTAAACTGCTTAATGCTCTGGGGAATGCAGAATAAACTAGATGTGGCAATTTTATGAGTTTCAAAACTTCAAAATGACTATATTTTTATCACTATTGCCAAGCTTGGATGACATTATCTAAGATTTTTTTCTATATATCGTTGTCCCAAAATGGATTTAAATAAACAAATCAGGGATGGAAACGTGGGTGTGGGGTGCATGTGTATGCAAAACATCTCTAATTTAAAACACTTTACACTTAAATTATGGAATGAAAGAAAGACAATTTGGCAGCAGTTTCATTTAAATTTTACCTTTTAGATAAGACTATATCAGTAAATGTGATGTGCTTTCAGATTAGCAATCTAGAAGTAAAAACTAAATTGAAAACATGGAAAAACACTTTTATCTTACTCCTTTTCCAAACCATAGCAGAAGGATATCTCTTAAATCCATTCTTTCATTCTTTCATTACACTACCCAGGTCACATTAGAGAAGGGGGGAAGAGAAGAAGAAAAGATGATAAAATTATTTATGCTCAACCATTTAAATAGGCATTCCAGCTGACACCACACTAATTCTGAATAACAGCCACTGCCGTATGGACAAGAGTTCTTTATTTAAATTCCCAAGTGCTGTTAATGTAATATGATAATGCAACATAATTAGCTATTTCAGCAAGACTTGATATTACCAAATCTTTTATTGCATGATGAAGTGCCATCTCCATTATGAAATTTCATAAAATACATTTATCATGTCAAAAAATACATATTTGCAATAGAAGGACAATAGAAATTGTTAGCAAGATGATGAAGCTTCTGGAGCAGTAATTACGTGGCTAAAAGGCTGTGATTGTCCCACAGTGCTTCTATGGCAGGGCTCTGCAAGCGAGATCTGTATTGCGATGTTTTGTGCTGAATTCACTGCCAATTCTGCCATTGCTAAGGACAAGAAAACTGATAATTTTTTTCTCCTTAGCAATGCTGTGGAGAGATAAAATACACAATGGAGGAGTCTGGATTTGCAAACAAATTCAGCGTGTCTGCTGAATTTCAAAAATATAGGAAACTATTCTTGCACTGAAAGGAGAAAAGTTTGAATATTTCTGTATTGCTTTAGTGTGATGAACAGGCAAGTCAAACTTGACCTATCTGTCCAGTTGCTGTTGCCAGATATTGGCCTTCATAAAGCTCAAAAAAACCCAAACAAACAAAGCCCCCCACCAAAAAAAACACACAAAAAAACCCCACAACCAAAAAACCCACAAACAAACAAAAAAACCCAAACAAAAAAAAAACAAACAAACAAACAAAAAAAAAACCTTCCAAAAATATGTTAAAATGTATCATCCTTTTTCACCTGAATTATCCAAAAAGCTACTTGATTAGGTCTTTTTTTTAATGATAGACCAATGAGCAAAAACCTCTGCAAGGACTTCAGAGAGTTCTGATAGGACTTTCTACATTTTTACATCCTTGCCAATGAACATCTTTTCAAATAACTGGAGCTTTTAATAGGATTAGCTGTAATTGGGATCCATGTCATAAAGCCTATTGTGACAGGGAATAAGGAAGAACTGGGACAGAAAAACAAAAGTAAGGATAGGTTACGGTATCAAATATATCATAGTTAAATGACTAGATCTGGAGATCCATACAAACCTGAAAATCTTTAAAAAAACAAGGAAAGGTTGTCCTGCTATGATTTCAAAAAGGTGTATGTTCAGCATGAAAAACTGAGTCTGTAGAAACCTGGACTTCTACATCAGCATCTTTCTTAGAAAGAGATTTGATGAGCCAGATGCTGTCCTCATAAAGAGAAACTAATTATGGAGACTGATATACTAAAGCTTTAATAAGGGCTACTGGCAAGTAATTACCTCCATTAGTATTTCTAGACTTATATCATTGGAAATTATTGTTAAATGATGCCCTTTCCTGTCAGATGCCTATCTATCAGGGCAGTGATTTTCATTCATAAAGCCAATTTTAAATTTTGAGCAAGGTAGACAAAGTCTATTGAAAAGAAGGAACATTTAATGAAACCAAGAACAGTACCTCTGCTGTGTACGTAGATTGAAATCTTCAACCCATCCAAGCTGTTGAGCAGTCAGGAGTTAAGAGAGATTAAATGGATTTCTTTCTTCAGTGTATAATGGAAGTAATTTCTTCCCTCCAACCGGTAAGTCTACAGAAGTTTTTATTAACTTCTCTTTGCTGCTGATAAGACCTAGAAGAAGACAGCTTGTCCAGCTGCTGAGAAAAATGGTTGGATTGTCTTTCTGGTGGTTTATTATTCTTAATTTTTTTGCTGGTTTTGTTGTAGTAGTTATTATTATTTTAAGCATATGATTATTGTTAGTATGTTTATTTGTACACAATATCATTTAATAAATTAATATTATACACCACAATATTTGGATGAAATGAAATAATCATAGTACTAAAGCATTATTAAGAAGAGGCACATTCCCTAAAAACAAAATGGTAATTAAAATTCATGTTTTATCAATATAGTTTGAACTTCAGTGTTTGGAAGGGCAAGTGGTGAGAACAGACAGATACAGTGGCAGATACCACCAGCCAATATGAACCACTCCTGCTAGAATTCTTACACTCTTTGTATGGTTTTAGCACCTTGGTGAATCTCAGACATCAGTAATACTGGTCATTAAGCAGTATACAATACAGCTGAAGAGATCAGGGAAGATCAATTTCCGCTATCAGAAATAAAAACAACAAAACCTTAACCAACACAACTGCATCACTGTAAGTCTTCTTTTGGGCTATTTTAGTGACATGCAAGTCTGCAGAGTTGGACAAGAGCAAAAATGCATCTAAAATAATTACATCTCCAAAATGAAAAAAAAAAATCATTTTGGAAATTTAATTATTTTAAATCTCTATGCATATTTAAGTAGTTTTCAGACTAATAAACATATGATTTCAATGATAACTTCAAAATTACTTTCATTGTTTCTGTGGTACTTCATTAAATGCATTTTTCTAGATAAAGTTTTGAATAAGAGAGTTTTGCCATGAGGCTCTTCAAGGTGAAGCTGAATAAGGATACTATTTTTTTGTCCTATGTTTCTCTGACCCCAGGTCAGGGTGATGGTATTGATGATACAGTTCCCTCCAAGAAGAATTGGGAAAAGAAACACTGGCCACCTCTCACACTAATCTGATTCAGGTATTGCTAGGATATGTTCAATGTAACCAAAAAATCAGTAATTGAGATTTTAATGGAAATGTCTTCATGTTTTTGGTCTCTCAGAAAGAATTCTCCACTCCATGTAATTTTGTCTTGATACCATGGGGACCATTTGGATCCCTGTGTTTTCATACCATCTGTATGTGATCATCGAAACAGGCATGGAAGTCCCACAGCCTGAGTGCTGTGCACTTCTGGAGACCTCCCCCAAAGAATGAACTAATGTTTGATAGAAAGAAATGGTTGAGACTGAAGATCACTCCAGATAGTACAGTTCTGAAGGCAGCGAAAACACAACTGCAAGAATTAGAGATATAAATAAATGTCAGTTGTGTATTAAAAAAAATTCAGATAGTGAATACATTTTCTTAATGTTGTTTACAAAGACACCCAGCAGGATCTGAGATACTGCTACATGCCACTGGATTTCAGTTGGAAAGGAATGTCCAAGGCATTATCTTTGTAGATAGTATCTTGTATCTTTGATACAAGCAGTACATCCCCACAGGAACAGATTTACAGACCACAATCTATGATGCTGAAGACCTGACATCCATACTGCATGAATTTCAGGGAAAGTTTAAGTCAATTCAACTCCAGTCTGGCCCTGTGTATTGAAAGCTCAACTTGTGGGAAGGTTCGGTCTGCACCCTCTAGGGCTGCTCCCCAGTGCAAACCCAGCACAGCAAGGCGGGCAGCTGGAGATTGGCTTCAAAAGCAGAGTCAGGGCAAAGCAAGCAACTCCTGATGTGGATGCGCCTAACTTGCTCTGGCACTATTTTGCTGTTCCTACTTAATCACTTTATGGCTGTTGGAAGACAAATGTCATTGTGAATTTGTCCTTGAATCTCAATCTAGCCCTCTTGAATTTAAAGAAAAAGTTAAATTTTAGGTATCCACTCTGATTTGTTCCTAGGTATTGCCAGAGTGTTCACATATTCGTTAAATCATGGGATGAGCCATGAAGAAAACAAGGTTTTCATGAACTGTCCTGGAATTATTCCTAAAAGAAAGTGTATATACCCTTGTTTCAAATCATTTAGGTACCACCACCACCAAAAAATATTTCAGGAAACATATTTTTAACTAAAATTGCTATTTTCCTCATCAGTTATGCTCAAT
This sequence comes from Pardalotus punctatus, assembly GCA_013400915.1. Classification (NCBI taxonomy): domain Eukaryota; kingdom Metazoa; phylum Chordata; class Aves; order Passeriformes; family Pardalotidae; genus Pardalotus; species Pardalotus punctatus. The sequence continues at coordinate 221,643 of VZTX01009484.1, forward strand.
GACTAATTTTGATGATTCTGCTGTCACAATCTCAAACAAACAAAAGCAACAGTCAAGGGGGTGGCATGCAAAATATTTCATCTGGAGAAAAGATGGGGATTTGGGTAATACTCAGAAAGAAAATTTTTCCCTTTTTTCTCCTTAACTATCATTTTTCCAGAAGAGAGGGAGTAATTTCTAATGCACTCAGAATAAATCTGTCTGTCTGAGCAGTCAGGGCTATACTTAAAAACATATGTAAATAGCTATGGATAGACATGAGTGCCTGGAATAGGATATTTAACCCCAGTGCATGTGAGGAGCCTAGCTTAGGAGGAATCTTGGGGGCTCTCCCAGGATCTTCAATGCTTGTTTAAGTTATTGGTTACTTGGACCTGCAGTCAGTCTGTTCTGGAGGAAGGAATCCCTGAAAAGAAAACATGGTTTTGATGAATTTCCCTATTAATCACAGCACTTCAGAGCACAAGGAGCCCATCGCATAAAGCCACACAAAACAAGTTCCTGCTCTGGGAGCACTCCACCTCCTCAGCATGCCCTCAGTCTCCAGTCCTCTGTCTTTAAGGGATGTTGGGTTCCCACTGGATTGGTTTCACTTAAACCAGTGTTGATTGAAAGAGCCAGGTCAGCTCTTGGAATTGAATGAGTTTGTTCACATACCTTCAGTGTAAGAAACTTTGATTTGACAATTTTTTTTCTCTATTCTTCATTTATCATTTAGAGTCTCTGACTCCTTATGAATATAGGTCTATATACAACTGCATTAAATTTGTGAGCTGTGTTTTAGTATTAATCATTTCATATATGTCAAAACACATTTTGGAAGCTGGCCAAAACCATATATAAATTTCTGTAATTTTAAAGGGTAATAGCAGCAAAATACTAAACACAGTGCTGCAGCAATGAGCTTTTCACATAGTTCTTCCTCAAGATCGTGATTTAAATTCTGGCTTATCAATAAAAAAGCACTACCACCTTTGAAATTTTAATTTCCTTTTGAAATAAAGGTCTCATCTAGATAAAGCTGGTCTTGCTTGCCTCTCAATGCTCCCTACTTTCATTATATAGATTTTTTCATACAGCTGCTAAATCCTATTTTCAGAAGAGAAAAAAAATTTGCACCTCCAATCATCAAAGCAGCATAATTTAGGCCTTTATTGTGTCAGTCATGAATTGTCTTTCTTGTGAGCTTGCAATGTCATAATATTCTTTCTGATTAATGAGGATCCTACAATTACAGGGTAGGCACCGTCATGCTGTACTGCAGAGCCTGTCTAGAGGCAAAAATTACAGTTAATGCTAATGCGTTACTGGAGAGTTAGGGGTGGAATTATTACTGTCAGCAAATCCAAAGGGTCTGCACCCACAAGATGGATGGCTTTTGTGATTTCTGGAATGCAGTTCTGGGTGGCCAATGAACTTTCACATGGGACCTCACCAATTCCCACTGCCACTTTTTGTGTGCTTAGTACCCCTGCACACATTATTCAGAATACCTCTGCCCACCTAGGAGGCTGGAAGATGGGGCTGAAACAAAAAGGACTTGGAAAAGCTAGCCTGGCTAAATGGAAATCTATCACGTCAAAACAAACCAGTTTCAGTCTTCAAAGTATAATCAGCCTCCCTCATGCAGGTGAAAGGCAAAAAATCAAATCAATAACTATTCAAATGAGTCCTTGAATTTTTATAGGCAATATGTTTCCTTGTTAGTTGCTTGCAATGTATTTTCCCACCTGTAATCACAAAAAATAAAAGCAATTTCACAAACCTATATACCTTATGATACAGCCAGGGTATTTATTTTATACCCATGTGTGAGACCCACTGTAGAAAACTCGGGATATTTCCTGTAATTGTCTCTATGACTTAGATAACTTAATCCTATGACTAAATGGGAAAGGGACGTGACATTTTATGTGCTGCTTGAATACGTTTCAAATTTTGCTCTCAGCATTTCTGGAGAGTACTTCAAGCTTTCTACTGTTTATTATTTTTCCACATCACTCAGTAGTACAAGTATATACTAAAGATCAAAAACATAGGACTTGAAATCTGAAAACCAATTTTTCCCTTTAGAAAATAAATACTCAGGATGGGAATGATTAAATAATGAGAGGCACAAGTGATGTCAAAAACCAAAGTCTCTTTGATGCTGCACTTTCAGAACACAATATCATCTTCCTTGAATCCTCCTCTTTTGTCACATCTCCTTATTTAATTTCATTCTAGTAGGATGTATCATGTTTGAACAACTCAAGTGGGGAGGCTCATTGCAACTTCCAATATGTCAATGCCATTAACTGAACACGTTTTTCAGTGGAAGGGACTGGCTGATGTAGCAGTGCAGTCATTATTCAGCAGACAGACATCTAGCTGAAAGCCTGAGAAAGCTGAAAGCCATTAACCCAGAGAAAACAAATGACTGCTCTCAAGATTTGCCACTCCAAGTTTATGCTGCTGTAAAGAAGAGCATTTAGTCCCACACCTAGAGAGCTTTCTTTACAAAAAAGCATCCCCTTTAAATTAGCAAAGCAGTTTAAATATATCTTAGTTTGGGAAGGCAACACATATTTAGGAAGCGGTTCTCGAAAAAGGGTAAAAGCAGCAGCAAATAACAGTTTAAGTGTGTGTGTGCAAATATTACACTGTTTTCTATCACCTAAGGAGCTACAAGGAGCAGGGAAGAGGAGAAGGAACAAAAACTTTCTGACTTACCACTAGCATTTGAAGTTCTGCTTAAAAGTAATAGTCTGTGACAAGTAGGAGTTCAAGAGACTAACTGACCAAGTAGCATCTCACAGTTATTAAAAATATCATAAAAATGGTACTAGCCAAAATATTTTAAGTTTACTTAATGATCTAATGATAATCAACAATCAAGATTGTTAGGTAAACAAATAAACAAAAGATTCAGATTTACAATATGCTGATGTTGCTAATATCAGTGAGAGTTTTTTCCCTAGTTGAACTAGCCTAAGATTATGGTGGACTGCTCTATTTTATGTGGCAAAATTATAAGAAGAACAGTTCACATCATAAACTCCCAGCAACACAATATATTCCATGGAACAAATTAATTATATAAATGGCAAAAATATTAATAGATTTTTCTACTGGATTTCTTTTCTTGGGAAGTTTCCTGCAAAAGCTCCTGAGGAAGATGAATAATCATCTATATTCCTTTGTGGCTCTTGGTAATACAAACCATGGTTTTGAAAATGTAAACTGATACATTGACTTTTCAAAACTCTTTAAATCTATTTATTTTTTTTTTTAATAAATTAGAGAGAAAAATGCATTTGAAGAGCAGGGGTGAACATAGGGGCTTCAAGTGAGTGAGGCTTGTTGACTACCTGTTTCAGAGCCCAGTTCTGATAAATGGTATTAGTGAATCTTTAGAGACAGTACAGCATATGACTAGAGAGGATATTCATGCCTTGCCTGTCCTCTAAACTTTGTTAATCAGTAGGTTACACGTTCCTGAGCCAGAAGTTCAGGGCAATGATCAGCAGCTGTCAGTGGATTGGGTTGCCGTGATCTTGCCCGCCCTCTTTTGAAATCTGTTTTAAGGAAGGAATCATGCAGCAAAACCAATAAGCAATGAGCACATTTTGGGGCAGAGCAGCAAATGCCAACCATTACAACTTTCCTCAACTCACTACAGCCCTCCATTCTCCCAGCCGTCATCATGGGAAACACAGCTGTTCTCCCAGTGTCAGCTAAAGAGAAAACACGGACTCCTGTTTCCTCTGTTAATCCAATTGCCATTTGCATCTAGCACTTAACAGTGCAAGCATTAGAAAGGACTCTCAAAATCATCTCTAAAGGCACTCTTAGAAGCTGCTTCTTGGCTAACAATGTCTTCTTGTTTTCACTGATGTCAGAGGAAATTCCTTCCTACTGCAGCAAAGCAGGATTTTGACGGGCAGCTGCTTGCCTCTGCTTAGTGGGGAGAAGTGACCCATGTCCATCCTGCTCCTCGCCTCCACATTCATCATCTGCGCTCCTAACACAGATGTTCATCCTTATGGATCAGCATCTCATTCCTTCCTGTTGCACAAGGGGATGAACACCACAGCATGAACATTTTTATTTCTACCCCCACCCCCGTTGTTGCAGACAATCATCCTGAACAATTTAGTGCAGAAGTTTCTCAAGCTTAATCTTCAAAAAATTCAACCATTCCAAACCAATATTCATCTGAAGGCTGTTCCACAACCTTCTGCAGGCTGCCTTCTTTTCCAGATGGCTAGAAACTGTCTTCCAATTATCAGCCTGAATTTATTAATGGGATCCATTTGTTCTTCTGCCAGTATTGTTTTGTAGCAACAAATTGTGGTCGCTGCTGAGTTGGGGTTGGATCAGCAAGTTGTAACCTAAAGATAAAAGGATCATTGTATTGCATTTGTTTATCGATTAATTTACCCTATAGTTATTTTACTAGAAAATATGCAGGGAAGTGTTGAGAAATATAAATGAATGACATTAGCAGTTAAAATGATAGCTTACAAAGTTACATGACAATTAACAGTCTTCCTAAATTATAGTTTAAATTATTACTAATTATCTATATATGTATATCTCTATGAGCTAATTATCTGTAGCTTGTTAAATACGTAAGTGTTCTACAAAAACTTCAGTTGCTAATAATAGGGTAATTAAAAATTTATCAATAATGTGCTTTGAGCTAATTACATAGCAAATAAATTTATCACATATATTAACCTGATGAACTGATTTGGCTTGTTAGAAGAAGCCTTTGGATTCTGCTGACATCTTTTGTAGTACCTGAGCCTTCTGCTGAGTTTAACCTTGGTCATCTCTGGGAGCCGTATTTCCCTGCTCCTGATCCTCCGTGGCAACCAGCCATCCCTCACCCTGCTGCCCACCTTTTCCTCTCAGGCAGTCACCGTTTGCCTTCTTCACCTTCTTGTGCTGCTGATGGATGGATTAATGGAAAACAGCAGAACTCCATTTATAACCTTGTGACTAGAACCACTCTCACGGAAGAGAAATAAGCTCCACTGTCACTAACATTTGTATTTTTGCTTTACATGTTATAAAAGATTTTTACTTCTCAAAAAAGTGTTTTAAAAATATGTTAACTATTCCACCAGCTTTCCTGAGATCCCCTCCCATACCTCTTGGAAAAAATTATTTTGCTTTGCCTTAAATTAAACCAAAATGTCCAAAGATGACAGTATTGAAAAAAGGAGATATATACAAATAGTATTTCCCTAAAGTCTGAGTTGCATTAGTAGAGGGCCAGCATTTTCTTTCTTTCAAACATCCACGCTTGAAACGGGGTAATATTCCTAAAGCTATATTTGTATATACATAGTTATCTGTAATTTCATCACAGACAAGTAATACATAATACCAAGAAAAATATGTATATCTCTATACTTATTTTATACATACATATACATATACATATACATATACATATACATATACATATACATATACATAACTATATTCAGCAGGTCACTGAATTAATGGTTTGGTAATTTTTCAGAAATTTTTACAGATTATTCTTTTTTGCCAAGGATATAACACTGAATTTGAACTTTGAATCCAACATATGAGTAAGTTTTGCACAGTCTCTCACTAAAAAAACACACCACCACTCCAAGTTTTAAATTTGCCATTGCTAAAGATGACAAGGAGAAAGCAGAGACTGCTGCATGACCATGGGTAGAAAGACTGACCCTGAACTTTTGCATTTCCAATGGATATAAGTGGCCTCAGTGGAATAGAGTTCAGGAAAATAGATGAAATTGCCCTTCCCCCTTCTTCCCTCATCAATAAAAAGATTCTGTGTGTGGTTTATTTTGCTCTTTAAAAAAAAAGAAAATCTGCTCCCCATGACAGCCTGGATTGTAAATGCAGTACTTCAATTGGAAGATTAGTTAGCTTTCATGGGAATTAACAGAGTCCCATCATTCACAGATGACTTGGACAATAAAATCTGTTTTCTGTCATTAATCTGGCACCAACTGCCTGACTGGTCACCTACAGCGAGCTGTGAGAGATGGGAAGTGGGGAACAGTCATGTTTATTCACCAGATAGTACTGTGGAAAACAAATAAAAAATTGTCTTGGGAAAACTGTGGGCCACAGAGAAGTTCTTGTCCATTCAATGCAGGGTGCAAGGTTATTAATGTGATTCCTCAGAGCTGTTCTCTTACCCACAGTCCAGGGAAGGAAGATATTTTCCTCTCATAGGAGGAAAGAATGGAAAAAAAATATACAGAAGTTTGATAAAAGTACAAAGAATAAGCACTGACAAGTCTTTGAGGAACTACTTATTCATTAATAATATTTACTTAGCAATAACAGATGTTCGAATGTCAGTTTTTCAGTGTTTTACTACAGAATCTACTTGAATGCCATTACAGCAAGCCCTCAGTATGGCTGCAGACCAGATCTCTGGGTTAAGAACCATGCCTCTGCAGGAACCCACTTTGCTCCACGTAGACAACTTGAGAACACACCGAGTAGTTGGAGAAAGGATTTCAAAAGTGGTTTGAATTTAGGCGTTGTTGTTCAAGCACAAGCAATTTGTTCAGTTTGAAATTTCCAATCCCGAATGATATAAGAAGGCTCAGAAAACGTTTGGTCAGCAACACAGAGGTTGCATTACAGAACCATAGGCAAATCTCAGAAGGCAGAGCTTGGATGAATTTATTAAAGCTGGCTGAAAGTGAGTAGAATTGAGTTTTTGGGACAGCAAACCAGTACCAGATTCCACCGTAGCCTGGTCAGCTGAGCTCCACTTGACACCAACAGGTTTTCTGCAGAAAAACAGAAGCCCATATTGGTTGCTCCATTTACAGATTTCTGATTTTGAAGATGGACAAAAGCTGCCAAACCAGAAGAAATAAAGAACTCTGTACCTGCAGAGTTCGGTTCTTCAGCCACCCCCATGATTACACAGCTGTGGATGCTTAGACTCAGCTAACCTTTCAACAGGACTCCCCCAAATCCATATCAAAACCCACAAGCTGGTCACACATCCAGAGAAAACCAGAAGTGCAATTTTGCATCCTATATTTCAGAACACTCTGCTGTACTGTTTACTCCTCAGCAACATTACTGTTGTGAGCTAAAAAAGGTGGAGATGGGCACCAAGCCCAGCAGTAGCCAAGATATTGTGTATTTTCCCTGAAGTACAGGATGCCACTCAGCTCTGGACAATTGTGCTGAGCAGGAGCTAAGAGACTAGGGGAAATCTTCCCTGTGTGTGTGAGGCACTCTGCACTTTTGTCTTCAACTTAAATGAGTAGTTTTTGCCAAAAGCGAGAGGGAAGAGCTGCTCGCAATGAGTGATGGTGTCTGCCAGATGAGTGCTGAATATAAATGAGGCTGTGAGTTCAAGACCTTCTCCACTCTCATACAAAAAATACACTCAGATGGCTAACAGGAGTTATTTTTCTTCCCTAGCAGGCATCATTTCCAGGAGTAGTCCTCACAGGAGCAAGAGCTCCCACCTGATCTTGTGGTTTTCTATGGGGCTTGCTTTTCCCGCAAACCCCACAACTAGTGACTGGTTTTCAAGTTGCCACTCAAGAAAATAAGTCTAAGAGGTTTCCTGTTAACTTACTTTAAATAGGGGGTAAGTATCAACCTGCAGCAGTTATGGCTGATTTTGTTCACTGCATCTGTAAAGCCTTGCAGTAAAGCTACTTATAGCAGCATTTTTTTCTGTTCATTATTAGCATGCACTCAGTGGGCTAATTTTTCAGTTCTGCAGGATTAATTGCAGCACTCTGAAGGAAACATCCTATACAACAGCAACTCGGTGTGTGTCACAGTGTGTGTTCAGTCCATTTCTTTCTAAAATATACATAAGCACAGGAATGATAGCTCTTTTTTTTTTTGTAAAAACAAATCCATTTAAGAAGTAAGAGTACTCCATCCTAAGCAAGACAAAGTGCAAAAGACAATTCAGTGAATATATCACCAAGGTACCAATTAACATTTCTTTTTTCTTCTAGAAAATACATTTTTTCTCTTAGAGACTGAATTTTCACTGAAAGAAAATACATTAGTGAGAAAAAAACTTTGCACTGTGGTTCTTCTGGCACTTACAGACTATTCTATAGTAAAAAAAAAAAATTGAGCTGAAGAAAATTATAACCTCAGTAAAAAAAATGGAAAAAGAAAGGAAAAGAGCAGTAGAGGATGGAATTTAAGTCACCCCTATTCACTGGCTTGATAGACGAATGTATCGAAGGCAGGAAATGCTCCATTTTTTGTGAACTGCACAAAGCTTGCTCATAAAATACCTTGTTTAAAAATGTTCCTCATCCTCTTAAACACACTTAGATAAAAATGTGACCCGCAAGGCCTAAATTGGCTCATGCTTGCACTGGCACATGGAAGATTTGCCCAAATTAATCCCACAGAGAACCCAAGTGAACCAAAGCAATTGAATAGCAATTGAATTGAATCACATTTACAGAGAATGTTAAAAGGATACAGAATCAAAAAAACTGGTCCAAGTACACAGAAATTAATAGAAAGCTTTCCTTTTAATTCCCACACTAAGTGAGAAGGTAAAATACCTACCAAAACAATTGGTGTTGGGAACACACAATTTCCCTGAAGAGGAAGACTTCCACTACTGCACATTTCGAAGTTAGGAAGAGAGATACTGAAAGCAAGAAATCAGATCCCTAGAATTAATAAGGTTTCCATACAGAAGAAAGATCTTTCAATTGTGGGACTTGCAGTCAGTGCCAAGAGCTACCGAGCAGTGTAAAGACAAAGACAAGGTGGGAAAGAAGGTGAGCGAGCACATCTGTGCCAATACAGAGTCAAAGCCGCAAGTGCTTTAACCAGAAGTAAACACTTTCAAGAGGAATCACAGCAATCTAACTACTGAGAAACAGGAGTTCCACTACTGACCTCACATACCTTTGAAGGTTAGTCTAGAGCAAGAAGCAGTTCCAGGCCACACATTAAGTTTCTACAAATTCCTTCAATACGTGTGTTGTACCGTGCAAATGAAAGGAAAGAATGCAGCTAATTCTATTTTCTGCCTTCTTCAAACTGCCACCTTCAGACCACGACATGTGCCTGGAAAACTAGTGCCTTAGTCTTTCAGGTGTCTGGCTAGGGCAGCATGCTCTGCCCAGTAACACATTCCAGAACACCCAGGCAGATTTCAATAATTTAGCTGAGATTAAATTTAGCTAATACTTCCATTTGGGAGTTTCCATCTCAGGGATTAACTCTGCAGGGAAAGAAAGACTTTATAATCAGGACATCCAAGCACAGCAGCAGTTATTTTTCAGACTGTTTCTTAATATTTTTATAGCATATTTGTGGGCAGATTAGAAATACTTCTTAGATTTTATTAGGCAGAAATTACATAGAGGAACAAGAAAATATGAATTACTATCTCTGAACAAAACAGCCTGATGGCAACTGGAATCCCACATCCATCCTCTAACTGGTCAAGACAAAGGTATCTCCTATTACTGATTTCCTGATCAGTTTGCTCCAAGTTTTGATGTCAAGTGGACAGTAGGCCCACCCAGAGTTTGCAGAAGTGTCTGAGATTTAGATTAAAAGCTTACAACCATTACACAAAAATTGTTGAGGTTCAAAACTTGGCCCATAAGCCAAGCAAGTTCTTGGAATTTAATTCCACTGGAAAACTTTTAGTAAGGAAGACTGATCATCTTTGTGGAGAGCATGGGTAAATTAATCCTACAAAACAAATGGAGTTAATGTGAAGTATGTTTCCTGCATGATTAACTATGCAAGCAAATCTATCATTGAGTTAATAGGAGAAGGGTGAGCCTGTAAACTAGAAAACCAATGAAATGTTTCTTCATAATTGGATCTTCCTTCTCTGGGAACAATATCTCTGATTTTTTTTTCTTTCTTTTTACAAATGAAGCTGAGGGCTGCAACATAGCAATTTCTTTAATCTAATGCAACTAACCACACTATCCATTATGTACAGCACAGTGCATATTTGATCAATAACACTGTTTTTGTTAATGCTATATCAACTAAATAAGTGGGGAAAAATCCTCCATATTTTGTGGGTATTTTCAGTTGCTGAGTCAGAAAACAAAATAAGGTCTAACATCTGCATTTATTTCTTGTTCAGTAAAGCTTGCATCTCCCTTCAGGATTAAGAGCAAGCAAACTGCTGCTAACCATGATAATTACACAGTACTCAGCATTGTGAGTAGAATAACATTGTAATTGTCCAAGGGTTTGAACAATTTGGACTGATTTTGTATAGCGTATAATTTACAGTAAAGATTCAGAATGTGTTTTCTTTGCTCTAAGAACACTTTCATCCTTTAGCTTTGGATCATTATGCATAAAGACAAGCATCCACAATCAAATTCAATCCAGATGAAGAACATCTGCAAAAATAGAACAATTTATTTTATTGACATTTACATTTACATAATTTTACCAGTGTGTGATTTTGCTTGTGACAGTCAAGGTAATATAAAATAACCAAGACCCCACGGAGTCATTCAGACAAAATAAAAGTATGCAAACTCTTGAAATTTTACCGTAATCAAAACAAATTAATGACAGCGACTGAAGCTGGGTGAAAGGACTCAAGAAAATACTAACAATCTCCATGCTAACATATGGTTTATTTTCCTTCATGAGGTCAGGGCCAGACTCAGTCATATGCAGCTACATATTAAGACCCTCATTCTGTAGAAATCTAAGTGTTTATTTTTACACACTGAAGAGTCACTGTGAAGCAACTGGGACTAATAACAATTGAGAGCAGTTATAAATCAGGCCCCACGTAATTTCTGAGTATTAGATGTGGTGGTGCATAGCAGTGGGAACAATGAGTACCAGAGCCATCATCATTGTCACTGTGTGTAAAGCAGCACCATGACCTGAAAGTGTTCTAGCTTTTCTCAGAAAGAAATGAACAGTTCATCACTGTGAATGTACAGTATCATACTTTATGAGACACAGACAAAAATCTTTACAAAACTATTCAGAAGTCTTAACAATGGTTTGTTTTATATGGCTTTTAAATGTTTGTTGTTGGTTTCTTTGGGGTTTTTTTTGAATTATTTTAATTGGGGGAGACAGGGGAAAAATGGAGCTGATGAGAGGTGGGGGTAAAAAATGTTTCTCAGTCAAAAACTGTCTTGAACATTTTTGTTCTGGATTTGAAATGGAGAATTTCCCTCTCAGATTCCACTCCATTCTCACTTTGGTGAAAAAAAAACAACTGCATTAACACTAGTAGGTTTTTTTCCTTTTGCTAATGTTTTATGGCTGTCGTCTATAAAATGGGAATAAGAAATACATACCCCAAAGGACTCCAATGGAAATTATATAACCACTATTTATGGGCCACTTTCATGAAAAATTTAAGATAAATATTCCCAATATTGTTACTTATATTACTTATATCATATCATGGAATAATTCTAGCAGAGAATTGAGTACTATTTCTAAACCACAGGATTGTTGCCAAAATGACCTTTCTAAATCTACTGAACTCACTCCTATTAGAGAGCTTAAAGGGGTCATCATGCCAGTTGCCAGCTTTTACAATTCCCCCTCAGAACAACAATAGGTTAAACACAAGATATGATGCCTGCTTTGCTGAAAATTAGACAGTAGAGATATGTAATAGATCATTCAAAAATTTCTACATTAAATGCCTTCCAATGTTTCTTCTGTGCTTAAGGTAATGTTTAATTCTACTATGTAAAACTGAAAAAAATATTAACTTTTTAAATTAGCATTAAGTCTAACAACTAGAATAACTGTAAAAGAATTTGACTTTATGCTTGTATCTTATATATCTGACCTTCAAGTCTGTCACACAAAGTCTTTCAAAAGTAAGATTCACAATGTAATTTTTGACAAGCTTCCTATCAAAATGGGCTTCATAGCAGTTTGTGGACAATAGTATAACAGTACTCTTTTATGCTTAGACCACTTTATCCAATACCATGAAGAGGGAGGCCAAAAGGGAATTTGTATATAAGGTGGTATCCTGCTTCTCAATGTTAACAAACACTACTCAGATCTGGAAAGCAACACTGTGAGCTCTTGAGGCTAGGTGACCTTAACAGTCAGAAACAGATTTTTCAGTTAATTCAGTATTTATCCTTATGATGCATTTAACACTGTAATATTGCAAGTCAAAACTTGAGACAAATCTCAGTTTCCAACAGTTGGTCTGATAAACTTTAAAGCAGATGCTGTCAAATTAAACAACAAAAAGTAAGAAAACAAGAAAATAAGGGTTATTTGCTTACGGAGGTTTTCTTCTCTTTACTATAGTTCTGGGGAAATTATTTGCTTCTTGCAATATCTTCATTACTGCCCACAGCTCTAAAAGAAGGTGATGAACAGCTGTGAACAGAAGACAACCATTTGGGTTGCTTTCCAAACTCAGCTTGGCTTCTGGGGCATGGGTTTCAGCATTGTCTCCTGGAAGGAAAACTCAAAGCACAGATGCAAAACTAAATGGTTGCAAATTGGCTGCTGCACTCAGCAGAGTGTTTATCCAACACACATCAGACACAGGACTTCCTGAATTACATCAGACTCAGAGCATTTACTCAGCAGGAGGTTAAAAACTCCTTCCTGAGAAAGGAGAGCAAGACTGAATGAAAGACGGTGATCCGATCTAGGCACGGAACATCTTGGAAGATGCAATTCCAAAGGGGACATGGGCATGAAACCTTTTCTTCTCATAAGCACTAATATTAAGAATGTCATCATAGGACACACTATCCTCTTCTATTGCTAAGCGACTAGATTTACCTGTATATTGGTGTATATATAAGATATTTACATATTCAGTGATGGTCCTGGGTCAGGTCCTAGCCTCAGGTGTATTTTTTGCAGAATTCTGCAGCAGTCCAAGTGAAGGAAGTGGACTCTGCTCTCAACCACTAAAGCACATCATCTCAAGAAAGAACAAGTTCATAAACAAGTTACCAAACTAAACTGCTCGCACATATCCTTTCCTCCCTAAAAGGGCCAATTTTATTTTTCCGAATGCACTCTAACCTGGTGCACACAGGATGCAGGGCTTGCCCTCTCTATTCCAGGGAACTGATGTATAGCTCTCAAAATGAAGGAACATTTCACACATGAGGAGGACAGAAAGTGGGAGGAAACATCTCCCCCTCCCACTGAATTGAAGTATTTAATCAAGGTGTTTCTGGACACAACAGGAAACCAAATTTTAAGTTGGCCAAGGCTTACCTTAATACAAATAAAATAGCTAACATAAAATAGAGGCTTTTGTAAATATTGTTTGCCTCCTTGGCTGCAGAGACAGTTGAGTAGGACTTAGGGAATACTTTTCAGACAAAAGAAATCTTATGTTAGATCTTAAATTTTTTTAGTCTCTCATTTGAACCCTGTAATGATTCTCAAATCCATTCCAGAGAAAAGAATAAGAATCAGAAAACCTGGAAAGTAAGTTTCCCAAAGGTCCTCAGGTTCTGCCCACCTCTGACAGATTTTCTGTCAGGAGGATTTTATTCTGTATTTGTCTGGTATTTCCATTCCATTTATTTAGCAACACTGAAGTTCCTTTTGCTTGAGAAAATTCTAATCACAAATTTAAGACAGTCCACAGTGTTAAAGAAAATAAAAACAAACCACCAAAACATACTGAAATTCAGGAGGGTTTGGGATCTAGCCCAGAAAACTTGATTGCAAAGCAGGGTTTTATTTATGTCAGCTTTAGACAGAAAGCAACATTTCAAATTCTGATAGAAGACCTTTATATCTAGGTTCTACATTAAGCAGTCTGTTGTCTGGAAAATTATGCCAGTGAAAAGAAAACTGTTTTCTTAATTATCTCAACCCATTCTAATCCCCACAGTATTTTTTTTTCTCTTTTTTAATGAGGCTCAACCTGTGCAGTTCAATGTGTGTTTATTTTCTCAGAAAGGGGAAAGAGAAAGACTGGGGTTTTTTATTATGTGATGAAAATAACGGAGCTGTGAAGGGGCTTTTTTTTTGGAAGAGTTAAAGGATACATGCAACAAAGTGTGTCCCAAAGGACAGAATGCTATTGCTCACATGCAACAAAGTGTGTCCCAAAGGACAGAATGCTATTGCTCACAGAGACATTTCTCCTGA
>VZTX01009484.1:235902-305399 GCA_013400915.1 Pardalotus punctatus
TGTCTGGAAAAGTATGCCAGTGAAAAGAAAACTTTTTTCTTAATTATCTCAACCCATTCTAATCCCCACAGTATTTTTTTTTCTCTTTTTTAATGAGGCTCAACCTGTGCAGTTCAATGTGTGTTTATTTTCTCAGAAAGGGGAAAGAGAAAGACTGGGGTTTTTTATTATGTGATGAAAATAACGGAGCTGTGAAGGGGCTTTTTTTTTTGGAAGAGTTAAAGGATACATGCAACAAAGTGTGTCCCAAAGGACAGAATGCTATTGCTCACATGCAACAAAGTGTGTCCCAAAGGACAGAATGCTATTGCTCACAGAGACATTTCTCCTGATAACCCTTTTTTTCCAGGATATGATTTTTCTGGTAGAGTTAAATAATCCTTTAATGTGGACATCCAGTAATGGGAAGTTTGACATTTTGCTCATCACTGGTACATTGAAAGACTCAGGGTCAGATACTCAGCTTCCCTAAATCAGCATAACTTTACTGAAAACACTCATTCCAACAGAACTTCACTGTTTTACAGTAGATAAAGGCCTAGATACAAATCTTGCAGAAACAAAACAGCCAATTAAAATAACCTTCCTCTCCATTCCTAGCAAAGCCTCTATTTATAGGTGCTTTGAATACACAGTAGGAGGTTGGTACCTTTTTGCCTGCCTCTCTCATGAAAGCCCATTATTTTTTATGCAGTTTAGTTTTAACAAACAGGCTTGAGGCAATTAACTTTGAAAACCGTTTGGTAAACAACCTTATCTTCCATCACCTTCCTACTGCAGTTCTCTTTTTCCTGTTTCATGCAGCATCAATAGGAGACGCACCATGCCAGTCCCACCTGTCCACTTCCCTAGACACAAAATTTCTGAGGTTCAGTTATGTATTTCAGAGAGGAATTTGAAAGAAACAGTGACAGTAGTTTCTGTAATGGCAAGGAAAAAAAGGAAGCATGAAACAGAGAGAAACTAGTTCTGATTTTTTTTTTCAGGAAGCTATAAACAGACTGTTCAACAAGGGACTTGCTGAAGTCACAGAGTGCTAAATATTGATCCTTAACAGAGAAAAACCTCACTTTTTATGTTAAATCTGTTTTATTTTGGTTTTTTTAACATCTCTCCAGAAACTGCAAATGAGCTATAAGGAATAGCACATCTCTCCATGGCAAGAACAAACAGTACTACAGGCTGCTCCTCAGCATCTGATTTTCTTCTTTTGGAAGCATTTGATGCAGATATGGAAGCTCCTAGCTCAGTTTGGGATGTTCCTTGTTTCAAGATTCTGTTGTATGTTGTATTATCCATTGGTGTGTTTTGTAATGCCAGGCACAATGCAATGAGGGTATTTCACATTTACATGAAAGCAACAGAAGATAACTTTGACTTTAAAGCCATTGCTTTATTACTGCAAAGGTGGGTTTTGAAGTGATTACTCAAATATGAATCAAAGGAAAAGGTCTGCTGGGCACTGGATCTAATGAACATAAATCCGCAAGACAACACAGCAAAAGGAGGATTCTGATTTATATCTTTTTCTTGTTGCTACTTGCACTTCTGACTCCAGATTCAAGTGTCTACTAGTATGCCTTGGAGCCATGATTCTTAAAGTTATAAAAAATGTTAAAAAGGTATATATAAAAAATAATCTTTGTTATTTTGAACCATGGTTGTACATAGCACAAGCAGGAGAATCTCCATCCAAGGCTCTACAGGACAGTCTTGAGGGCAAACAGCAGACTGAACCAGACAAGTAAATTTTTTGACAGAAGTTACACATATAAGAGGAGAAACAAAGAGCCTCAGCCATGGGCCACCAAAAGCATTGGAGCATTTTTTGCTTTATAGATTAACATAGATTATGACAAATATAAGGCTTCCATCAACTCACAAATAAACTTGGGAGGAGTTTGTGCTGAGTCTTAATATATTGACTTTCTCTTTCAATAGTGTTTTGGGGGAAAAGAATTAATTTACCTATTCATTCTCATTGTCAGACATTAAAGTTAGAACCTTTCACAGCAACGTTCAGTGTTGAACAATTTTATGTATTCCAATGACTTTTAAGAAATGCTGTTGCTATCTTTCCATTGCAGCTGTCCCCCCTCCTTAAGGTATGTATATATGTACTTGGCTAACTGAAAGGGAGACTCGTGTGGAGCCGTTTGTGTGTAATCCAACATTTCAGCACTTTCATAATTTGCTGGAGACAGAGCTCAGTTTGAATGCATTTCCAGTGAGACAGAGGTAGTTGCAAGTAGGGAGATATTATGAGCCTAATTAGCATAACACAGCACAGTTGTCCCCATCTGTTTGACTCTGCAGTTTCACTAAATGAGGAACAAAGGCCATGCACACAGGATGGTCACAATATGTACGTAAGGAACTTTGTCTGAGAGGCCCTTGTCACAAAGTGTTTGAGATGTTTTTCGTATCAGATAATCTCAGGAAAATATGTGGGGAGGACAGCAGGGATCATCTTAACTAACACTGGAAAGAGAAGAAAATGAGATAGTGTTGCACCTAATGGTTAAAATATTTGATTTGTCTATAATAGGAGCCTTGACTTTTCATTTAATTTTTATTTATTGAATTTATTTTTACAACTGTTCTTAGAACCATACAAGAGTCTAAGTACCCAAATTTAAAACTTTATTTTCAAAAACTTTTAAAAATTGAAAATTACTACCCCTTTTTTTAATACTTTGAACATTTTAAATAACCTTGACACCCTTCTCCAAGAACTCCAGTGTATCAGTTTTCTACCAGAAAAACCTATCAATCTATAATTAAAGAGCAATGTGTGAGATCCTACAGCAATTGGCTCATACTATTTCCAGCATTAAATTATTTTCTTTAACCTGACTTCAGTTGTTTTGTGAAGTTTTAAAATACCCATCTTAGCAGAAAAAATCTATTCTCAGAGGTTAAGTGTTTCTAATATTATCCAGGCAAATACCACAGTTACAGAGCGGTAGACAGGATGTCTTCCATGGGCTCAGTTCTGTTGTGCTTAATTATGCAGAGGCCAGTGGTATCCTTATCATGCGTTAGAAATGTGGATAAATACCACTGACAGTACTGATGTATCTAGATTTATACATGCAGCTGACAACAGAATTAGACAGCAATTTTTTTTTCTGAAGTTGTTCAAATTTAATTTATCAAAACAGACATTTTCACACCCTCTAATCATCTGTTCTCACTGATGTTTCTGAGGCAGGTAATTTATGCTATTATTCACATGCTTAAAACTTCCAGCAACTCAGTAAATATCCATTCCGTCAGTGATAAATTGTGCCAAGAAAAAGAACAGCACAGCAATATCAAGAAAAATTCCCAGTAGCATGATGTTCCAACAGAAAGAAATGGCTTCATTTTTTCTTACAAAATAATCAAGACAAAATAAAGAAAGTGAACATCCTAAAGAATGTAAAAGGTAAAGTTGACACAGGCCTAGCATATGTTGGTTAAAAAGTTATGATGCAAATGTAAACTGGAAGAGACATCTTCACTGCAAGAAATTCACAAATAAACACTGATTGCTCCCTAAAGACTTCAGACAGGTTGAAGGCAAGGTAGGACACATTTATAGATGGATACATATGATGAAGAGGGGGAAAGAGAAATAAATTATACAGCAAATTAAGCAGATCCTCTTCGTCCCAAATTTAAAGCATCACATCCTGTGAAATTTCAGCTAATAGGCATGAAGTCCAGAAAATTAGTTCCATATATAGGATGGAAAAAGCATTTACCAACCTTTACAGAAATTCACATTACAGAATGACCGCATATACATATTAAAAGAAAACTTAATCTATGAAACAGAATTGCAACAAAGAGCCTTGAGGAGGAAAATTATAATTCCACTCTTATATTTTCCCAAGCCAGTCTTCAGCACTCTAAAACATTATGCCAGGAAAGAAATAACACATGCTGGGGATCCCACTATCCTCCATCAGTACATAAGCTCCCACCTTATGTGCACATTATGGGGAGAATACTCCTCCTTACTGTTGCACACAGACTTATGTGGAGTCCCCAGAAGGACTAAGGTGAATTTTATAGATAGCAGATGAGTTGAAATAGTTTTGAGGTGGCAAAAACATGTCCTACTTAGTTAAGATAAATATATGAAACCTAAATATCAGGCTTGCACCAAACACAGATAGCAAACATATTCTTGGTTGATTTTGTGCCTTGGGCATCCAATGACCCCAAAGGCTTCTGAGTAGTGGACAAGACATGCAGAATCTGTGGAATAGAATAAACTGGAGAGCAACTTCTGTACATCCATTTCTGGATGGCTTCAAATTGTCAGTAGTGAATATGCCATCAAAATTAACATGTCATATTAAATTTCCTGGAGATCAGGAAATGATAAAATACGCTGTGCTAGAAGTAGCAAATACAAATAAATAATGCAAGTGGTGAACACAAATAGACTAAAGCCAGTATTTCTCAATTTTCAATTGAAGGACCACATTCTACCTTAAGCTGTACAGTTATGCTGCTTCTCACCTCTCAGCAAAATTAGACTCTGTTTTGAATGTTCAATTATCACTTTCTCTATTTTAACCTGTGGTTATAGATGACTTAATACATTTCCTTTTTTTTCGACATTGCAATCAAGTTAGAATGCCTTATGAACCACAGCACACAAAAAGTGCTGCTTTAAACAAAGAGAGGCTGTAAACTTTATGGCAAACTTTGTATGTCATTGCTATGGATGACAACACTCAGCATTCTTTTCTTTCTAACAGCCTTTAAAAACATCTATATAGTTGGAATAAGTCTGGATTTATGTAAGCAGTGACAGCAAGACTAAAGCACATCTAGGACAGAGAAAATGCATTATTTTCATTTTTCAGGAAAAAAGGGTGTCAAAATACCATATATACAAGATGTAGTAAATTACTTATACTGTCATTATTTTCAACTGAACTGTGAGGCTATGCATGTCCATCCTTTTCCTCCTCAGTCCTTAAGACTTTGGGGTTGCCACTGGTGCTGTCACTTGAAACGCTATCAGAGATCTCAGATCTCAGTCGTTCATTGGAGGAAGTGTTTTGGAAGTTTCCAACCCATTTACCAGCAGGTTCATTCTTAATCAAATGAGGCTGAAGATAACAAGTAGGTGGGGAACTGGAAATTCTTTCCATGCCCAGAGAATTTTAAATTCTCCACCTGTCTTTCCTATATAGCAGTTCTCCATGCTAATGTTGAACCAAATTCAAGCAAGGGAATGCTGCTATTTTTACATAGAAATATGCATCCTTCTAAGTTTCAGCTTCACATTTCTCTGAAGAATGGCTCATGTGACTTAATTCTACAGGCAGCTGAGAGTAAAATCTTTTCTGTCATGCTTCATTGTGAATGACAATGCTTATAATATCTCTGTAAGATGTAATTTTTTCATGTCAATGGAAATTTGATATTCATAATCTAAGCAATAATTATCCTTTGTAAGTGCCTTTGTTTCTGGCAGCCACTCTCATTATGGTTGTTTCAATTCACCGTCTCCAGCCAGTAGAGAAAAGAAATGCAGCTATTTATTCCAATGAAGAGAGAAGAAAAGAGATTTTTGTTTTATGGAAAAAATGTAAAAAACTGGAGGGGTTAATACAATTAGCTTAGTGCTTGAGGCCTTTCCTATCTTCAAATTTATTTCTAGTGTTCTGAAAAAAACAAAAATGTATTTGCATCAAAGAGGGGGAGGTTCTAACTCTTTCGTATATAATTTCATTTCTTTGTTACACTTTTATCTGTGTAATTGTGTAGGGTGGACTCTGTAAATTCCTCTTTGAGTATATTCTTCATTGAAAATAGTTTACCTGGTTGGAGAAAGGCAATTGACTTTGATTTATACACCTTAACTAAAAGGCATGACATCACATTGTTCTGTCTAAGAACTCATTTGTACAGACTGTGGGGTGGAGGGTGAGAAGGGATTTCCTTTCAGCTGCTATTGAACAGCTGACCTAAAGCCTGAGGACTCTAAGTTGGTATTTTTAGCATTATACACACATGTAGCTTTGCTGTGTCTTCTTACATTGTTACACTTAAGGCTGCTGGAAAGCATATTCTGCTTGTTATCCAGCTCCTAAGATGTACCTGCAGCTACACATTATTTGCAAGCAGGACTAACTCCTGTTTTCCTATTTTATTCTTTACCATGAATTATTGAGAAGCAGACTTTTACTCCCATTCAGTGTACCTATGCAAATTAAAAGACATTTCAACCCAGCAAACATGATTGGCAAGTGGGCAAGGAGGGGCCTCCTGCTGACCTACAGCAGAAGATCCCACAGCCAGACATGTCTTCCATACCCCTGTCTATCCCCAGCAGGCAGCTTCCTGGGATGGTGCCACAGTAGGTTTGGCAAACCTTCTGGTCCTCTGGTTTTTATCCTTTGTTAGAAAAGAAAAATTTCTAAAAGAAGCACAAAATTTGCACAGTTTACATAGAAAGAGAAAAAACATCCGGTCTTTCAGCCATCATAGAGATTGCTGTGCTGAGGTTCACTGGGAATTTAAAAAGTGTACAAGGAAAGATACTCCAATCACTCACCTCTCTCAGATTAACTACAAGTATACATCCAGCTGTTTCGCTGATACAAATCCTTCCTCTTTTCCTCTCAGTGTACCCCAAATAGCAGATGAGGTGAAACTTACCAGAAATATGAGAAAAGTAAACAGGGTGGCTCTCATAATTCTCCAATAGGCAATGCTGGTAGGTCCTCACAAAATGGCAGCTACCTTTTCTAGGAGTAACCTGCCTCTGCTTAATGGGTCCCTTTCCATAGCAGAGTTAGCCATATATAGAGAAGAAACAATTGCAATAATTAGTAGAACTGTACTGTCAAAATACCTTGAGTGCAATCCACAAATAGGATGTTCACATTTAGTACCTTCAGCTGAAAGCACAAGAACAGTGCTCCAAAGAGGTGGCATTCCTGAAGTTTTCTCCACACCCTAGCTTGGTAAGATAAAGGGCAAATGGAGATGCTGGAAATAACTAAAAGTCCTGCAAATTACTTTCTTCCTCCAGAAAGTGCTGACATCATATTCATATCAGCCTGCAAATTTTATTTATTTCTCCTGTGCCAAGTGATTTCCCTAGACCACAACAAAGATTCCAGAGTCTGTCCCCAAACCCTTCTCTCTTGGCTCTTTCTCTCAGATGAGCCACCTTCCAGCAGGCAAATACCTGGTCACTAATCAGTCTCTTTGGTGGGCTTGAAAGTTGCAAGGCCATAATGTGGGAGATTTGCCCATCACAACCATTCCTCTGCCTTGCCTGATTCTGATTTGCTCCCAATGCTCTTACTGCTGTTGATCTTTTTTTCTTTTTCTTGTTGTTCACTGCCATAACTATACATTTTGGTCTCCTGAGAGAATATGACCAGACTGCATGATGCTGTGTGTCATGTCGCATCCACATGGTGCACTCAGGAAAATTCATCTGAATTATCCTTTCAAGTGGTTTAGTTGAACCACATTAAAAGCCTAGCATAAATGCAACCTAAATTTCTTGTAGTTTAATTTGTTGCAGAAAGAAATTAGGCAAAATTAAATTAGGCCATTTTTTTTTTGTTTTTTTTTTTAAAATATGTGGATTCACAGGGCTGTAATATTGTTTACCTAATGTACCTTCAGTTTATACCTTTGTTAGTCTGCACGGGAAAACCCTTACAATTCAGGAATTAGTGTCCAAGACAATTTTCCTATACACGCAAGTTCAGGATCAGGGCAGGTTGCTTGATGAAAAAAATCGGAGCAGCCTAAGTAGTGTTCTTAATTTTCCATTCCTACATGGCTCCCTGGACCCTCAGTATTGCTGTATAGGGACTGAATTCCCAAATTCTACATGCCTGTCTTTGACCTCCACCTTCTAAGACACTCTTCTCCTGGAAAAAGGTGCATATCAAAACAAATAAACTTCAGAAAGAAGGGGAGAAAGCTGGCATAAACTAAAGGAGTGGAATGCAGCCAGGAAGTAAACACAGGTAAAAGAAAGACTGTCATTTCAGCGGGAAACATACACAGGGGGATTCTCTCTGTGTTATTTCAGTTAGACTGAGCTAACCAGAGGGTACAATGTGGTGAAGGAAGAGAGGGAATAGAGGAGAAGGGTTGGTTATCTTCACACTTACTTTTCAAGTTAACAAATGTACTCATCTATGAAAAACATGGAGGGGGCTAGGAAGAGCTCCAATAAGCAGTAGGCAGGGAGCCAGCTCTGGCCTGAGACACTTACCAAAATGAAAGTAAAAACAAAAGGCCAGGGAAAAAAAAGCCCTCAACTGAGATCAGAATCCTTAATGCACTCGAGGGCAACAATGTCAATCCGCAAGTTCATTACAGATGAGAACACGTCCCCACTGGTGAAAAAGACTCAGATGCAAAACATCTTTTCCAATGACAAGTCATTAAAAGCCAGAAGCATCCTTTCCTGTGATCCCAGTGGTTTTTGAAGACAAGGTGCTGGGCTGCAGGGGGAGCTGCGCACCCATCATTTCGGTGCAGCATTTGCTGAAGGAAAATGCTCCTCCAAATGACAGCGACACCTCAGAGGGGTGTTCCTATAGCAGCGGCAATGCACAGACGCCACAAGGCTCAGTGGAACCATATTCTTGGTTACAGTTCTAGCTGCATTTATTCTGCAGGTTTTCCAGCAGCTCTCTGAGTGCTACAGTAGAAGTGTGCTCCCAGACACTACAGTATTGTCTCATCTGCACGCTGTGTTTAATTTGAACTGATGCAGCATTTCCATTCTCATTTAGCACAGAAAATCTATCCTTCTTCCAAGGCGAAGAGCTAAGCACTGAAAAAAACCACATGGCTTAAAAAGCCTATTAACTGATTACTACACCTCCTTCCAAATTGCAACAAAATGGCTCCACCAGCCCGAAGAATGCCCAGATGAGTAACTGTTTAATTTACCATCAGTACCAAGGAGATAAAATGTCTAAAAAATGTTTTATGGGCAGTCACTTCAAAAGAAGTTTAAATTTATAGAATTTGTATGGCCAATATACAACTGGTAAATAATGTTACAACAGGAATGCACCAATAGTACTGGTATTTGGAAACTGAAAAGGTTTTACAATGACCCGTAAGTCTGTAGAACATGCAGTATTCCTCCTAATTTTGTCAATCTAAATTTATGCTTGCTTTAAACAAAAATGAAGCAGAGAAGCCAGTTTAAAAACAACCATAAGTATGTATTCCATTTACTAGAAAACTATGCAGACTGGATGTGTTTGATTCAGTAAATTCTGGTACAGATATGTTTTTCCTGCAATACACAAGGAAGGACATAAGCTATAGGAGGAACAGGAATGAACAGGAGGTGGAAACAATCATTATGGTCATTCCTATCTAAACTCATGGTGATTTATGACTTGGATATATACATCTAAAGGAATGGCTGAGTTGTTAGCAGTGGAGGGTATTTTAAGTGATCAGCTCTACAGACACAAACTTAACATGCAAGTGCTTGGATATGGTACTGATGAAAACTAATATAAAAACCTGGCTGCAACCACATTCATCAAAGTGAGAAGTCTTGACAAGACTTCTGAAATCCCCTGCTTCAGCAAAGAGAAAACCCTTGCTATTTCCTGGGCTGTGCTAAAGCACAAAACCAGCAGTTTGATCATATATTTTCAGCCAAATGTTGCTAAAAAAGAAAGCTAATAATTTAGGCATTTTGTGACAATCTGCTTTGAGCCAGGCCTAATAGAAGGCTGAAAGGAATCGTGTGATTATACCAGGAAATACACGTAAGTAAATACTCTAGAAATATTATTAACACAGTAGAAGAGGCATTACAGCTGGACTGTCTCTGAAAGCTTATTTGTCAAGGTTTCTGTCTTGCCCACTTGTTATTTAATGTCACTTGGCAAAACTTTGTTTTGACCAGAGATCACAGAAGACTAATTTACTGACCATTTTCCCCCCTTTATTTTCAAAAGCTATTTTCCGTATTAGTTTAGTGCCAGTACTGTTAAAATCATTCATTTAGAGAATCAACAATGGCGAAAAAGTAAAGAAACTATTAAGCATAAATTTAAGTCAACATGAGCAGATCAAGTAGTTTTAAGAAGGAATTAGCAGTGCAAACATATGACATTCACATCTAAGTATGAGAACATGGAAGTAACTCTTTAATACGCTTTACATGTGTGTGGTAAAGGGAATGTACAGGGACAAAGAAATGTAAATATTCCCTCACTTCCATCAGACAGTACCTTCTAGAGGCTGATGATTAAAAATCTATGAGGGCATCTCAGTCTCAAATTTGTCTGCTTTGTGAAAGTGTCTCCTCCTTGGCTTGTCCACACTTGGGCATATCAGTCATTGTGGTATGGACTTGCAAAAACCAAAGCTTGCTTCTACTTCAAAGACAAATGGAGAAACTACTTTGGTTTCTTAATTATTAGCATTGAAAACAGCATCTTGATAATTTCTGGAATTTGGGGAAGAAGAATATACACCACAGCTCAAAAGCAAAATTCAGATTTTGTATGTTCCTATTAACTGAGAGCAACAAGAACTAAGATGGTGCTATGTGTTGTTTCTTCAAGATAAAGCTCATTCTTTTGAATAATACTTCTGACAGTTTGCAGTCATAGAGCATTAAAGTAGCATGTGTAGCATATGTGCAGTAGGAATTATCAATGCTGCTCTGATGAGCAGCAAAGGGCCATATTCTTCTGTGACTCCACCAGAAACTGCCTGAAAAATCAGCAGAAAAAGAAAGTATTGGCTTAACATATAAGAGTGTTCATTCCAACTTCCCAGATATTTCAAGAGCCACAGAAAAATAAATCTGTAAGAAAAGAAAAAAGATTTTAGTTAGCTTAAGTATTGCAACTTTTTTTTATTTTACATGTAGACTATGCATGTCTACCAAGAATCCTAGACGTTTCAGGACTAGATTTTGGTGCAACATTCAAGAAGAAATACATGGGAAAGCATTTTAAGGTTGTCCTATTTGAAGTTCAGAGAGAAGTAACATACAAGTTTCCCTATTGTCTTCAAATGGCTCCTATCTTTGCATACACTTTGTGCTTATCACCAGGGGTTTTTAGCCAGGATAATCTCTTTTTACATGTTGATTACATGTTAATGTAGCCAGACAAGGACAACAAATTTGCCCAAAGAGAGTCAACAAAGCTGAAGAAGGGGTTTGGACACAAATCGTCCAAGGGAGCTGGGGGGTGTTTAACTTGAGAAAAGGAGGCCCAGAGGAGACCTTATCACTCTGTACAACTGCTTGAAAGGAGGGTGCAGCCACGAGGGGATCAGTCTCTTCTCCTAGACCAGTGGCAGGACAAGGGGAAATGTCCTTCAACTGCACCAGGGGAGGTTTAGATTAAACGTTAGGGAGCGATTCTTCACTAAAAGGGTGGTCAGGCACCGGAGTTGGCTCTCTGGGAAGTTATGGAGTTACTGTCCCTGGAAGTGCTCAAAAGGCATGTTTATGTAGCACTTGGGGATATGGTTTAGTGGTGAAGATGTCAGTGCTAGATTAAGGGCTGGAATCAATGATTTAAGAGGTCTTTTCCAACCATAATAGCTCTATGACTCTATGATTAATTCTGCTCTCTCATGGAGAATTTGGACAGTGGTTGTGGTAGAGAAGGGGGACAGAAAACAATTAACCTAAATGGGGAGAGTTTCTTCCATTTCTTATCTATTCTTATACATTGATCCACTGTTGGTAGATAGATGCTGCCCAAGCAGCCACCCATTACTTCTCTCAGCCCAGCTCTTTCTACATCAACCATAGATTTTAAAGTTGAATAAACTGTTCTCCCTCAGGCCACAACAGCTCACTCTTTGCATGGTAGGAATTACCTTCAGTTGTCTCAAAAAACGCACATGCTGCTAATGAAAGCTTCTACTCTTCTGCCAGACCTCCTCACAACTGCAGCTGTGGCACCTCATCTTACTTGTCATTGTAAGGCTTTCCAAAGCTGGAGACATCTTTTGGAAGTGACAAAAAACCAACCAACCAAGCACATACATAAACATCCACGCCATCCTCCTGACCAGTCCCTCCTTACTGCTTTATCAGGGGAAATCGAGGAAGGTAAGAGGCAAGTCCTCCCTGTATCTCTTGTGAATGACAAACCAGGGAATGAGGCTCAGAGCCTCATGGCTAATTTACCACTGAGAATGTCAAAGCGTCTTACAGAGACTGCTCTTTTAGAAGTATCCCATACCTTGCCACACTGCTGTTTACTGTGGCTTGGCAGGTGCCCTGCAACAGCTGCTGCTCCATGTCAGGAAGTAAATATTCTCCCTTTTGTGTTCCAGATGAAGAAAATGTATCCTATGAGAAGTAATAGGAGATTCCGCATGGCCACTGAGGAAATTAGGAGTGCCATAACAGGACACCAGCTAATACACAGGGAGAGAGAAAGAGCAATAGAGCACTGGGGAAAAAAAAAAAAAGGAGTCCATGCATCTAATATAGGTCTGATAAATGATTGCTTTCCCACAAGACATATGGGAACAACTGCCTTAAATGAGTGTGTGTACTGCTTCTTCCCAGAGACAAGGCCAATCTGCCTGACAGATGACACTGAGCCCAGAAATGCAGGAGCATTCTCCTTAGGCCACGGGGCAATAAAGTCTCCACACTAGAGTTACTGCCACTATTAAGAAGAGGGGCAGGGCATTAATTATATTTACGGCAGAAACAGAAGCAAAGGCTGTGGCATAGCAGCATAATAGTACTGAGACTGTCATTTCCCAGCCCAAGCTGCTCTAATTAAGTCCCAGCTGAGGTCTCCTGTTCAGGTCTATAGTCTTGATTTCAAAGGAGGAGAGGTGAATAAATAAATAAATAAGTAAATACAAACAGTTTAATTTCTCTCCAAGTAAGGAAGGCCAGACATTTGGAGGCATTTGTGGGTATTTTTATTTGAGGAGGTTGGTAGATAGTTTTTACTTTGTAATTGTCTGCTGTCCTTTTTTGAAATTAATTGACAACATTCACTCTGTAGAACCTAACTGACCTTGAAGTCCACCAGGACTAGGTACATCTTAGACTTACTTTCCATATTATAACTCAAGATCTGCTAAAGAATGAGAACACAGGGAAAATCCCACTATAATCTTGCTCTACATCACCATATACTGAAGATATCTAATACTCTAATAGTCTAACTATTAACTATTTAATAGTCTAAGAGGACTATTACAACCCACCCCTGACACCAGGACTTAGGATCATGGCACCTTGTATGACTATTTTACTTCTAGTTCCCAGAGTGGTGTATATAAATGTGATGAGCAATTTTGCACATCTTGTGCTGTTTTCCATTCCTTTTTTTTTGTTTTTAATGGCACAAGTGATCTAAAAAATTTTACTACTTGATATTTTAATGAAAGTTTATTCCCTGTTAAAAAATAAAATAAAATTTAAAAAAGCAATAAGCTCCAAGGGAAAATTTGGGAACTTTTTTTTTTTAAAATCTACATACTCAATGACATTTCAAACTAATAGTTTTAAATCTGCTTCTCTTTCTTCATGAGAAAAATGTTAACAAATCCATTCCTCCTTATTCTTCCATTTGCCAATAGACTACCTGTAAATTTAAAAAAACAAACTTACAGAGGTGAGCATGAGTGAAAAGAAAGAAATCACGAAGTTTGGACAGAAGACACTCCCTTTTCTTTCTAATATTTTTGTTTTACTTCTAATTTCTTGAATAGAGTCAATTCATGGGTTTACCTCGCTGTTTGCTCCCTTTTTAAATTTAAACTAGTTTCCTTATAGGTTTATACATTTAATTCTCTCAGGGTTGCTGAAGAAATCATTAGTCAATGGTTTATACAATTGTAATTTCATTTTTCCAGGTTATTAAAAACTAATAGCATGCCATTTAATTAGACTAGATGATGAGAATCCACTTAAAAGTTAGAAATAGACTTACAAACTCCCTATCTTCCTCCTTACTGCCAAGCAAGACTTTATAATAAATCATTATTCTTTTTAAATGAATTTAGTAATTACAAAGGACTTCATTCTTCATTATATTCACCATAGCTATACATATTTCCATAAGTTATCTCATTTATTTGTACCAAGAGTACTATTAAATATAGCATTAATTTATCAGAGCAGGGTACAGAAAGAAGCCCTTAGAGGATATTATTGGTAATGGTCTGAAACAAAGCTTTCTGCTTATCCAAAGAATGAGCCTCTGCAAGAACCCTCAGTATTAACTCTCACACCACAGCATGGCAAGCTGTCCAGTCCTGAGTAAGGGGACAAGGCATGAGGCAAAAGAGCCATTCCTTGGCCAGGTCCTTTCCAAGTGTAGTTCCTGTGCTGAGCCTTGAACTTAGATGACAATTACTGTAACCTGGAGCACAGACCTCTTTCCCTGAGGAAATGAACCAAGACCTCCAATTTATTTCACATAGCCTATTTAAGAGTCATTGGATAATAATGGCCTTCAGTCACTGCCAACCCATGGTGAATTTAAAACAACGACTGAGAGGGGAAATGCTCTATGTCATAACTCCCTAGGCACGTGATCCCCTCTATCATGCCATTTATTAGGCAGCTTGGCCCTGGCACCACATTTATTTATACCATAATATTTCATGCTATATAGTCTGAGGTTAATGAAGTCTCATTAACAGCTCCTGCTAGTCCCCATAAAGCTCTCCAAGATTTCATTTTACGATAATGGCAAAGAACCTCACAATTTATTTTCCCCCATCCAATCTCAAAGACCCTACAGCAAGGCTAAAATGGGGGAAAGAAAGGGAGAAAAAAAACATAACAGGAAAACAGTTATCTGTGGTTCAATAAGGAGTGGCCAGAGAAAATGTGGCTGTCTAATAGCCAAATATGTTTTCCCTATGCACCAGACTATACATTCTGTTGGTAAGTCCAATACTTCTTCAAGAAAAAGCCTGGATAAGGATGACAGTGATTTTTAGTTGTTGTCCCTTTGTTGAAAAATTCTCATTACCTTGGCTTGAACTAGAATTTCATCTCAGACCCTGAGCAGGCTGCTGTTTTCTGGAGTCCTCAGAACTTCTGAAAGCTGAACTGCCCTTTCTCTCAAGATCTTCTTTGATATAGTCACAAGAGCCTCTGTGTCTTTGTGCTTTCTTATTTGAATTCTGAATGTCACTAAAAGTTGCTGATGCTCTTTACAAGAATAAGATTTCCAAGCCAGTGGGGATTGGGTGTTTTTCTTTTGTAAAATATATGAGCTTCTTACAAGGCTCCTCAATATTTGGAGTTAGTAGATGCTCATAACTTCTTTCTTAACCTGTTCAAAATCAGAACAGCTCTGGAACATCCAGAAAAGAAAATGAACTAATATTGAGTTTATTTAAACTAATAATAACTATAAACTAATATATCAGCTGAAGAGTCTTCTTAAAATGTGTATTAAAAAGACACACATTGGAGCTTTTAAAGGGAATAAAACAGTCACAGCTGAAGGAGTGTGCTAGAAGGTTGTGGCAAGAATAAGATGAATTTGCTTTCAATGGGAGATCAATGGGGTCACACACTGAAATTTAGACATTTGCTTAAGTTCTCAATCAAAAGAGATGGGATACTTCATATATGAAACTGAAAATTCATATTTTACTGTAGTCTCTTATCCAGGTTGTTTTACATCTGTAAATTTTATACTAATAAAAAAGACTACTGAATATTGATGCAGAGCTCTATTATAAGAATTTTAGGAACAAAGAGATCAAGATGAGACCATTCTTCCTGCAAATATAGCATCTTCATGATGGTCTAGTGCACTCCAACCCACATTCCTTCTATTGAGTATCTAATTTGCCAGATCCCAGTGATGGAATGACAGTTTATGCTCACTGAGAGCTCCAGTCTTTATGTTTCTTGTGGTTGGAGTTTTTTGTCTACTTTTTTGTTTGTTCGTTGGTTTTTTTAAAACTCATACTTAAAATCATCTAAATGGAAAGTACCTTTAGTTTTTGTTCTGTGAATTACAAGAATAGGTATGAATCAGGGACACGGAGCTATTTCATTTTGAAGAAGAATATTTGCAAAGGTTTTACTAAAGATTGTGGCTTTCTATGTGCTTCTTTTTTTTTTGGATGTTCTTCCCCCTTTTATGTCTTCCACTCTTTTAATAACTGTTTCAAAACAGACATTACGTGGGAACAGGCCATCTCCTTGTGCAGTAAGATGCTGTATAGTTCAACCGCAGTCAGAAAAATTTCAGTTCTAGCTGACTGAGGCAGAGGCTCAGATTATGAGGCATAAGATTGACATAGGACAGTTGCCCAGGCCTGGGAAAGATAGACCTTTAAAACAGATATGCTTAGCAATATTGCTTTAAAATACATGAGGTAGGTCAATATATTAGAACTATATTTCCATAATGCAACATCTATGTTATAGCTCTCAGGAGGCTGTATTTAATTTAACATCCAGTTCTGCCTGTAACTGCATTAAAGTATTGATCTATCAATCCATAGTACTTCACATCACACGCAAACAAAATTTCATTGATCTTCACACACCTGTTGTCCATTATTTAGGACTAGCACATCCAAAAATCAAAGTTTCATCAAGATTTTAAAGATGATTTTGTAGTAACAACTCTTTTTCATCTTGTTTTTATTATTTATGAGAAAGCTTAGACCTCCTGAGCAGCTCAACCTGAAACTGTTAACACATAGACTAACACAAACATGAGAGAGAGAAAACAACCCCATCCACAAACAAACTCAGCACACAAACAGGCAACCCTCATTTGCCAAGTAAATTGCATTAAAGTAACTGTAAAAAAAACAGAAATAGGAAAACAAGAGTATGTCTTTTGTATGCTCTAATTCCAACCACTGAGAAGCAAAAAAGATTCTGGGTAGGTAGAGGTAAAAAAAGAAAAGAAGGGTTAAATCTAAAAGAATTCTAAAATAAAGCACTAAACAGGAACACAAGAAACTCATAGATAACAAGCCAAGAAACTTTCAAGACAAAGGTAAGAAATACATATAAAAGATCACAAGAATGTCAAAAAAAGGAAACCAGTACTCCTTTGCACTCATCTTAGGATCTCAAGAATCACCTTTAGCAGTCTAGAGAGAGGAAAAGCAGAGACAAAGCGCCTCTACCAAGAAGTTAAAAGTGTTGACATTTACTTCATCAAAAGAAAAGTTTTTGAAAGCAGAATATTGAATTTATAATCATTTAGAGTCAATAAAAATTACAGAGAAGTAAAGAAACATCAGTAGCTCTGACACATCTGTAGATAGTGGGAGTAACCAAACATTATAACTGGAGAATTAAATGTATGAAAATACATGCACAAGTGAAAAAAAACCCCAAAAAATCTCAGTATCCATTTTCCAACAGAATTAAATCTATACAAAAGGTAGAAAAGTTGAAGTTACATTTGAAACCTGCTCTCCATTTAAATTTATGCACCATAATTAATATTACATGTATTTTACACACTTCATTCTTGTTTATTCATGATACAGTGGTAAGAGAATTTTCAAGGATAATAAAACAGGAAATCAATGAGAAATGCTTCAGAAATTTTGATCTGATTATTATTAATCTATTGTATTCATAATTTTCTCCCTTCTAAAGTAGTTCCAGGCAGCTTCACTTGTAAAAAATTAATTGAAGAGTCTTAATTGTGATATGAAAGGCAAAACAGGAAAGATGAAAAAATATCCACTCATTAGATACAACAGCTTTAAAGAAGGAAAGAGGCAGCATGGAATTCACACTAAAGCCTTGAGAGAATTGTAGCAGAAGAGGCAGAAAGAGCTACTCACATAACTGCATTTCTAGGATAATGCTGAAATCTAAAGGATCTGCAAATGTTTCCCATGATGAGGCACCAGTATGAAATTACAAACACACAAGGGTATGGACTTCCCATAATGTCCAGGCTATTGTCATTCTTCCAGCACATGAGATACACATCTAAATACCAGTTGAAATGCGGGAAAAGTCACAAGAGCACATATAAAACCATAAGATCCTGAGATACACAAATGTGTCTGTAGTTCCCACATTATGACCCAATGAGGGCCCATGTGCTCACAGAGCTGCTAAGGACCCTAATTTTTACTAATTTTTTGCTTACTTCAAATTTGTGTTTTGTGGAGAATAGACATCTCCTTTGGAGAATAAAAAAGGTGAGGGATGGGAGGGGAAAAGACAGTGAACATATTTTTCAATGTTTGGACTCCCAAGGAGCAATAAAAGAAAGAATACGCTTTTGAATTTCAAATTCGATTTTTTTTTTCAGACACAAAACAGTGGGGAGGACAGTCTTAGTCCTTTCCACATTCCCAGCCTGAATAAATAAGAAAATGGGTTTCCCATCCTCACTGCTCAACAGTAAAGCAAAGCAGGAAAAGGAAGGAAGAATTAAAAGCTGTGCATATACAACTAAGTGCAAACATACTCTGGCAATGCTTTGAAATGTCTAGGAGTAAGGCAACACAAATCTGGGAACATTAGCCCAGGTTCAGAGCCGTGCTCCGATGTGCTGCCGCTCACCACATTCACATTTCTCTTGCACTGCTTATTCTTGCAAAAGGATTATCCAAGGTAGTTACTTGCAATAGCAGGGGTTTAGACTCAGTGACCCAGGAGGTCCTGTAGTCTGAAGACTCTCTGAGTAGTCTAATTCGCACCCCAGCCATACTCCATAAGCTGCAGCTTTCCAAGTAATAACACGATCGACCTTTTCCTTATGTACAACAATGTCTTTTATTGAAAACAAGAATATTTTTTGGTATCCTAGGACTAAGT
Source organism: Pardalotus punctatus (assembly GCA_013400915.1). Classification (NCBI taxonomy): domain Eukaryota; kingdom Metazoa; phylum Chordata; class Aves; order Passeriformes; family Pardalotidae; genus Pardalotus; species Pardalotus punctatus. Next base: position 254,696 of record VZTX01009484.1, read on the forward strand.
TGTACCACAGTAACTGAGCAAAATAGACTTCTGTTTGCACACTAGCAAAAAGAGGTAACACTGGCATCCAAATAAAGAGTTTTATCTATAAAATCTTTTATTTCAGACTATTAGGCCTGGATTTAAGTTACATTTTAACCATAAACATGGGAGAAGCTGTCCCAGATGGTGAACGTAAAACGTGCTGTAAATTTTAATGAAGCAAATAAGTCACTAATAACCATAATGCCAACACTGCTGCATTTTTGGTAGATGTTAATAAAGCAAAATTAAAAAAGAGCATGCAGCATTCAAATAAGTGCTTAAGAAGCCCAATATAATTTGCTAATTCAGCTATTCACACTTTGATTGCACAGCCCCTGGTCATCTGCTCAAGTACAGATGCTTCATGTGAAAACAAATAAAAAAAAAAAAGTTTTATTGTCCACCAGATGTCCCAGCTTGTAATACTTGATGCTATAATTCAGGTCACCCAAGGTTCAAGCACATTAGAAATGAATTGTTCTTGGATGGTCAACCTTGTGACAGTGGTCAAGGCATTTTGGTCCTGGGTTTCTCCCACTGGGAGGTGAAGGAGCTCTTTTGTATTGAAAGTGTATTCATGTTATGAATATCATAGGCAACCCAAACAGATAATTACTACTACAGCTTATGGAAAGAGCTGGAAAGGGCTGGAGTGGGAAGAATTCAAGCAACATATGCCCTGCTTTATAAGACCATTGAAAACCTGTTAACAGGCCCTACCAGATTTATTTTCCTTACTGAAAATGAATTTATTTTTATTAAAGAAAAGATATAAAAGCACAAGGCACAACAGCCGCTGCTGCTCTGCACCAGCATCCTCACTGATCATGATGGGAGCTAGATGATACATGTAGTGGAGCCAGTGCTTCACCCCAAATCACATGTAAAAATCAGTGGAGCAGAATTATCAGCTGCAGCTAAAGCATCTTGCACCAAGGGTGTCTGCTGCTGTGCTGCACAAAGCAGGTTTGAAATCATCAGGCAATATTTTATTTATGGATTTCACAGGGCTGACGACTGAGGAAAGGCTGGGCTGGAAGCAGAGAGCTTGTTTCTGCAAACAGCTCCACCTCCAGAGGGAGCAAAGGGCATCAGTGAATGAAAGGAATCTGAGCAGAGCCAGGGACTCCTGCCAGAGCCACGCTGCAGGCACAGCTGTAGCATAGAGATCCCAACACCACATCCCTATTAGGGTGCACTGAGAAGGCCGATGATTTCATACAAGAGTGCGCCACACCCAAAACACTATGCCTTTACTGCACAAGATGCAAAAAGCTGAAACTTCCCAGACATGTCAAGATGTTTCAAAGCAATCTTTCCTTAAGCAGGACCTGAGCAGCATGTCTTAGCAACACAAGCATCTGTTTACCACCTTCTCCGATGATTTACAAGGAGCAATATCTTGACAGGAGTATTTTGTGGGAGATAATGTTGTTCTGCAATACCTAATTTACATGGTGCTGCAGAAGACAGAAAAACTTACATGTTCATCAGGCATCTACCTCTCACTGTACGGTGCCTCTCAGCACAATGAATTTTTGCAACTCTATGCAGTCAACACCAGCCCCTGGCACTTAAATGTGCATTGCAATTAATAGAAAAATTACTTGATTGAAAACTTTCCCTCTTGATCTTTACTACTATTAGCCTCAAAATGGAGAAAAATATAGGAAACAGAGGATTACTTAGATACTTATTTCATGTGAAAATGAAAGTCCCTTCTGTCCTACTAGACTGAATTTTAGAAGAGCTGTTAATGTCTGTGAAGGGGCTTTACCTCTCATCTTAGACAGATTTAAACCATTTGTATATTTGTTGTTTAAAGCCTGCCTTTCTCACTTTGTTCTCAGAGTTCATGAGCGCCTCCTTGCCCATTTTCCCCCTCAGCACTTTCTTGCTCGTCATCCCCACAGTAGACCTGCCATGATGGTCACACAAGTTTATCAGAGCTCCCTCTGCTCCCCATTTTATCACCGTGTTTCAATGGATAACCACAATCCATGGATTTGAGTGTCCTTCAAAACCTCAGTCCTCCTTACAGTTTGTCAGCTGCCACTGACAAAGAAATCCCACAATATCTTCCTCCATCTCTGTTTTGGAAATTTATTCCCATCCACATCAGCAGGCAGCTGCTGTCTGTGTACTCTTGGTGAGGCACCAAGCAGCCAACAAGAGCCTGGAGGAGATGGAGCAGTGGCTGGTTCAGTGATTTGGGTACACTGAAGACAAGGATGCAGTGCTGCTGGTACAGGAGCTACACAAGAAGCCTCACATCTGCAGGGCCCTCTGATCTCCTGTACAAGGGGAACTGGAGAAGAGCAATAGGGCTGGAGACAAACCAGGCACCAGCCTCAGCCTCCCTGTGACCTTGGGTCAGCCACTTCACCAGCCCTAACAGCCGCTTTCTGACACATCAAAGCAGCAGAACTATTGTTCAGAAATGCAGTGAGCTAACATGTATCCAAAAGAGTGCGGAATAAACTCAGGGAGAGCAAAATGCAGCTGCTGCAAACATTTAAAGGGATTAGGTTTGAAGAAGTTGGATCAAATTCTAATCATGTCAGGAGAAACCCACCTACGTGCCCAGGGAGCAAAATATCTAGCCCAGGACTTGCAAAGAGATTGCCGTTGCAAATGCACATCCTTGCCTTTTCCACACAGTTCAGGTGGGACTTGGTCTGTGCATGCACAGAGGCTTCTCAGCCGCCTGCCCAGCGCTCACCCAGCAGCTCCCAGTTCATTACCCTTTCCATGTTCTGCGCCAGGGTTAGCTGCAACTGGGAAGCTGTCTTCTCGTTCCCATTTTTCACAAGTCCCCAGAAGCTGGAACAAATGCTGGAAGGATAGAATCAAATTTAAAAGGAAAAAAATAAAATAGATGTGGGAGGGGACAGAGGGATGAGAGGAGATACCCGTCCTCAGTGGAGCCAGGGTGCAAAAAGAGTGAGCAGGTGCCTCCCAACCATTTACTCTGCTACCACATTCTGTGGAGGGCCAGTCACAGGCTTTTCATTCTGGAGTGATGCTGGCAGCGTGCAGCCCTTGTGGAGACAAAGGGAAGCCTGATCCACTCTGTGCCAAAACGGCAGCCCCAGCACCTGGGATGCCCTGGAAACTCGCCCCAGCTGCAGTCACTCTGCCTTTGTTGGCAGGCAGCACCACGGCACCAAGTGCCACTCCTGGCCGTTACACAGGCTCACACAGACTAATCCGCTCAGAGGTTATTCTAATGAATTAGCAGATACTAGATTGGATGGGCTGCAGGCAGGCTGCAGCTGAAAGCTAACTGAAATTTCCCCTTATACCTCTGTTTCTAAACATCAGATTCAGATTCCTGCTATTAAAAGATATTTTTTCCCTTTTTAACCATTGGCTCTGTTGCAGACCCATTGATTTGAACAACAGTTTTGTGTGACAAACTACAAAATTTCATTCTATCCTTTTAAGACTGTCACTTTTAGACTATTGTTAGCTCTCACAGTTTCATTGCCAGGCAGACAATTACAGGTGTTTTTCAAGATGCAAGGACTAGAGTCCAGGGATTATATAACTGGGAAAACAAAATGTGCCCCACATCTAATGGCTCAGAGAGCAAATGTAAGAAGACAGTGATTATTTGTCAAGTCTCATTTCTAAGCCAATTTCAAGAGATTCTAAACATTGAGGATTGAACAATTTGTGTCACTGGCCAATTCCTTAAAACAAAATATTGTCCCCTCTGCTGTTTCAATTATGAAAACTGCACTGTATCTACAATGTTTACACTCTAAATGAAAGATCTTAATATCTAAGCAGACATGCAACTTATCTCCCTGTGCTTTCTTTGAGTATTTATCACAAAAGGTTATTTACATGGGACTGTGCAATTAGAATTCACTCTTTATTGACCTCTGTCATACTTTGAATTATCCATTATCTATGTTGTTGCTAAATAGCTGCTTTTGAGTCTCATTTCATTTGAAGCTTCAGAGAACGGTTAATACATCTAATTCGATGGAGTTTGGTCTGCTTTCACCAGCAGAAAATAAGAACTTGGACTTCTGCTTTCCAACCTCTCCAACAAGTACAGGTCTAATGTTCTCTGATGTCCATGGTAGTCGGTCACCCACAGAGACCTTCAGACAGGTAACACGAGCCAGCTTCTCAGCTGTCTGACATCTGGTGAAATCAGTAAATCAAAGCTGATAGCTGCAGTTAGACAACATGAGAAAGACTTCAGAAGCCAACAGAACATGTGGCATTATTCATGGAATACATGAATATTGCTAACGGCTTTTTTTCTTCCTGTTCCCCTTTTGTTCCAAAATGATACTCCTACAGAGCTGTTTCCTCTAGATTTCACAGTTCTCAGTCTTCTGCGTAATTGTAGTTAATACTTTTTCTTCAACTAAAAATAATCCTCTAGCTACATTACTGGCTTAAGGCTCAGCCCAAGGATAGAAGTAGGGCTTGCCATTGAAATTAATATTAATGTATTAGCATACTTTTAAACATTAGGGAATTTTATTCTGGGGATGTTTTGCAATCTGAAGCCAAATTTGGATTTAAGTTCTGGGGACACCTTTACTGATCGTGATCTGACCTAAGTGGTCCCAGATCAGGTGAATTTTAGAGATTCAGGCCTATATATTTCATGCAAATACTCATATGTAAAGGAAATAATAGATCAAATATTCCAACATTTAAAAAAGAAATCCACAAATCCTAAAGAAAAAACTCACCCAGAAGAAAAGCAGACAAATAGCCATACAAGAGGGCTACTGACAGACAAGTTCAAAGTGCAGTTTTGGATTTTCACTTAAAAAATTTGGCACAAGGAATCTCTTTCTGATGATAGCTAAATACATTTACTTCTGTACAGCATAGCACACTTGGTAAAGTAGTGTAACACTTCTCTTCCTTTCCCTGAATCTTACATTTTCCATGTGCCTAACAACGTGAACATTATAGAACAAAAGCTTCAAATAAACTCAGGGCACAGTGTCTGTGGAAGAGCACAGAAAGGAGCAAGTGCCTCCACAGGCAACATTTTGGAAACCAGTGCAGTACAGGCGAAATATGCTTTTGCAGCTACTGCACAGGTTTCTGTTTATGTGCAAAAAAACCCCAAAAACAAAACAAAAAACTGATCAGAAGTACCATGCATGAGATTCATGGAGATATGGGTTGTTTAAATGAAGTTTGACTGAAGAACCAGGTATATTTACTTTGATGACACTTATGATAATTTTTAACTCACCTCCATGATTATTTGATTTTTCTATTTTAACACCAATAAGACATATTTCCCTATAAATTAAAATAATATCTATTTCTCCCTCAATAATATTTCATCATCTAAGGCTACAGTGATTCTGAAAACTTCACATTAAGTGTGAATCTGTAGCAGAATACTCAAAATTACCTACTAAGAGAAACAAGCATGTAAATACTACATGAAACTTCACTCTACCCATATCTTGTGTTTCGAGGGTGGCTAAAGAAACCCAGTGCATTTAAGTAGGATGGCCTTCTTTTGCATTATATCACTGCTTACTATTCATGGCCTGCTTGGGCAATACTTAGTTAAAATCCCATTTTAATGCCCCTGTGTTGTGACATGACATTTTAATGTAGTCAGTGCTCATCTCCAGAGTTTTTCTACCAAAAAAAACATGTCTGTTTGGAAGAGATAAAGCAGGAACACACACAGGCTCAAAATCCCTCGCGAGGGGGCAGAGGTTCAATGCTAATGTTTCTGTTCTCTCTGCTTCTTCATTAAGTAGTTTCTTAATTAAGTCTCTTTTGTTGTTGTTGTTTTGTTTTTGTTTGACAGAAGCAAAGCATTTGATCTGCTAAACCCTTTATGCCTAGTCAGATGTGAAGCCCTCTCATCCTCCATCACCACAGAACTACCTGCAATCCTCCTCAAACACTGGTTCTGCCTTGGAGCCCACAGGGATTTTGCACAGCCTGAATTTATATTAGTTCATACAGTGCATTTTCCTCCCCTCACTCTCTGCCCACACTTTGTCAGAAGATGTCTGTTGACTTGCACTGACGAGGATATTAACAACCCTGGGGAAACTTTTTTCCTGAGCTTGTCTGTGCAAGGTGACACTTGACATGCTCAGTGCCACAGTCTAAGCACAGCTGGGCAACTGCTGCCCAAACATGAATACTCATGATAGATGAGTTTATTTAAAGGCTGTATCTGGTACTGATGACTGGCTTCAAACACCTGCCTCACCAGCACCACAAGAAAGCCTCCAGGGCAGTGAAACACCAACCATCACTCATCAGCAAGATTTGAAACTTGGCTAATAGTTAACTTTCCCTCCTGTTACTCTGCTCTTTCTGTTTATGTGCCAAAGCATGAAAGATGAGGGGAACACATTTAAGCCACCTGATGGCAAACATATGCCAATATTTACTTGCACTTCTTGATGTTGTTGTCACTCCATTTGAATACAGTTACATGGAGAATAAAAGAAAACCAGAGCAAACTTGCATGCTGACTTTGCTACATACTTTTGCAGACACAGCCTTCTTCACAAGAGTCATCCTACAGAACTTCATTCATTTGGCAGCTAAACATCAGTGCTGATTGTGCATCAGGCATCAGGCTGGCACGCTGAAAGGTGATTCATTCCTCTTACCTTAGCATGGCACTAGAAGGGCCTGTCTCTCTCCATACTTGATATAGAAACACCTGAGTCAGCAAACTTGTGAATGGTTAAAGATAGCAAAGCTGAATTCTCCCCTCAGCTCTGCAGCTTAGACCAACCACGGACACAATCCAGCTGTGCAAAAACCAATGCTTCTCACCAGAAAATTTTTGAGACCTTGGGTCTCACGGTCAGAACCGTTCTACTTGCCCACTTTACTAAGTGAAAGTCAAAAGGACAATTAAAGGAGCACCAGTACCCGGCAGCAGCACAAGCACAGCAGCCAAGACAGGAGCAGCTCCAAAAGGAAGCACACAGACAGCCTGGGGACAGCAGGACCTTCAGGGGATGAATGACCGGCAAACCAAAACCAGAGTGGTTTGCATGGCAAGCACTCCTCTCTCCTGCACCTGTTTGTGCAGAGATGATGGGTGCCTCCCACCCATGGCAGCAGGATTCAACTCCACCTTCCAACACTGTGTCCCAGATACACAGAATTAATTAGAACTAGGCCATGTTGCCAGACATCAGACCCTACTTGATAAAATTTTCTAGACACTTCAAGCAATCTCTAAAATGATTGCCTCACAGTCATAAAGGAGAAAGACTCCCAATGATAGAAGTTAGGAAAAAGAAAGAATTTCTGTTGAGTTTTTCCTCCCAAAACAAAGGAAAATCTGGATAAAAAGCAGGTAGCAATAGTCACTTAATAAAATGAGTCCATGAAAGAAAAAAATAAGGTGCTCTGATTCTTTAGCATGCAGTGTATGTACACTTACTGTAGGTACTGTAGATAAGTTTCGAGTGTTCATACTTTCTTTTTTTTTAACTCTGATAAATATGCAAGAAATTTCAATGCTATACAAGAAAGGCCTATGTACGGGTTTTTCCTCTAGGCATATCTCTAAAATAAGTGTAAAAACAAAGTATTGAAAATGGGTGTATTGTTAATTTATCAGCTAAAAGGAAGTCTTACACAGAGTCAGACAATATCATCTGAACAGGCTCCAAATGCTGGTCCTGGTATAGAAGAAATTTTAGTTCAAGAGTCAAAGTCTGGGAAAATAGATTCTGCCTTTATGTGTACTATGAACTCATAATGCATAAAATCAAAACAGATGGTGAATTTGACCATAGTATATAGAAACTGTGTATGCTTATTCCTTCTGAAAAAAGGATTTTAAAACACTGAGTAATTCTAGAAAAAGTTTAACAAATATCAAGTAATAACAAAAGCATAATTCTAAAATTTATTTCCCCATTTTTCTGACAAGAACAATGTCACAAAGGATTTTTGGTTGGTTGGTTGGTTGGTTGGCTGGTTTTTGGACCATTATTTCCAGATACTTTCTATGGATGTTTGTACCTCTGTGGTCCATACCACACTCCTTCTTTAAAAGATGTTTTAACATACATACTTTTTATTGATAAATGAAAAGGAGTTGAATATATTAGAATGGAAAAACCTCACAGTATTACTTCGATTAACCTTTTCTTTCCTGTCTACAAGGTATTTTTGCCTCCAGTCATTCCCCAAATTTTCCAGTTTTTGATTGCTGTAAACTTTCTCTGTTATTAGTTTGAAAACTGCAGAATTCACTATTTTATCAGTGTAAAACAAAAATCCCTCCTAATTGCATATTATAAATAACATTTCTTCCCCCAAATCAGGGAGTCTAATTCACTCTTAAGACTCCAAATTATTCTTTCCATTCTAAATATCAACTACAATTCAATACAGGAATTCAATTTCTATGTATATTTTTAAGCACCAAATCTTAAATTTTTTGGCACTAATTTCAAAATTGAAACTAGCTGGCTCTATCTTTTTCATTCCTTCCCTTCTTTTCAGGTCCTTCTAATAATGCCAGCTATCTTTATGAATATTCAAGGAAGACAATCTCAATATGTACACAGAACAGCTGGTGACTGAGGACTGCTGAAACACCATGTGCATCACCACCACTATATTTCCAATATAGTCCTTAGCTCATGGAAAATTTTCACACCACCACACCTCTGGCAGATTAGGGAGCAGCACTGTCAAGATCTGAGAGATGAGAGTTGCTATCTTTTTGTTCCCTGATTTTAAAATGCATACAGAGAGTATAATTCAAGCAGTCAAAAGCAAAATCTTCGCAAGGCATTTCAGTCTTGGACACATTTATTTGCAATTTTGTATAAAATGCCCAATTATTAGTACCAGGTTTGTCTTTCCACAGAAAAACATACATTGTGCATTACCAGTATCCATATTTAATAAGTCGATGCAAACCTGGGACCTACTTGTAAGAAAGCCAAGAAGAGAAAGGTAACTGATTTCAACAGTACAAGATTCAATCCACAAAACTCTAAATCATATAAATTTAGATATAAGTTTATAAATAAGATTATCTTATACAAATATATGATCTTATAATATAAGATCATATAAACTCAGATATAAACTTAACCTCTGCCTGATTCAGAGTGCAAGTTCTTGTGGCATATTGGCCTTACTCATGGAATAACTCACTTGTGAAACACAGTATTTATTTTAAGGGTAGTTATGCAGCTGAATCTGTTGGTTACACAACTTCAGAATCAATGTTATTTTATTTATCCCTATCTGTGTATATATTGCCACTTTTATGCTAAGCAGCAAGTAATGCTAGTTAAATTAAATTCATAGAAAGGTCAATAAAGTCCATAAAACTGAAAAGGTTATGACCTAATATTCCTAAGCCATCATTCCATATGTCATAAATCCTATATTTCCTAAAAAAACCCCAAACAAACAAATAAAAAACCAAACAAACAAAACAAAAAAAAACCACAACAAAACCAAGACAACAACAACAGCAAAACCCAAATAAAACAGCTAATAAGGAAATGAAATCAAACCTTCTCTATTTTTTAATGAGGTTATTCAATTTAATCTGTTTTATCACATGATCCCACTAAACTGACCAAAACTTTCAAAGAATATATCAGCAGATCGAAACAGTTTCATGAATGAGCTAAATAAACATCTGTGAATTGTCTTTTATCAGTCACTGCTTGTTCCCCTTTCTTTCCTATATTTATTCAATACTAATAATTTAATCATAATTTATGTGAAATGGAGAAGACATTTTGCATTTCCACAGTGTCTAATTAAATAAAATTAAGTGCTTAATTTTCCGGAAATTTTCAGCAACATTTGCAATGAAATGTGTTCTTTTGCTCAACGTTTCTTTTTCATAAGTCAGTTGTGAACACTTTCTCAAACTTGATTCATCTAAGATATGGAATGACTAATCATGACTACCACTACTACTACTAGTATTGCTTTCATTCTCTTGATGGACATGGCTGAATATCTAAGAAATTTCAGAACCTACCTCAAATCTCCAAATCTTGAGTTTATAAAAGCAGCTGCTGTGGAGAACTTGGATTCTTTGGGCCCAAAAGAATAGAAGGAGCACAGAATAAAATAAAAGCAGAAAAATAACAAATTTTAAAATTTTAAAAAAAGTTTCAAAAAGACATAATAAGAAAAAAAATTCAGTAAGTTGTAAAGACAAAGAGGTTTATATTTTGTCCAAACTGTTCAAGTCATCATTACTAGTATCACTGAAAAAATGTTTAAAGAGTTTCTGATATCTGCTTTCTTTGTACACCACCAGAGTTAGAGGAGAACTACTAATAATGGATATGAGACCTCAAAATTAATCTAGCCAGAATTGAAAATATCTTAGTTCATTATTAAAATCTCAAATGACAAAGAGATTTACTAAAATTGTGCTCAATAGAATAGCAAAAGACATAATAAACAGTAGGAGACTTTAAAACTAATTCTCATTTAAAGTATGTTTAACCAATCAGAGTAGTCCTAATACTGCAATAAAAATAAATATAGTTGACCACAAATCCCTGCAACAGCAAGAATCTTTGTGTGTGATAATAAAACAGAGTCCTACTAAAATGTAAGTACACAAGAAATAATAAAGTCCAAAATCAATACTGGAATTTACATCTTTATCAGAATTAATTTTGCAAAGAGACTCCAAGTCTTTAATAGAATAAGAACCAAGACATCAGTATTTCCATGTCTGAAAGGTTTTGGTCGGATTTGGGATTTTAATTCCTTCAGCTCCTCTGCCAATTAAGAACTTCTACAGCTTTCAAAAATTATTTAGAGGTGAGATTAAGAGGCAACATGGCCAGCATATATTTTATTTTTACATCCAAGGCCATCCACAACTGTCAAAAACTTCTTAGAAGGAAAGAACATGGATAATATATGGAATGGAGTGGTCACACCAGTAGCTGGTACCAGTGCTAACACAAACATTTATTTGTTCCCATGGGCTGACCAGCCAACTCAAAATGAAAATATCCCACAAACACAGGTTAAGAGATGATTCATGAAGGGGAAAGTTAGGAGGGATTTAGGTACATGCAGAAAGAGCCAGCAGCAGTCAAATAATTGACTCAGACATGCCTGTATGTCTGCTACCTGAGGTTCAGCCCAAATGATCTGAACAAGAAGTAGTTTCAGTTAAAGAGCAGAGCCTAACAGAGACAGGACACTAGTGTCTGGCAAACTAGGAGCAGAAACCGAGTGCAATGGGACTTTTCTCCTCCTCCAACCACTGCAGGCAAGTGAATGTCAGCAGAGTGTGCAGCAGTCGCCTGCAGCTCTTGCATTCAACTCTATTGTGCTGAAATGTCAAACAGGATCTTTGCCACTGGCATAAACATTTTAGAGAAGCTTCAGGGAATATACTTCAGTGCTTACATCTCTGCTAGTTCTTGTCTTGCAACACAGGAAAGATCCCTCAGAAACAAACACAGACTGTGACTTGTAGACTGTGACTAGGATTTCAGCTGTGAACAGATGAGGTTTGGGAAGGAGGGGAAGAAGGCAGTCAAGATTTGAGAAATTACAGAAAGGTCAGGTGCTTACCTTACACATGCAGTTCTTTCAAAACAAACCAATGCCACATGGCACTCTGAAATACATAAATAACAGCGTTCCCTCAGAATTTATAATCTCATATCCAAAGTTCCCAAGGAGCAGCAGAAGTCAGTTGTACAGAGAAGGGTGTGACACCAAAGCCCAACTCAGTGTTGCAAAAAAGAACTACATCTCTTTGGGTCACTGCGCTTCTCAGCATGGTGATCACATTAAATGGCAGAAGACAGCAAAAGGGCACTTCAGGCAAATCCTGTTTCATGGCTTCATGGCCTGTGTGAAATACTGCTCCCCAAGAAAGCATTCTCTAAAGAATCAGTGCTCCTACTCCTCCAAATCAAACCCAGTAAACTTTGAGGCACTGCACGACGCCTCACAAAACCTTTGCAGAAGATACAGGTTCCCACAAGTGCAAAGAGTTAGAAAGGATCAAAGTAATAAATGAACATCCAATACTCATAACCAACTAAGAAGATAGCAAAGGGACAATACTGCAGTAATGATCTGTATTTTTCCCCACAAGGTGAGGTAGTCTTTGATTTAAAAATACTGTGATGTGTAGCTTTATATAGGGACTCCATTCCCACTCCAGCACTTTTCTTAGACAAGCTTTACCAAAAGGACAGCAAATTACAAACATGCAAACATGTGCGTCCTAGGGAGTGTGATGTCCTGAGAAGATAGCCAGCCTTGCTACTTTTTCATCCCTTGTAAAGAATGTGCATAACTGTGGTAGGATTGCTGAGAGTTGTGATTTACATGGGGCTATATATAAACATAATACAAGTTGTGCTCTCACAATTTGAATTAAGTAGAGTGGAGTGCACAATGTGGCTAATTGCATTTATTCTTCCCTTTATGCTCACATACCATTTCATTTCATCTTAAGAGCTGTGTTGGAAAAAAGAAGAGACTATGCTAGTTTGTATTTTGTTGGCATTTACTTTATGAACTGCATTCTCAGACTATATATTACTGCTGTCAAGAACCACAAAACCTTAGAGAAAAGCTGCACAGATTATTTTTCCTTATTTTATGCTATTGTGGCACTGTCACAAAAAGTATTAAAATGGACAAATATTGCTTCTCCATTTAAGGCTTTGTACAATAGTTTCACAGTGAATGATACCCAAACAAATTCCTTTTTACCCCCTTAATTCTGGCAGATATAACAGATTGAGACATTGCTAGACAACTACTAGACTGAAGTAATTAAACAGTGTAACGTGCAAACAACATTCTAGAGTCAGCAATTAGATCACTCAAATTAGATGTTTTATTTGCCCAAACATGTCTGTAAATCTCATCGAACAAAAGGCTGCATTTACAAACAGTGCTGCAGCAGTCTTTCAAAGCACGGTGCTAGATCACTGCAGGTCGCTGCCTGGAGTCAGTGCCCGAAGGGATCTGTCACACTGATGCATGGGCGAGACAGATTAACACCCCAGAGGCTGCCCAGCTCCCTGCATTTACAGTGGGCACACAAATGGTGTGTACGGGCTGTACCTTTGACTGGTTGACTACAGAGTTCTGAGGGAGGAAAAGAGAACCTTCAGAAGTACAGGATGATCTGATCAAATGTGTTTATTCACCTTTTGAAATTTGTTTGAATTTTAAATTAGTCTTGTGTTTCTGAAACATTCGTGTACATGGCCTTGAAAATTGAAGTCTTCAAGCCCAGTCAGAGGCAATATGAGAAAAAAGCAATGTACTAAATGTGTTTTCTTAATTTTATGGTTGTTGTGATATACCTGAGAGAACAGCAACATAATCAAAATAACATCCCACTGCCTGCTCAGCTTCAGACCTCCTCCACTGTACTAAAAAGAGGAAAACTGATATTCCCATGAGTCCTCTCTATAGTCCAGGTCCACTTATTATATAAAAAACGGTGTAAGGCAATCCACTGAGTAACAAACAAACCTTATAAAAACTGCCACATGACAGACTGTAACATCCATTATTTAATGCTAAAAAAATCCACACAATTAATTTTTCTATACAGCAGCACAGGAGACATGTCTTTTATATTTCACCGGTCTTCAAGACTGATGACCTTTATTTCTCTTTCTCACTCTTCAAGTTAATTCTTAAGGGATATATTTTTGTCATTATGCTCACTGTGGAGAAGTGACCACTTTCCAGAGAAAATCAAAAAATTCTGAAATATAATATACAAACTTCCAATCCACTCTCTGATAATGCAATAGGAGCAATGCACACCCTGTATCTAAGATAAGAAATCTCTCCCTTAATTAAATAGTGTTAAAATCCATTCAAATATTCTTGTAAATAATTTATTCTAACACTTGACATTAACTACCCACCACACTGAACATGTAAAACAAACTGAACCTGTGTATTTGTTTAAACACAAGTACCCAGCCAAACAAAAGAGCACAACCCATTGAGAGACAGAATACTGCAGTCCACCACAAAACAATAGAAGAAAGTAAATTCTATGTTGGCCATAATTTTTTTTAATGAAACATTGCCAGACCATTGTTAAGAATTGTTATAATATCCTGCTATTTACCAATTAACTCCATTCTCTCCTGAAGCTCCAAACTGAAAACTATTCATGTGTCCATAACTTAAGATAGCTGATAAAGGCACTGCCTGGATACATAAATCATGTCCATTCTCAGTTAGGTGGATTGAATATGCAAAAGTCCCATCCAAATCACTAGCAGCTTTTCAATAATTTCAGTGGCTTTGAAACTAAATACTGGGTTAAAATACTTCTCTTTAAATTTATTTTGAATGATCCATGTTTCTAGGAACCACTGCAATAAAAAGCAGGAATAAATAATGGGACCATTTATAAATAGGGTTGGAATTGTCTGTAGAAACAACTCTGCCTTTATTCCTTCTTTCCTGAGACACGTAATAGCACTTGCCAAAACAAAGCTTCAAAGAACATCCTGTAGCAAAGGGGTGGGTTTCTTTTAGTGGGAGTACTAAACCCCAGAACATGATTCCGAAACCACGACAGACACCCACTAATAAGGTCAAGTGCTGTAACAACCTTGCCTATAACTAGCACAGTCCCAGGTTATTGGGATAGTACAGTTTAGTCAGTGTTCCTATCAAATGACTCTTGTATCTCCCAGTGGATGGAAAATGGGAGGTAAGTTCCCTTTTCCCAAGGAAAAGAAACCCACCCAGTGACATCACCAGAGAGTTCACAAAAGAGGAACAGAGAGAAGAGGCTAAAGTGAAGGCAATGGCAGCACAACCAAAGGAGAAATCAAGGACCCATCCAGGTCCCAGGATTGGCCCAGAGCCCTGGGGCAGCAGCAGGATCTGTAGAGCCTCCGAGGTGCTCACTGGTAAAGGGAATTGCTGCTCTTTCTGCGACAGACAGATCTGTCAATTCCTCTGGCACCAAAACAGAGTTGGCTTAGCTGGTGTTTACCTCTCCTGCTGCAGCACGTTTGCTCCTGAGAGGCTCTGCAAGTGGCCTGATGGTGAGTACATCTGGCCTCTCCAGAACAAGAACCTAGAAAAGAAGACTGAAAAATGTAACACATGCTCTCAGCTACCACCTACTCCAGGCTGGTGCAAGAGTGTCAATATATTCTCAGCTATATGGGAGGTCAGACTACAGAGTCTGTGAGCATTGTATTGCAGCCCTTGATCTCCAGATTATTCATTGCACTCCATCTCATGTACACAGAGACTCAATTGCACCAATTTAGCATTTAGCGTATCAGCAATATAAAAGCTCAGCAAGGAGATTGAAGGCTTCCCCTTTTTTTGTATACATGCGATCTTTGTTTACTTTTGTTATCATGTGAATGTCATTCGAGTGAGGGGGGAAGGTGAGAAAAAAGGAGATTGAAGGCATCATTGCATATTATTATCACTTACTATATTACCTTGCCACAGATGCTTCTATTTCAGACTTAGGTAAAGAAAATCAAAACTATTAGAAGTAGCTGATAAAAACAAACCAAAGCTACTGGAGTGTGATGAAAGCAAAGGAAGATTAATAATGTGTTGCAGGTACAGGAGAGAGATGCAATTATAAGATTCAAGGGAAATAAGACAGACAAAAACATCTGCAGTGAAAGTCTAATCCTTTGAAATGAATTAATTTACTAAATACTCCCATCTTTTGAAGTTTAAGATTCACAGCAAATATCACCGCTTGTCAGAAAAGCTTTGACAGAACACACTTTGAAATACTCATCATCCAGCTCCAAGGATAAAGTCGGGATTAGAAAGAATGTGTTTTCTTTTTACTTTTTTTTAAAGATAACTATATGCATTAAGAGCATTATTACCGTTTTAAGGGCACAATTCAAGGAAATTAAAGAGTTGTGAGGTTATTTTGTTTCTTTCTTTTTTACTGTTTACAAAAGAGGTCTATGACCTTGACCACTAAAGTGCACTGAGCTGTTCACACTGTATAAAACATGTACACTGGGTCTCCTTCTAAATCAGACACAGCTCAAATAGCCCTGCATGTGACTGAGAAAAATCAATGTCCGCAAAAAAAAATACTGACATGCAAAAATTAGCAGGTATGCTAAAAGATGGGAAGGTAAAGTAGTAAGGAGGGCAGATCATCCAGGACCTGACTACAGACTCCCCTCTGTCATGTGGAATCCCCATCACTGGGGAGCTTTATGAACTGGTTACTGAGGGATGGGCTGGATGGGTGTCTGAAACACATCCAGTCTGGCTTTCCCATGATTAATATCTCTTGTTTGCATTACAGCAGACTGAGCCAGGAATGAGGATCCCCTCCCCTAGCCACTGCACATACAAACATTTATTCCAATAAGTCTAGAAAGTCTGGAGACCACTCACGACGCTCATATAATTTATTTTAAATGCTAAGCTTCCATGAACCTCTGCAGTAAGGCTTGCTCACCATTGAGCATGCTTCCAGGTCTTTCCTTCTCCATATCTGATAAAGCAGGACCTGCCCAATTTAAACTAAATGCCACGGGAGTGAAGGGCAGGAAGCAGGAGATGAGACACTTTGTACTCAGCTTGAGATGTTCACAGGAAGATCAGTGAACCCCAGCTGACACAGGATGTGGGGAGCAACAGTTCCTCAGCTTCACCTAAAGCCTAGCAAGCTTCTGTAAAATGCTACCACCTCCTGACCATGAATTCAAAAACTGGTTTACAGCAACAGCGTATCCTCACAAGGTATGCCTCAGCAAAGCTAGCCCCTGACTGAATAAAAAGATTCACCTATTTGCTGCATGGACCTCTGAATCAAGTATCATGCCTCAAACTTCATGCAAGTTTTAATCTGCTTCATAGCAGCAGCAAGAATGAAGTCTGAATTTATGCCCTTGCCTCTCCAAAACGGACCCCACAACTCTCAGACAGGGAGCCATTTGGGATAATTTTCCTCAAAATCACAGAGACCTCAAGAGGGTAAAAGGATATTTCCACAAAGCAAGCTTCACAAACTGCACTGAATAAATACTGCAACATTGATATTTAGATGACAAAGCCAATGCACTACCAAACCCCCATCCAAGGTGCTGTTCAAGGGGCAAAGGCATTGCACACACATACTCCTAGGGTGCTGTGTATAGTCTCTAAAATCCAGCTCACAGGCGTGCACACCCCACCTCCCAGATATCTTACTCCCTCAAAACAGGCTGGATCAAATCAAAGGAGCCTGTCATCAAGGAAGCAAGGAACTGCAAAGGCTTCCTATCAGACGGTAAGGAGGACAAGATGGTGACAAGTGTACCATCTGGCAATTTACTTTTCTTCCCAGGCTTCAGCACACAGCCCAGATTGAAAAGCTTGCAGGAAATCCTTCCCACACCCATTATCTCTCAGTTGCTGTGTTAGTCACCTCCCCAACACAAACTGGGACATGTGCTGCTTTCTCAAGGTACAGAGACCACAAAACGACCCACAGTAGTTGGTATCACATACAAAATTGCCCATCCACTTTCAGTTTAAATGTGCGATCCTGTGGCATCCCAGGCTCCAGAGTCTGAGGCAGGCAGGTGGTGCTCTTGGAGGCTGCACAAAAAACAAATCACCAACAGTCTCATCCCACTGGATTGACACTTTTCAAAATCTGCTTTGTTCTGCATACGATCACATTAGAAATCAGGGGAGTTGTCGCTGTAGGTAAGGCACACACCTCAATACAAGTCAAAGGAGAGAGAACCACGCTCCATTCATGATCTGGAGACAAGGACTACAAACACTACATCTCAGCTTCAAGATGAAGCCACAATCTGTAAACAGTTTAAATCAACCTTTGAAGATTCAGCTTGGCAGAATCCACACCTAGAGTCCTAGTGATTCCAAGTGTCTAAGTTCCATCTACTTAAAAGCTTCACTCATATTAGAAAGCCAAGGGAATTGTTTCTGTCTGTGAAAGAAATAGATAAGATACATATATTAGCACATAAAAATATATATTACCAGTCAGTTAAAGGAGAAGTTTCTGGTACAGGACACATTAGGTTTATTTAAGAAATGGTTTAAAATATAATAGCAACCAAAAACAAACCAGGTAATGAATAGTATATGATAACTCTCAAAAGATCTTTATTCTGCAAAATTTTCTAAGCATTTTACATTTTTAAAAAAGTTTCAGTGGCCAATAAGAGTTGATACTAACCAGCTGCATTATTCAGTCAGGATTGTTATACAGAGAGAGAGCTTACTGTTTCAGCAGAACCCAAACATGTAAGAAAACCCATTTGCAGTGAAGCTTCCCCATCCCCCTGCCTTGGTCACAAGTAATTAACTGTCCCTTTAATTAAGGCATCATTGCACAGATATCACCGTCTTTTTTTAAATATTCTGAGATAGAGAAGGAGTACCAACATCCTGGCAAATTCTGATGTATTACACAATGGTGCAAGTTGTATAGGACTTGGATAATGCACACATCAAAATATCAAGCCCAATTCTATTCTGATAGTTGCTTCAGATTAAATACAGAGGCTTGTTATATTTCAATGGAGTTTCTGCTGCTGTAAATATTAGAAAAGCTAGAAGAGAGACAGAGAGATGGTCCTGAAATAAGAACATGTATTAAAACCAACTTAATTTCAAGGAAAAGTGGTTGGTGATAGCACTCAGAAAACCCAGCTGATTGCTTAGCAAACAATTATGTTTACAGGACAATAAATGTATTCAACCAGTTATCACGTAATGGGACTTTTGGATGGGCTTTAATCTGTGTCTTTATAAAAAACTTCATTAGGCTACTAAGATCCTTTCACATTATCTTCAACAGGAAGAGCAGCAATAAATCAGCTCATTGTTCATGATCCTGCTCTGATCCCTGACAACTGAAATTCTCATATACAGTTTATTTTTTTTTTTTAAAAAGTAAGTGTTGAATCAAATACAAGCTTTTTGAGCTATGAAATTACCTCAGAGAATTAAGCTGGTTTGGAACAAGGCCATTCTTTTACCAAAGTAGTAAAGAACATGAAATAAATTCAAACTATGGGCCAATCTGAACTCACCTCCCTCTATAGGAAACAAATCGCTCTATTTACATCCTAATTCAAATAAATTTGCTTCAGTTTAACAATATAATATGCTAATCTCATTACAGCAGATTTTTGACAGATTTCAATAAGTTTTTTTAACTTAAAAGAGACACAAACTTCCTGCACAACTTCCATAGAGCTTCTCTTTTATTTTGCTTTCAGAATTATCTTAGATAAATAGAGATACATTTATCCATACAGTCTTTTGCAGATTGTACATATAGAATAAGTGTACTCTGTGCCAGGTACATGTTGCCTCCACTACAGACGCCCCATATCTGTGTTAGATCTATGTCAGTGCAGCTCTGTTCTCCAGCTATGTCCCTACACTTCTTAGCACATTGTTAACAACATTTAGATTTGTTTTCTTTCATTAATTCTTCCATTTCCACTCTCTGCAGCTTCATGGTCAACGAAATGGAAAGGTATTCTTCTGCCTTTTGACTTCTCTACCAAACCACATGGAGAGCACTAAACCTATGGGCAACTTGTCTCAAGTTCATCAAGTTGGACAGATCATATGTTCTTTTCCATGTTTTTGGTTTGGTTTGATTTTTTTAGAAGCCCAAGACCATCCTCAGCATCATTAAGAGGCAGAATACTCCCTTACAATATTAATATGTTTGATTTTTGGACAGTCAGATGTATTATCTTCCCCACAAAAGTATTGGTAGACCTTTCTGGTTTAGAGTTTATCTTGCTTTATTTATTCATTGAAGTATTTTCCCTGTTCATCTCTCTAGTTCTCACTGTACAGTGCCTTAGATGTAGGAAGGAGGTTTTTTGTTACCCTCATTTAAAAGAGCCTTTGAGTAACATTTTTTTTGTTTGTTTGTTCAGCCTACTTCTCTGCATGTAGTAACTAGATTTCCTGCTTTGCTTCATTGTTCTTTACAATTCCCTGACTCCTCTTTTCAGCTTGCTGTCATATACTCTGATTTTCAATCTTCAGATACTCCTTTTCTGTGATACCATTCCCTATCCCAGATGGCCAAAAAATATGTTCATTTGCAATAACTTTGTTGCTTTATTTTTCTTTTTCTTACCTTTATAAACTTTCTAGCACTGTTCTCTTTCTTTTGGATGAAACATGACCAGAAATACTATTTTTACTTAACTTCCAAGGTCTTCTTAAGATTTCCTTCCACACAAAGATCATAAATCTTCTTATTCAACCAAAATACAGTAATTTAACTTTTCTGGGGTCTTGTTTAAAGAGTATGTCATGATTGGATTTTCCCATTCTCCTCTCCCTCTACAGAGGTTCCATTTTTGCCTGTCCTCTTTGCCATTCATAAGTCAAATATTAGTGTAAGATAGAGCTTGAGAGGGTCTGCAGAAACCACCAGGAACTGCTGGCAATACACAGAGGAATTCTGGAGGATATTTGGGAACGTGACTGCGTCACAGCTTTTGCTGTAAGCAGGCAGCTAAGTAGTAATCCTAAGTGCTAAAAGGGGCCATGGCATATGCGAGTAATGGACATCTGATCTCCAGTCACTGGACATATCAACTGCAAATAGGGGATTTTGGCATGGTGAAGGCAAATAGATCTAAACAGAGGAAGCATATCTTCATTTACTGGATGGAATCCCACAATATCTCAGTAAACAATTGCTGTACATGTTAACGTGAAAACTTAAACCAGATGAAATTTTAAAAGTAGAACCCTAAAAGGCAGGCCTGGATAAAAAAAGCTAAATGCTTCCATAATAAATGTGCATAAACCCAAGGGGGCACATATAAACTACCTAAAAGGGGCCTCCAAGATGTGGTCCTGTGGGAGATGAAGGATCTGTACTAAATCAAGGGGCAGCACCTTACCTCACTCACTTTAGGTCTTGCCACGAAGCACTGTGCAAATACCAGACATAGGGATTTGTAGCTTCTCTCATTCCTTTGCTAATTGATAATTCTGTTGCTCTTGCTCTGCTTTGGGAGAACAGCTATCTGCAAAAACTGTGTATCAAGGACACTGCCCCTTGGCACCGCCCTGCAGCCTGAACCTTTGCCAGCCTGAAGTATTCCAGGCAGTTCCCAGATACATGGAGCAGGATAGTGTCTGGCAGGGACTTTAGGAATTGACAGCAAGATGAGATAGCCCTGGCTGGTCGCAAAAGGGTACTCCTGCACAGATAAAAAATTATTTCCTGTGCCACTTTCAGGAAAAGAGGGCAAAATCTAAACTTCCTTATCTATTAACAGAGAGTAGCCTGCAATAGCCTGCCATGACAAAGAAGCTATTATCTCCTCATCTTTTTCTAAAATCATCACTGATTTTGGTCCCTCTATTTGCCCTACAATGGTAGGAGATTAGGAAAACTAGGAGTATTGACTGGAAACAATTGCCTGACATTTCCTCCATTCAGATGAGCTATTCTTTCTCTCTGCTATCTGGTTAAATCAGAAAGCCTTACACCAAAAACACTCTCACACGTGGTGTGGGCCATTTTTGAAACCTTGTGCAATAGAAAAGATGAAGGGAACAGGACAAATAATGGAAAACAAACATTTCCATGAATCCAGCCTCTCATTTCGATTCTGGCTTTTTGTTCCCTTTTCCACACCCGTTCACATGTATGAGTTTGCATTTGCATAAATGCTGAGAATAAGGGCCCATGCAAATACTCATTCATATGCAAACAAGGGTATTCACTCTTGTTCCACAAGTGTTTGCCCTCTGTTTACAAGGTTTCAGTAGCAAAATCACACAGCAGAAAAATATCATGAATTCCAGCTGGTCAGTGATATCCCACCAATAATGCTCACTAGCCCAGAGAAAATAAAAACAAACAAACAGAAACACACTGATGTTCACAGGGTCTTGATACAACTAGGTACTGAGAATAAATATACACAAATCAGACTCTGCACACACCATGCTTATAAAATACTGCATTTGTTGATAAGCTGGCTTTTCCATAAAGACAAAATGACATCTACTACCACAGTGGAGAATGCCTGAACTCCAAGTTCTGCTTTCTGCTGCCACACAGGCAGGCAGATTTTTGGCTTCAGGGTTTTGTCATTTGTTTCATTCTGATGCACAAGAGCCCAGAAAGAAATGAGAAACTCCCCAAGGGATGGTTGGGATGCTCACTTGGGAATGGAAGCAGTAGCATTCAAGTCACTGGCACCAACATCTATAAAACAAGTATCCAAACTCACTTTTCTATGCTCCTGACAAATTAGCCCACTGATCTCTCCTGTGGCTGATAGCTCTCTGTCACACAGCTACTGAAACTGTTAAACTTCTCCCCTCCTACTCTCCCTTTGGCCAGAAGTACGTGGCAAATTGAGTGCACTTACCTTGATCCACAGTGTTTAGGCTCTAGCTCCTCTTCCAAACCGGTCTCCTGGCTTTCTGACGTGTGTTGAGCATTGCTCTTTATTTCTGAAGTATTTACAAATGTGAGGCTATGTGGTACACAGGTACCTCATCCCTCCTTCCTCTCTTGCTCAGATCTCCCACCCTGGGAGGTATTGGTTTGGGGGTGTAACAGCACTTTCTTATACTAGTTTTGGTTGAAAATAATCCCAATTTTGTCTTACCATCCACATTCTTCAAGAGCAAAGCATCAAACATGAAGTACGAGATATGCAACCCCCCAAAACAAAATGAGAATATTTAAATACAAAATGTTAGTTGTTATTGATATTACTCATAAACTGTGAAGGCAAAGTGTTGTTCTGGGACTTTTTCCCAGTTAATTCTTTGATAGGAATAATTCTGCCAGTGATTTCAGATGTGCCCTTCCTGCTTTCACTTTCATCCTTGAGAAATGTTCCAGAAAGAGAAAAGTCATTTTATTAGATAACAGGCAATTTTTTAACCATCTTAAATAAACTCATTTTCAAAGAAACAAAGAAATGCTAGATCACATCTTCGCATCAGTTATGACAGTGCAAACATATTGACACAGATTTTACTATCAAAATTTATATTTTGCATCTGTTGCCTCAAAAAAAAAAAATTCAGAATATAATCAAAATTACAGTTAAGTTTTTAAAAATCTCTTTGCAAGACAGTCTCCATTTAGGAACCAGGAGTCCACACCTGGGGCAGTGACCAGGCTGCACCTGCACCTCCCAGGAGCTCTGGCAGCCAAGAGGCTGCTCCTCCACTGGTGTCAGAGTGCCAGAAGTTCCCAATGCATGTGAAAATAGCCCAGGGAATGACTGCAATTTGCAACAAAAATGATAGGATATGCATTTCCACAGGGATAAACCACAGTCAATCTAACCAAGAAGGGAAAATTAAAGTAATGAGCATTCAGAACACAGTTGCAAAGGAAAACCATTTTGGTAACACGTCTCAAAATGTACTGAGTTTTCTTCATAAAGCTGAGTGAGTTCCCTTGATTAAATCAGTAGTTTTAGACTTTTTAAAATTAACTTTTTCTTACTTTTGCCATAAGACTTTCTGTTTACTAGAATCATGTTTGCTTAAGGTACACCATTTACTCCCAGGTTTTTTTCTCATTTTCAACAGATTTGCAAGTGGCTACAGCAAAGAGTAAGAAACACCTGAATCCTCTAATCTGATACAAATTTTGAGAGAGACTTATTTTTCATTATCTTAATTTACAGTTTGTATTTGTATGGAGTATAAGCTGTGTGAGGAAAGCAATTGATTTACAAAACAGACTACATGCAGCACATACAAACTGACTCCCCTTACCAAACAGGAAAGTCTTTCTCAATGCAACAGCTTGGTGCAGAAGAGCATGCTGAGCTGAAAAGCAAATACAGCTATCTGATTAATTGATTCTGACCTCATAAATATTATACTTTGGGGGCTCTAATGGAACTTCCTGAGGGTAAATTGCATGGTTCACCTCATTCATTTATATCTCTGGCTGACAGATGTACATTATGAAATGTCACTGAATATGCTGGCAATAAATGAGGTATAACATTAGCATCTTGGTTCTGTTTTCCTGAAGGAACACTTTTGTTAAATGAATCCCACACCAGCAAAAATATTATTCTCTACTAGGTACATTTCTTTCTATTTTAATCAGTCTCACAGAAATATATAGTGGCCTTCCAAAAACACATAGCCCCAGTAAATTAACAAAACAAGCTGCTCTTTTGTTGTGCATGTTTCCATTGTGAAGCTATATTGTTAGAGAATATTAGGCTGTGACAAGCATTTGATAGTGTAGTAGTTGCACTAATGTTATGGTTATTATCTTTACTGCTGCGTGGTGAAACACAGTTAATTAAAATACAGTGAAGAAATTGCTCCCTTCCCCTGCCCACACATAAATGAGATGATAAATTTGTTGTTGTAGGCAGCATATAGGGTCCCTTGACCTCTCTGCATGAATTTAGGCATTATTCTATTTTATTTTATTTTTTATTTCATTGCCATTTGAGACTGATAAAACTGCATATAGAGGTCTTGGGAATAACGGCAAATAACCATGACATGTGCAGCTTAATGAAATTATATACTATGGTGCATTGCAATAAAATTCATAAGAATATGTGCCACACTACTGTAAGGTGTGCAAATTCCAATAAACCATCAGTCCTTGCCATGAGCAGGCCATGACTGCAAAGGTAACTTTGCCAAGGGATGGGGTGTGGGGAAAGAGAGAGGAGGAGGAGGGAGGCAGGCTGAGGGAAGGAGAACAAAGCTACTAGCAAGTGTGGTAGTTAGAGGAAATGAACCATCCCTTTGGGATTAAACCTACTTCTAGCTATCCCCTTTCCTCCCACTGTTAAGGAATAATTGTTATAAAGGACAGCACTGGAAAAAACATGTAATTTGTCTCTCACTAGTCACCAACAGCTATTGCAGGCTTAGGAGCCCAAGTGAGGCTGAAAGATATTTCATCTCGCAGTGTTACCTCTCGGACAGCTGCTGAAGAGCTGCTCGGTGGCTGCCTGCTGCATCTGCACAGACAGCAGTGCACGGGGCAGCCCCACTTGTGCCTGCTGCCCAGACACTGGCCACAGGCGTGTTCCCCTCTAACAAACCTTTCTCAGAAAGCTCTAAAACCCTCTCTTCAGTTTTTCAGAAGGAAAGTAAAGGAGGGAGGCTGATAGGGTTGGGAAAATTGACCATTATAGGAATTTTCTGCAACCAGAGATTGAAAATAAGTGATAGAAATTGTGCCTGCTTTGCTACTACATCTGTGCATTTATTGATTTACTCTCAGGCACAGACTACAGCTGTACTGTAAAGGGGCTACACGACACCTCTGCCTTTGCATAAAACTGCAGAGGTCAGCTGTCACTTCAGTTCTTATACTTTTTTAACTGAATTTATGCTTTCAAAAAGGCTACAAAAATGTGTTAGATGCAAAAAGCACCATCTAGCACTAAGAGCAGGAACACAAGGCATTGTGGTTGTAACATCACCTCTGCTGCACACTGTGAAGGGTTCTGGGAGCTGTCAGGCTCTGCAATTTGGCTCAAGGTGGCTGCAAGGGGAGAGCAGTGTCCTTGGCAGGCAAGGATACCTGGGCTCCAGGGACATGGATGCCATGAGAAAAGCTCCTCCCCACTCCAGTGTCATTTACTTTGCTTCGTCAAAGTCATGAGTCAGGCCTCATAAAAATCATCAGGTTTTTTTTCTTTTTTAAATTATTATTTTGTTGTGGTTTGGGTTTTTTGCTTTGTTTTGTTTGTAATTTTAAATAAAGCATCAGAGATAAGGTGAAGCAAGTTGTAAATTCTGTGACACTGCCTTCCTGCTCAGACTTTATATTACTCATCTCTATTCTGCTAACAACGTTGTGACTCCTAATTGCAATGTTTGCATGTTAGGATATTTGCTAGCATACCTGTCTATTAAAACAGGACTGGAGATATGTTAAAGATCAGTAAATAGGTTTCCTACACCAGAAAACCTTTAGAACATGTATATGCTTAGATGTAGACAATTAAATATTTATATGTAAAAAACAGAAAGACAAGTAGGAAGTATAATTATGATCATATTGGATTTCTTTCCTGTTTACATTTTTCTACCATTTAAGAATACTTGTCTCTTCTGCTTCTATCTTGCAACTGAGAAAAACAAAACACACAGAAAACAAATAAAGCAAATCCAAGGGCTTTACCAGTTTCTGCCTTAATACCAGCACACCCATAATTTGACTGATAATTAATTTGGATAAAACAAGGGATCTACCCCACACTACCTCATAACAGGACATTATCCCATGCATGGTTTCCTGACTGATAAACCAGGGTCCAAATTACACAGTATCCAGTGCCATAAACCTAAATTTGCCAAGGCATTACACTGGTCAGCTCTGAGGTGCTCAGTGCCTGCCACTCACAGGGGGCACAGACGCAGTTTTGCCCTGCTCCAAGGTGTTGTATACCATCAGGCTATGAATATGACACCAAGCTGGATAATTATAACCCAATCCAGCACGTAGCAGTCAGGTGAACCAAGTACGTGCCACTAACCCTGTCTAAATCGTGGGGTGAAAAGCAGATCACTAACAGCAAAGGAGTCTGCCTCAAAAATATTAACCATATCACACTTGTAGTTAATGTAGAGTGTCTAGACAGTATTGACTGTATGTACAGACCATCCTCCCAGGGATAGCTCTCTCAGAGACCTGAAGCTGTGCTGCTATAATTAAAGCCTACAGTCTTTTGGAAGTCACTGGCTTTTATGCTTTAAGTTTCCCTGAGCGGCCTTGTGAACAAGGCAGCTACCTGCACCCCCCTAACATAAGAGGAGGAGGATGCGGAGAGGAGTAACCATCTTTAACCAACTGTCAGCAAATTTAGCTGTTTTATAAGCCATTGTGGCTGATAGAAATAATGCTCTATACAGAGCACAATTTCTTTTTCTTTTAAAATGTCCAGTAGACTGGTTTATAATTTTGATCCCTAAACATCAACAGCAATCTTTAATGCAAGGACGTATCAGTACTTTTTATTTTCTCCTCACAGACTAGGTTTGCACTACACAGACAAGCAGATGTTTTTAACTCTGCAGCTTTACTTTTCTTACTAATTTAGCATTTTACTTTCACCACAAACCACATTTCTATAAATGGCCCAGCCAAAACATCATTAATTTTGCCTCTAGCAGCCCACCCTGCTCTAAGGGTATAACAGCCAAGGAGCCATTAAGCTGCCTTAATGCCCCAGATTTTTCAGCTTCTCTTTGTTTCCCTCAGAAATCAGCTGGTTGGTCTCTCAGAAAGCAAGTCAAGCCCTGCAATAGCCAGGTCATATCACAGCACAGGAACAGCCTCGTAGATGGCATTTGCATGGCCAGCATAGCTTTAGGAGCTGAGGGCCACCAACTGTGTCACCCAGCTCTCAGTATCTTTGAGCAGCACATCAGACATATCACTCAAAGGCTTCCCTATTCTCAAGTGACATTTTAATTAAAAATTTAAAAAAAAAAAAATCCCAGGTTGTTCTTTACTTTTAAAGGACCATTGCAGCCTTACTCCTCTTACAGCTGGTACCCATACTTGTATGTTACCCATTCCTCCTTTCATTCTAAGGATCAAGTAAGAGGCACACTGTCGAGAGTATTTGCAGCACAATCTCTCTCTGCTAATTGTGATTCTAGAGCCGCCCAGATAAGGTCAGAGCAGAATAACATCTGGTCAGATCAACATGAATATATTTGGAGAGAAGGCCAAGGAGAGCCAAAAAGAAATGAGACCAAATACATGCCAGAGGATGAGAAGGAGAAAACAAAAGGAGCTTGAGAATCTAAGCTGACAGTCTTGAATGCTCAGCAGTAATGCTAGCAGTGGCCCTCCCACAGGAGACAAAGTGGCATAACCTGTAAACCACTAATATGTGCAGAGCTTTGTTTAAAATTAGGGTAGGTATCCATGATGAAGAAACAGAGCCTTTCTGAGATGACAAAGGAGTGAGCATTTGGCGGACACCATCAGTCATCAGTTGTGGACACTTGCAGTATCAGAGATTGGGTAGGCAAAGTTAACTTGCAGGAACACACAAAAATTAATAAAAATCAAATTAAAATTGTTGAATGGAAGGACAATTTATTTTGCCTTTCTGACCTTCCAATACCCCTTGAAGAAGTAAATAGTGCCATTCCTCTAAACCACTAACCCTCCCAAATGAAACCACATTGTTTAGCACCAAATATTTTCTAGCATAGCCCATGGTGAGGGATGGGGGGAGCTAAGACAAAGCAAAACAACAAATCTTAAAACAGTGTAAGAGCTTTTTTTGTAATACTGAAACAGAATATGAGCTCTAGCTCTCCAAAGGGAAGCAAGTGAATTCTGCTCAAGCATCCATGAGAGAGTTAGCCTGGCTCTAAGCTAGAGAAGATCACGTATTCTGAAATACTTACCCTTGATTAGGCACAGCCATTTCTACCTCATGTTGTGGCCAACAGAACTGATCTGACTGTTGCCTTTTATCCCCTCTGGACTAGATCTAATGTCATCTTCCTAACTACAAGGAGATACAGAGTGAAAAATTAAATACATATATATATATGTATATATGTATATATGTATATATATAAAACATCTAAAGTGTGAAACTTTGCTAACTCCTCGTGAGGCTACTTATTTTCCAGTTGCCTAGGTCAGCATATGTGATCCATTGGTTTTGAGTTATACAGATAGATAGATGTGTGTGTTTTTATAAATATATATACATACATATATATATATATATATATATATATATACACATACACACAATCACACACTTAGAACAGTAGGTTACATGTATTTCTCTCCATAAATCTTCAGTGGAATATAATGTCACAGAGTTTATGAGAACCTATTTTCCTGATCCTTTGTTAAGCTTACTAGCTTGAGCTCTGTTTGTATACTGCCTTCCAACTCATAACCTGATGGGGAGCCTACAGGAAAGCTAAACACAGATGGGCAGAAGCCTTGCAAGGCAGACAGGGAACCAACCACGGAGGAACTGCTGCCATGGACCACCTCCTGGGGACCCTAATGAGCGGTTTGAGTCATCTTTGGTAACAGCCTGCAGTATATCCAAGGGGATGCTGGAAGCAGGACATATTGACGGTGTTTGTTCCCAAAGGACAGAGAAAGAAAGAAGAGGGTCATCACGCCTTCCATATGTATCAAGAGTGGGAGAGAAGGTATCATGTCATTCACAAGGTAAGCCCAAGAGCTGATGGAAATGAACTAAGTTGCTTATTTGAAGGTTATGCATGTAATTGCCTGGGCAAAACCACAAGACAAGCAAGTCCACTTTCTGAAGCACAAGATGAAACAGCCAGAAGTATTGGCTCTAACAGTAAAGAAAAAGAATGGAGAAAACTCACAAACATGGCTCATCTTAGAGATGGGAGTCAGATTCCCACTTTAAAATAGATCCCCATAACTAGAAAAGCACCAAAGTGGGGGGAAAAGAAGTCAGATCCTGCCTTTGAATTCCTCATTTCAATTTATGTATCCTATCTGCCAGGGAATTAAAAGAAGAGAGGCAAATACTGGAGATTTGCATAAGTTACACTGAAGCAGAGATGCATGCTGGTCTTCAAAGTGGCAACCTTCAACGTGGCTTCTTCTTCCTTCCCTGCTCACTTTTCTTTTTCTTTAATCTTTTTTTCCCTTTAATGATCCTCTCCCCGCCTGCTTCTCTGCAGAGTTGCACGGAAAAATGCTGCCATCCAGCGGCATTCTCAGAAAGAATTCCAAAAACTGGGAGCTGTGAGGGTCCGGAGAGCGGGACCCACCTCCGCCCCACTCCCTTTACCTTCCCAGAGCAGAGGGGCAGCAAAGGGGGTTCAGGAGATGGAGTTTTAATATTTGCTGGCCCTCCGACTTTCACTGCCAGACATGATTTTCTGAAATCAAAGACACGATGACTCTAAGGATCCTGCAAAGCACATTGACTATTCACTGCTGAATCCAGTTTGCTTACAGGCAAATGGACTTTCTGCAACTTAAAAGCCCTGATTTTATTTCCCTATAATGATCTAAACAGAACTGTATAAAAATTGACTAAAAATTCAAATATCTGATTTTATACATGGTATTAGAAAGCAAAATAATCTCCAGTTTTGAATGAAAAATATTTCCTTTTCTGTCATTTAGAGTTATTTTCCCAGCACCCAAAAATTACAAGTTTCTAAGACTGAAAGAAATGCAGTCTGTTTACATGTTATAGAAGCCTGATTTTTTTGGCCTAGAAATATTTAATATTATTCAGTAACTTACTCGAGGAGAAATGTCCACAGTCTATGAGTTATACTTTGAAGTCATTCATCTAGGTTTTCACAATCCATTAAGGCTTTGGAGACCTTTCCATCACTTTGTTAAAAGCTTGAAAATGTCTGTTCCATGTCAAGAAACTGTATGTATAAACATGTAGTTACATAGCCAATGTTGCTGTCTCTGGAATGGGAAGACAGGAAGGACTAGAGTAAAAACAATCATTTTAAACAAGCACATACACTTACAGAGAAGGTCAGCAATGTCCAAATTTAAAAATTAAAAAAAAAAAAAAAGGTGGTTTATTTATCTCAGGGTAAAGGGATTTTGCATAACGTCATTACTTTAAAGCACATATGCGCAAGAATAATGCACCAAGTTGTTTATGAAAAATTAGCATGTGTGAGGACCTTTGTTTTGGCTGTGCCTTTAGCAGTGCGTGCTGGTACAGCACACCCGGAGTTTCTACTGCTCCACAAATCTCCTCAACCAGAAATTCCAAGCTTGGCATGAACTTGGTGCCGTTATTCAAGACAGAGTTTTAAACTCAAACATCTTCTTCCAGAGATAGGCACAGCTCTCTCCCTGCCCTCTGCGCCCAAGGGGTGAATTTGGAACATTTCCCATGGCACTCCCAGAAGCTAGCGCTCCCCAATGTCTAGCACCCAGCATCCTGCCCCTGGGTTGTCTCCCATGGAACAGGTGACCCTCTCTTCTCTCCCTGCTTTTAGACACAGCAATCTGTCAGGAATAAAACCAAGGGCTTTAATTTTAGTTATAATTAATTTTTAATACTAATTTTCCCCAGTTTGCAAAATCTACCCACACTTTCAGCTTCTCAGCCACTTTACAGACTGAGTGCATAGTTGCCCATTGCACAGCCCCGGTCCTACACTAATGAACAGCCTCACCAAAGGAAGCAAAATGCTGCCTGGATCATCCACGGTTCTCCATCATGAGTGGATGGAGTCAGACTAGGGGCTGTTTCTGTTACATTCTTGGCTATGGGGTAAAGCACCAAGTCTGTGTATTTCCACACCATGTCCAGATTCCACCTTTCAGACCATACTGAAGTCCAAGTGCTCCAACTGGAACAAAGAAAAGACATCTACCTCCACATGTACCCATGAAAGAAAGCTAAGACAGAAAACTCCTTGCCTCAGTGTAAATATACACCTTGGTTTCTGCTTCATGTACTTCATTCCCAGTATAAACCATTTCCAGTAATCCCATTAAATTAAACTGCAGGCCTGCATATAAACTCAAGAAAGTCTATTTTTTCTAATATTTCTGAAACTTAAGCCTTCCATTCATGCAAAGCCTATATAAATAGTTCCATTTTAAATCAACCAAATCATCAAACAAAAGGCTCAGCCTTTAAAGCAAGGTCAATATATCTACATACAGGACCTACAGGGACATGCTCACAATATGTGGTAAGGGAATGTGTATTCCACACGATAGATAATGGGAGGCAATGGGGTTAAGCCTACTGCTGACCACTCCTTATGCCTGTTTGTTCAAATAGTACCTCCACTATTCCCCCCTCAAAAAATGTTTTCCATCCTTGTCAACAGCTGGCTCCCCTGGCTAGATATTCTGCAAAATCCTTTATCAGTCCTGTTTACTGTCTGTCTACTCTTTGATTAGACATGAATTTACACTTCTCAGAGGTGTTGCTGTGGTATGTTTTTAATGAATGAAGAATTATCAAAATATGAGAAGACTGTCCTTTGGGCCTATCCAAAGCCATTAAAATCCAGCAAAGTTCAAGAAAAGAGAGATTCATATTTCACAAGAGACTTTTTGCCCCCCATTTCTTACACATCCCTTTACTCATGCTAGTTGCATGAGCTAGTTTCTGCTAATTTTGCAAGAGTCAAGAGACCTAGATTGTTAAAACATTCTGTTTACTGGCCTGCAAAAGGTCATCTCTTTCAATGGCTGTCATTAAGCCCAATACTGCACAATTTAATCATAGATACTTAGAGAAAGCACTTGAAGCAAAATATCACGATCAACATGTCTAAGTGTATTACATAATAGATTAGTGGAATGGAAGCTTCCAATCTCCCGTAGATACGACTGAGTAAATTATTTTCTTGAGTAGACAAATTACTATGAAATATCTCAACCAAAACCTCTCCTAAACTCCATCTATCAGTCATTTACTACATGCACCCTTGTCAGAAGAAATATCCACTTATCTGCTCCATTTAGAATAATGAGACTAATGAGCTTATAATTGTTATTTACCAAAATCCTTTATAAAAAGTAATGAAGGAAAAGTAAGTGTTACATCAAGAAACTTGAAAAAGACACTCCCATGAGACTGCATTTCTGTGGGAATTGCATTGCCAGCAGTGGAAATCTCACATTTTGGACAAAGACAAAACCAGTAGATGCAACATTTGACAGTCTTTCTAACTGATGGAGTAAGAAAGGTGTGGACTCCCACCTTCCCAGGATGCTTTTGCTGAGCTATGCAGCACATGCAGAGGTAAATCAGCATGAGACTCCTAAAGCAAATCTGACACCACTAAGTGATACCACACAAGAAAACAGGACTCCATCCACATGTGGCAGAGCATTTGCAAACCACCAACAGTGCCCTAGCTCGCCTCTCATTTTCAGTTCATAGCACTTCATCCTTCCAAACACTTTGCAAACACTAATGATTTTAAAATAAATGAGTAAATAGAAAGGGTGTAACAGAATGAAGACCGAGTCTGGGGGACTGTTTTGCTCAGGGCTGCAAGCAATAAATCAATGTCTTATGAGATAATCATATAGTCAAACTGAAGAATCAAAAAAAACCCACAGATCTATGACAGTACCACAGAGGAAACATAGTAAATCCACCAACAGACTCCCTTATATTTTAGGATGCTTCAAACTTAGATCCTTGTTTCAAAATACTTGTTAATAACCAACCGCCCCCCCCCCAAAAAAAAAAATGCTTCAATGGAAAGAAAAAGATTAAAAAATCTTCAACCTGAAGTCCTAATGGACTATGCCAATAGCATTATTGTTTTGGGAATGCATTCTTTCTCAAGATATCAGATATCACGATGGAGATAGTAGAGCATGTAATGAATAGGAATAAATCTGGAACTGGAGCTAAAGTGAGACTGGTAGAATATACCAATGAGTTGTTATCATATACTGGTCAAGTCCATAAACTCTTTCTAAAGCATCCAGCATTAATTTCTATTGAAAACAGATCATTTGATCCAAGCAATACTACAGTTTTCCTATTCTGAATTCATTTTCCCTCACATTTATAAGCTCTTTGCAGATGGCTAAAAAAGAAGATCCTACACTATAGGAATAAAAATATTTTAGAAGAGGCAAAACTACATGTAAGAACTATGATATTTCTTTTTTCTTGAACTTGTGTTTTATACAGTTAGACAATTTCACTGCATGTTGATAAGGTTATACTACAGGATGAGAATCTCTGAGGAGTTATTCAAAAGAGATAGTGCTCAATAAAAAATCCTGTATTTGAAAAGTTGCAACTAACATATCCCATGTGAGACATCAGCTCCACAGATTTGATCATTTTTGGCTCGCCCTGAGTCAGTGCCTGACTAATCTGAACACTAAACAATGCCACTTACACTGACAGTAAATTGTGCAGCAGGACTGGCCAGAGGAAGGAAACCCCTTCCAATGAAAAAGGTAGCACTTGCAGAAGGTTTTTGATCCCAGCCTCATGATGAAAGAATGCCAAGAAAAGATGTTGATTTGTTTCTGGTTACTTTGGTAATATGCCATCTTTAACAGATAAGACTTCTTGTCTCGGGTAGCTACCAACACTGAAGCAGCCGTAGCACTTGTAAAAATATTTTATTAGTATCAATATTTTCCTGTCAGAAATTTGATTTGGTTGAAAAATGCATGTCCTTTTATAACAACATGCCTACCCAACAAATTCAGGAAAGAAATAACATGTCCATTTCTTACATTTAAACCACCATAGAGATGTTTTGATTTAGATTATCATCTTGTTCACTCCCTGTTTAAAAAGTTAGATTTTCCTATTATGGAGAAAAACCTGCCTTATAGAATTATGCAAATAGGGATTAAGTTTAAATCATAAGCAGAGATTTTATATGGTTTAAAAAAAAACAAACTAAAAAAAGATGAAAAAATGATAGCCTATACCTATAAATTCTAGTGCAAATGTGCTCTACAATTCCTATGAAGGAATGCTGGGGTTTGTCTACAAACAATTCACATAGAAAAACATTCTAAAAATACCTTAATGTTTTCGCAATTTACTTCAAATGCCTTTGTTAGAAGGACTTTGGTTAACAGAATAGGATAAGTGTACAATTTGGAGACAAGTGTTATTATCAGAACATTACTGAAAGTGTCTCAACAACTGACTAAAAGAACAATAAGAAAAGACACAGAAACAGGATTTACAGTTTCCAGCCCAGTCCTGCCCTTACTTCCTACATAAAGTCCTTGACTACTCTGGCTGAAGACACTGTACCCCATTTGAGGAGCTAATAGTTTTGAAAATTAAAGCAAAACCTAAACCTTTTCTGGGAGTCTCTTCTCCTGTCCTTGCGAATTCATCTGAGGTTAGCAAAAGCCAAAAACATAAAGGTCCCTTTAATTGCGGCAAGAACAGCAAAACACGAGAAGAGTAGCAACATGGGATTACATATTCTCCAGGGTTTCTCCATCTAAGACCTGTGTAACTTTCCACGTTGCTGCTTCCAAAATCTTTGCCAAGTTCCATTGTAATGACTAGTTCTGTAATGTTTAGAGTAACTAGAAATAATTAATATTTAGTATCTAAAATTTTAAAATGGGACAAATAGAAACTATGTTTAAACCAAAACAAGAACATACACTAAAATGTGTTGGCTTGAATGGCAGGGCGTTAGTTAAAATGATGCAGAGCTTTGCTAAACTCTGAGAATATAAGGAAGATATAGAAGATCCTTAAAGTGGACAAAGATGTATTTAGAATTGTAAAAACTAATACTGCAATAAATTAAAGGAAGTCACTTCACAAAAATCCATGAAACATAGAGTCTAGATGCAAAGTTCATTGTAGATATGAGAATTTCTCTTTTATCTCTAGGCATATCTATCTCTGCAACAGTGAGCACAATAATCCTGCTTATGAAGTGGATTCATATTCTTTATGCTTTTTATTGAGCCACCTGTATATCTGAATACTTAAGCAAGTATTTCTAGAAACAAACAGTGACTATTATATCTTCTCTTCTTATTATATCTTCTATTCTCTGAGATATTTCTACACTTGTACAATGTTGTGCCCTAAATTACTCACCACCTGAAGCTTAAAACAACTCAGTGCTACTTTGAAGCTGATGAAAAACAGGTTGTAATTGTCTTCAAGAACAGAGGATAAAAAATAATCCCAAACTTGTCAACTGTGGATTTCATCCAAATTTCAGAAATATAAGGGCACTGAAAAAAATAAACTGTTACTCAGACACTCAAAGTCTGTTTTGTTAGGGAAAAAAGAAAATTTACTACTGGCATGGGTAACCCACACCTGGGGATTTGAATTTGTCAAAGATGCTGGTCAGTTGCTTCGGACAGCAATGGGAGTCCCAGTGATGGGAGTCTGCTGCAAGTGACATCTCCGCATGGGCCAGGTGAGACTCCCCAAACTGTGGCTCCTTCTCCCCACCTGCTCCATGGCCTAGATGACCCCTCCAGTACATGAATGAGCCATTGATATTGTCTCAAATTTCATAGAAAACACCCGCTACCCATCTTACCTACCTAAAAAATACTGTATTTCATGACCACTTCTGTATCTGTAGAAACAGTTTCTACTGATTCACAAGCATCTTATCAATGCACAATGCCACTGGAACACCCAGATTCTTCAGTCAGGAGGCTAATAATTGTATTTAGGCAAAGAAACTGGTCTAAACACAGGAATAGCTACCTAGGGAAAATCTTCAGGGAAGTCTGAAATGTGCACATGGAAAGCTCCAAATACTTGGTCAAATATTACTCCAAGTATAAGCCAAACACTTAGCTGTGAAGATATCTAGCAGTTCAGTCAACAACTGAGTTTCAAATCAGTTCAATGTCCCAGAACAGTCCATTGTATCTCCTCTGCACAGATGACTAACCAAGGAGTTCCTGGAACACCCAGGCTGTTAAAAGGCTGAAGTGTAGTCATGCACACAGGTTGCAGCCCTGTTACCTGGCTACAATTAGAACAAACTTGATTTTTTTTTGTTTATAATTTGAATCCCGTAGCTCTTGCAACAAGACAATCACCAACAAAACCAGAGAGTTACAGTTAAACCCATTACATGGATGCCCTGAGAAATCCCTGCTTTCCAGAGAATTCATTCCCTCCACTAGAGACCACCATGACACTTGCCCACAAAGTCAGTATTTCATTTGCAACACCATTTTTCGGAGGAGGAAGGGACCCTGTATCGCAAAGCAGAAAATTTGTTCTCACAGCTTGATGATGTAATTACCATGTGACATTCCTCAGAGCTCAACTCTCCTAAATATAAAGTTGTACTAAACAGAGCATGGGGCACTGAAGAAAAGTCGGTGTCCTGCCCTAGTAAGTAAATGGCAATGTGCTCATGTTGCAAAATTTTGCTTAAAATAAAGACAACATTTCTCAGAAGGGCCATAGATATAAATATAATCTCAGCCAGCGCTGGCTTTCGTAAATTGAGAAAAATATGACTTACATTTATGAATGGTTGCTATTTAAAGGAAAGGCAACATATGGTAAACCTTATTTCAGGATTAGAGTGTTAAGACAGGTTACAGTAGCACCTACAGCGCCTGACTGCTAACATGACTAAGGACAGCCATATGACAAAGCAAGAGAACTGTGTCAGTCCTCATTGCTTTTTCCAGTACTTCATATAAATTTACTGGAAAGGTCAATAAGAGACTATATTTGGATTTCACTTATCCTGCTATTTCAGTTTCAGCTCATGAACTAGACTGAAGTAGACTTGTGAAACTTTAGACATTTAAAGCACGGGATAAACATGGCAAGGCACTCAGCCACTTGGATACTGTAAAAGTAGTTCTGTCAGAGTTGATAGCTCCCTATATCAGCTATGGAGAGGCAAGTACATGTATCTCATCTGCACCTGCATAAAATGAAGTGATTGCTACTTCACTGATGGTTAACTGTACCAATACTGGAGTGATCCCAAAACCCTGAGAATCCATTAAGCCTTTGGAAATCAGGTGGTTTTTTATCCACTGCTGCCAAGATACCATTCTTCTAGTGCAAAAGAAGTTTAAATTCTTAATGTTTGTTCCAGGCAATATTTTCCAACCACAGAGGGTCAAGCAATAGATAAGAGACCGCACCAAAAGCAATACATAGCCAGAGATTTGTAGCTTTCAGATTCGAAAAAAAATGAAGATAATCTGGGTTGCAATAAACTAAGAGAAGAATAATTTACTATAATCTCCCCACATGATCTTAATTTTTCTTCAGATCTAACTACTGCATGAAATAGAAAAATAAACATCCCCAAGTTGTGAGCATAAAAATTATGTTGTTCTGTCTAGAGACCAAAGTGTCTGGTTACTGTACCAGAGAGAACCTGAAAAACCTTCATTTTGACTGGCAGCAGCGGATTTATAATTTGTATAAGGCACTGGGATTATTTCAGATTCCTTTCATTCTCTACAAGCAGATTTTCCAGACAGCGATTAATTTGCCAAACATTTGAACTTCTATTTAATGCTTTCAGTAACAACTCAGCAATCTGTGGTCCACCATTCATCCAGGCCCGTTTTCCTGAAGTCATATGATTTCTAGTCTGCCATTTTTGATCCTCACCTTGGATTTGCCCTGCTGTCCATTAGCAGAGCTGCTGGTATTCCCAGGAAAGAAAACTGTTTAATCCAACTGCACGTAGCAACTGAAATTCTTGCTTGACGCAGAGATTTAACGTACTTAGATCAGGTAGTAAACAAGAGAGACATTCATAGGGCAATGGAATTAAACTATCTACTGGCTCCCCTGCCAGGGCCTTGCAAGACCTGCTCCCAGCATCGCTGTGCTGTGGGATTTGGATCCTTGTGTACTGAAATGAATCCGAGGGACTGATCATTTAAAACTCTGCAATTGGCCATGATTCACTCAGTCTAGTTGGCATCATGTCTGGGAGGAAATATATTTCAGGCTGAAAAATGGTTCAGCTTCCCTTAAGATGACAGTTGACGCTGTTTCTACTCCATTAATTTTTTTCCAGCACTCACTTTTGCAGCAACAATTCCCAAGATTTTCCCTCTGCCATAACCCACTCTGCAGTGAAGAATGGGCCATGATCTTTTTTAGGCATACCTGACAGAGTAAAAGACTTTTCTGCAGTTTGTTTTTGTGAGTCCATTTGCTTTTGATTACAAAGCTGTGGAAGTCATCATTTTAATCTAAATCATTTTCCAGATACTTATGCCTAAATGATGCTTTCTGTAATAAATTGCCATATTTTATGTAAACAGTACAAGAATTATGCGCTGTTCTAAAAGTTCATCTGTTTAATCTGGCCCTGTCAGGGCACAGGGATTTTGAATCAAGGTATGAGCTATATTCTCTTGCTGTTTTCAACACTGTGGACAAAAGCCACTTGCCTTTTCCTGAATAAGTATTGCCTTATTGCCAACACTGTGGGAAACCCTTGCAAATTTTTAACATATACAGAGGCTAAAATTACTAACTAAGCATTCGCTTATGTTTCGCTTCCCATAACAAGACTGACTGCAAAAGCAGCATGCCCTTCTCACTGCTCCAGTACTTACACCAGCAGGACTGTCACGAATTGTGATGGATGGCTAATCATACCGTGTGCACGTTGTACAGCTCTCTTTTTGATAGTTCCAAGCATATTTATCTCAGCTTGCAATTTACTCGTGTCAGGCTGTATCCCAGCAGCACATAGTCTGCCTCTTCAAAATGTTGTTTTGCTTCCAAAGAACTGGCAATTTTCCTCCTTCAGTTTTTATCCAAACTCCACTGAGTTACCTGAAGGCTCTACACAGACTTATTATTATGCCCTTTTTTGCACCATTCCTGCCTCTACCCCCTCTCCCAGCCCCTCTTCTGCCACTGCTGGCAATGCTTACAGTGACAGGCCTTCCCAGCTGTCTGACTCCATGCCACAGGGACCTGCACAATACTGAGTGTGCAGACCATCTGATACATGGGGATAATCTTTCCAAGGATGCCTTGCCAAAGGCACCTTAGATACAACTCA
The DNA here is from genome assembly GCA_013400915.1 of Pardalotus punctatus. Taxonomy (NCBI): domain Eukaryota; kingdom Metazoa; phylum Chordata; class Aves; order Passeriformes; family Pardalotidae; genus Pardalotus; species Pardalotus punctatus. The sequence continues at coordinate 294,239 of VZTX01009484.1, forward strand.
TTATCAAACTTTATCTGCCAGGAAAGTATGAGGCACTCACCTTTCAAAACTAATAGGCAAGCGGCATTTTTTATATAACTTTGTCTTCTTGAGAAATCAGATAATGTCCTTTCTCTTTCTACCTTTTTTTTTTTTTTTTTTAATGGATGAGTTTAAGCACACAATCTGCCTCTTTTTTACCATCTGGCAAACAAGTCAGATAGCCCAATTAGCTGGATTATCAAAAGACTCTAGAAATGAAGACTAATCCAAATTTCATCCAAATTTTGTTGGAAAGGAAAGGAAAATGTTACACAGAACCTGTTTTTTTACTTCACTTTGTGAGGAAAATATCACTAATTATGCTTTATCTGGCAGTAGTGTATCCCAACCAAAACAGCAGTTCAGATGGAGAAGTTTGAAATTGAATCTCTGGCTGATTATTCAGGTTTTGTGGTTTGAATTAATTTTATGTGTATTCTCCATAAGACTTCAGTCTACACAGCCCTTTCTGCCTTCAGCCAAATTGTTGTGGAAGGTAAAAGCCACAGTTGTCAAATAAGTATGATTTAACCACGTCAAGATAGCAGAGAAGACAGCAAAGAAAGACTCAGAGAAATGGAAAAGCTTTCAAGCATGACCCAAGCCACCACCTGCTCTGTGGGAGCATCCAGCACACAGAAAATATCTGTCTGACCTGATACTGAATTTTTTTTGCATCAACCAAACACTCCCCATGTAGCCCAAGTGTTTTGTCAGGCTAACAGGTAGAAAAGTTTCTTTCCTACTATCAGAACTAAATGGAAACTTACTATTTTCCACTGTATAAATATAAATTAGGTTAATTTTTCCCTTTCATAAGAAGTGACAAAGACTGGGCATTGCATCTTGTTATATGGTCTATAAGAGAAATAGCTAAGGAGCTATTAGGTAATAAACCTCATTCTCTTCAACTTTTCTATCAGGCCACAGTTTCTTAACACCTTCCTATTGTTAGCTTTTTCTTAGTTCCCACATTAGAAAAAATATTTTTAAATTATTTCACAAAGATTTATATTCACATCAGGTTATCATGCTGTTATTAGTCCTTGTAATAAAGCACTGGAAGATGTTTACAGTAGCAGGAGCCTGGGTTCAGGCTTCAGAAGTCCCTCTTTAAAGGGCATCTTGCCCAAGGCATCCATATTGAGCAATGTTTCCCTTCTTAGCTGGCTCCATCACAGGTGCTATTTCTCAGTGAGAAGCATGTAAATTTAGGGATTCCCAACAGAAGCCTATTTACCATCATCAACAATAACTGCTACACCTTGTCCACAATCATTCTGCCATTTGTCCTTCCTTTATCTTCTTCACTTGTGGGTGCAGCTGTCCCGGAACAAATGTCCTTTTAATCTCACCCCTTTCCCTCCCCCATCTCCACAGCTTACCTTAGCTGCTAATGGTCAGCAGAACACAGAGCAATGCCCACGAAACATCCTTTCCAATATGTAAGAATAACAGGAGAGCTACAAGAAAAAGGAGACAGCAGGTAGCTTCCAAGATACTAAGGGAGTGCACACCATCATCATATTCTCTTTATCACAACACAGAATTGCACCACTCTATGCTGTAAAAATTGCTGCTTTGCCCAGCTTGAGGTGGCTCCAGTGAGGTTAAGGCATAGGAAAGAGAATAAATCCAGAAAGGAAGAGTTGCTTTAAAAGCACACATTTTGCAAATTTTTAATTCAGCAGTCCTACGCAGGAATCACTGAGATGCAACCAGCCTTCCAGCCCGTTTCCTCCCTTTGCTCCCACTGGTTTCATGTTAAATTTATTGATTTATTGTTAAATAATCCTTCATGAGGAAAATGGTGGGAGAGGTCAGTGACTGATCAGAAACAAACCTGAGTCAAAAAAGCACATCGCAAGACAGAAATCTCTCCTCTGCTGTCTGTCAGACGGACAGTGTGGGACTGTATCAAGCTGCATTCATTTCCTGCGATCACGATCTTCCTTGCTCTCACATTTAAAACTAAGACCACTGACATGCCAGTATGCCAAAGAGGCCTCAGCCAAATTATTTTCATTTTGCATCCAGAGAATTTCTACACAAAAGCAAAATAAAATGTCTGTATTTCAAGGCAGTCAAAGTGCCAACATCATGGCAATCTGTCTGTCTGTCTATCCAGGCCCATCAGTCCTTTCTTGTTATTGTTGACCCTAACAGGTACCTGACAGGTCACAATCAGCCAGGCAGAGGAAGTCATTATTTTCTGAGGCAGAGAAGGCATGCAGAACATGTTTCTTTTATATTCTCCAGAGCATCATATCTTAATACTGCAAGTGGGAAATAGAGTTACTAATGTCCTCTCCTTCCCCTTTTCCCCACACCTTAGGGAGAAGCCCTGCAGATTTAACAAGGAGGTAATTAATCACCTTCCACAGAAATAAAAGGTTTCAGAGGAAGTTATGCCGATCACAACATAAATACGAATAGCTCCACTGAAGACAATCAGACAATGAAGTTCCATTGGGATAAAAGCATTAACCAAGGGTTAAGAATTTTATGCAGAATTCATTCCTTTTAAAAAAAAATCTTTGGAGCCCTTCCACAGAAGAGATAAAATCCTCTGTTCAGTTAAAAGAGTGGTTACAAAATAACCTTTCATAAAGATTTCCCATTGAATTTTTAGAACTTTCCCATTAGTGCCGAATGCTAATGTTGTCTCTGGAAAGTGCTTTGTTCCTACACTGGTACAGCATCTATACAATGCCTCTTCATCTGAGCTGTTAGAGCACACAAAAGTAGGTGGAGTGTGAATCCATTTTATAGAGGCTATGTAGAAGAATAGAGGTAATAAATTCTGTAACTGCCAGTATTTCCTCTCAATGCAACAAGGCACTCATTTAACTTCACAATTTAGACTTAAAACCTGACCAAGAAGGACAAATGCTCATCCTGCTAATACAGAGCTGTCTTTGGAACAGAGGCTGTTACTGCAGAAGCCAGGTAGAGGAATTCCTCAACTGTCAGGGCACAAATGGTTTTGAGCCTTTGTTTAAAATCCTGTGGGAGAAAGAGGATTCATTGTGACAACAGGTTTTAAGAGAAAAATCATTTCAGCAGTGATGTATTTGACCTCAAGTATGATTTTTGCATTGCACGGTACAAAAGAAATACACTATTACTAGCAATGAAGTAGCTCCAACTGTTAAAACAAAAGATATTGTAGACTGAGAAGTATCAGAGGAACTGACTGTCTTTCATAACAAATGAAATGAAAATTCCACTCTATTTGCTGTGCTCCCATGGGAGTAATGCACGCAGCTAAGTTTCAACTAAATGGAAAACGCAATAGCAGAACTTAACTGCATTTTCTTGTATCTGTTCTCAATTTTACAAGGGATATACTTTAAACATCTGTAATAATTATACTGAAATCGTTTTAAAATTAAATGTCACAGAATATAGTTGAGAAAAAACAGCCTTCAGTACATTAATTACATATTGTTTTAAAACAATACATAACAATTATTAACTATCTGCAGATATATTTAAAGAAAGGATAGTGGAGGAAACTCAGTGGGATGATCCTTTTTCCTCCTTTTCTAAAGAAGTTGCACATGATTGTCCCTAGAATCCCAGTGAAAGATCCCCCTCTTCCCAACCTCATCATCTGAAATCACAAATCCTTTGAAGAAATAATGTACTACTGGTAATGCTGACTTTTCAGAAAACTTTCACGATTTTCTGTTTTATGCTCTGAGTACAGTGAAGTGTGCATATAGTTTTAATTCACCCACTTGAAATTAAGTTATCAAAAGTGGTTTACTTTTAACTGGAATCTTTACATATATATATATATATATATATATATACACAAAGTGTGTGTGTGTGTGTTTAAATATGCATATGCAGGCTTACTTGTGCAATATGAGCATCCTTTTGGGACAGGACTATTACAAAACCACCGATTCCTCCTCCTCCTTTATTGAGCAGACATTCTGAAAACTACAGCTGAGATTTCAGTTTATCCAAATAGATGTGTCAAGTGCAATTAAGACCACTTAGATTATCAAAGTTTCCACTAAATTCCACATATTTTTTTTCTTTTTTTTCCCCATAACTTTTGCTAACCTGCAGTTAAATCTATTTTTGCTTCTAAGGTAGGCTCTGTGAAAGAGTCATACAGCTGTTCATATTTAAGCTGGCTCTTGGAACAGAGCACAGCACTCCAAAGATGTAATTAATGGCCATGTGGAACAGGGTGATTCACCATCTCTTAATAAGTCACAAGCACTACAGGCATGAGCAAAACAGGCAAATCACACAAAGTGGTTATCAACATGTCCTTGTCACAACCCCATGTAGGAATGCATTTTGGGTCTAACAAATTATAGAAAATTTGTTTCCAAAATGTTATAGATACTTTGGTGAATGTTACTGGCATTATCTTGTGTACCCTTCTAGCTCTCAAATATATTTGCTACAAGTACATACATGGCACTCACGGCTCAGGAACAGCTAATTTGGGCAGTCTAGCTGAGAATCAGGACATCCATAAGTATAGGGAGTTTAAACCAAGAAAGTTAATGGTTTGTTTGGTTTTTGGGGTTTTTTGGTTTTTTTTTTTTTAAAGCAGAACTAAAACCAAAGCAGTGTAAATCAGCTGATTTGTTACATGTACACAAATATGATCATTGTCACTCCATTCACTGGTAAAAGATTGCTGTCCCTAATCTTTTCATGAGCAAACCCCAAACTCCCTTGCTACCAAATATTGAGTGGACCTGCGAACTTAACACTAGCAACCACTGTCCTTGTGAGAGAACTTCCTTCTGGCATTCTTAAACCCTTGACTTCTTTGATCCCTTTGATCAATTTGATCCTTTCAATATATTCTAACACAGCACTGTTTAACAACCTTCAGACAGGTTAAAAAATCTAGTAAGAATACTTTTTTTCTTGTTCGTCTGTTTGTTGTCTTTTTTTTTTACATAGCCAGCACAGAATAAATTAATCCTCCATGAACATGTGCTACGAAGTACCACTGTATCACTTTCACTTTGACTTCACCTTTTTCCTTCACAGAAGAAAATGAGCAGAGACTACATTTATACACTTGAACTGAGAAAACTAAACAGTTCAAGCATTCTGTTCAATCATCCATAAAAAAAAAAAAGAGAAGCAGTCAAAAAATAACAGTTTCTTCACATCAAGCGCCTCACTTTTTGTTCTTAAAAGTACTCAAGAGAAAAATCAGAATCAAAAAATTCATGTCAGATCAAAAGAAGCTGTGATGGACCTGCAACAAATTGCAATGCACTTGAAATGTTCATTTTTGAAATGTTTTTTCTCTTTTTCAGAACTGCCAACAAACTGAACAACAATCTGTTCCTTACAATCTATTGTGCTTTTAAATTTTGCTACACTAACACATTAAGTTGCAAGTGCCTTAATCAATCAAAAGTGACTCCTCAAGGAGTTATATTCCTTGATGATAAGCTTACCTCTACTGAGAAGTGGCTAAAGTCCTTTTTATATGTTTTATATTTGTTAAAAATTCAAAACTTTTTTTTCACTTTGACTCTGTAGTTTAGTTTATTTAAAATAAGGCTAACTCCAGCTTATTGTTTTTACATAAAATGACATCAGGAAGAATAATACATTTAATCAGGACAAAATACTGAATATTTACTACAAAACCAAAGGAGTGTTCCTGCAGTGGGATGATTCTCTTTTTTATTCATCTTATGTCACCACCATGTTTGAATGAACCTGTTTTTCTTGGTTTCTCTGAGCCACAGGTCTGCAGCTGAGAAGCCTAAAAGACCTTTCTCTTTCCACTCTCAATAATACACTAAAATTAAAAAAAAAAAAATCATTATATAAACTGTTTAAAAATATTAAACCTACAACAAAGACATTTTTTCCAAGAACTTGTCACAGATCCCCTTTCCTTGGACTGACATGGCTCATGTACTTTCTTCGTTTTATGAAAACTTTTGACCCTTGAGGATAAATGCCATCCTCAGCACACGTGGGTGAGCTCAGTACTGCTGGAGGGTTTTGCAGACCATTGAAAACTCTTGAATCAAATCATCCTTTTCTAATGAAGCGATTTCTTTGCAGCTGCTCATAACTCTGCAGAGCTCTGAGCACCCTCTGCACGCAGGAGGAGCTCCCTCAAGGTGCCCCTCACCACACACAGTGCCCATGGGAGCAGATCTCCAGCCACCAGCTCCATCATGCTGCTTGCACAACTACAAGCATCAGGAAGGAAGATGAGGATCAACATTTCCATGTTTCCACTAGAGATACATTTATCTGCTACAAGAGCAAAGGAAAGGAGGAACAGTTCCTGCCATTGTCCCTGCATCTTGGTATCTACCATGTATGCAAATCACGGAAGCAATGCTGAAGCAGACCCAAGTACTCAGGCACTCTCATAATGACTTTTCAGTTTGGTTTTTTGTTGTTGTTGTTGTTGCTGCTGTTTGGGGGGGTTGGGGTGTTTTTATGTTTGCTTTTGGTGTTTTTTTCTTTTTTGGGTTTTTTTTTTGTTTTGTTTGTTTGTTTGTTTGGGGGGGCTTGTTTGGGTTTTTTGTTTTGTTGTTGTTGTTTGGTTGGTTTTTAAAATTTTTTTATTTCCTCTGGATGTAACAGGTTGCAATTAAATGAAAAGGTATTTTACTTTCACCTATACTCTCAGTGGAAGGTACATTTATGTCAGGAGATCACTTTGTATTCTTAAAATTAACAATCTGTCTAATCATGCTCTAGGGCTTTACAAATCCTTCATGCATACAATTTGTCATTAACCATTAATTTCACCACCATCAGCATGTTAGAGCTCCGAAGACTTATACAAGGAATAGATAAGAAACAATATCACTTCAACAGGAAGATATCCCCAGACTCACCAGCTTGGAGCAGCTCTGCAGTCAGGGATTCAGGCCCCTCATTCTGCCATCACACAGCTGCAAAGAGGACTATTACCTTGGTAAAACCAATGCCAAAAAAACATGACATTTCATTCCGCCAGAGAAACAGAGGTTTTATCTTTCTCAGGGCTCATTATACACTCTCACAAGGGCCTGAAAACTTGAACAAATCTACAATAAACCATATATTGTGTATATATATGCACTTTTCAGTCTTTTCAGACTTCCTTGTGTTTAAGTCAGAGGGCTGCAAAATATTTCCTGTCTTTTCATTGGACAGAGACTAGAAAAGCTCCCCTGATGTTTCATGGGATATTTTAGTCTCAACTTAGTGGCATATTGGAAGGAAAGCAAAGGCTATGTTGTGCAATGGTATGTTTAGAACAGAGCTATTGAAAAAATTCGTGTTCTTACAAAGTTATTACTTTTAGATTTCAAAAATAACTTGAGAAAGTGCTTTTGAGGGCCGTCCATAGACACAACAGGCTGAATCCTTCATCTGATTATCACTGGGATTTTTGATATGCAAATCTAGATCAATCCCAGAACTACTGAATTATTTGAAGGTTTGATTTAATTCTGCACTATTTTCTTGATGCTTACAGGGCTGTGTCAAGTCCAGACTTGCTTTGTACAATGGAAAAGTTATGTTTGTACAGTACAGAGGATATGTAAGTTCCTGTCATTTTCCATCCCTCTGCCCCAGACCCACAGACATCCTTTGTTTCTTCTCTATGGGCTTAAACCAGCTGCTAATCAGAGATAATTTCCTGTGCAAGATGATGTTAGAAAGACATCAATTCAGGCAAAGCCTAAAATCCAAATCCAAAATGATCACTAGCAATTAAACAGGTTCCCAAAGGGTACTGGAGAATATTCCACCACAAACACGTATTGCATCTGACTCTATAATAGAAATGTGTACATCAGCTATAACAACACAACAGGAATTGCCACATTTAAATATTTAATAAAATGCTACTCTAATCGATGTCCCAACATCCTACTCATAGGAAGTCTTCCCTCATTTCTATGGTGATGAACTTATACCATGAAACTGGAAATCTAATTCCACTTGTCACTGTGACCACAGAATGTAATTATAGCTATCACCAGCCAAAATAATTGGATAGATGTTCTTAAAAAAAAAAAATTCTTCTTACTTGACTGGAGATACTTTGATAGAAAGGAATTTAACCATTAGCCTTAACAGAGATGAAAAAGGAAAAGAGAGACAGCATTTGCTTAAAATATTGGGGAACATTGCAGAAACATGCATTGAAGAGGGAGTGAAAATACAGAATTTAATTTGTTAGTCTAGAATCAGCATTGATATTAGCATTTAGATATTAATTCAGAGAGAAAGCAGAAATATAAAGAACCCTTTCTCAGTTGCATTACTGTGTCTGGATGGATAAATCTTAAGAGAACATGAGCATGAATTTGGCTGAGGACAGTGTGAGACAGTCTAGTGACAATAAAAACAACAAGAGGAAACATATGGGTGAAAAGATAGACAACAAAAGAAAAAAAAATGTAAAAATCCAACAATCAAAGAAAAGCCAAATAGATAAAAGAGACAGCTTCTTGCCTTTTATTCAGCTCCAAAATATGGCCAGCTCGCCACCCCCTTTTCTAGCAAAGCACAGGGCCCTGCTGTATAAGCAGCAAGAACAAGGCAACAGCAGAGAGGCAGGAACAGAAGCAGGACAAGAGCCCCCAAGGCAGCAGCAGTGGCTTTAGCACCTGCTGCATCTTCTCAGCAAACACAAAGCAATTGGGAATAGAAAAAAAAGCCAACCAAACATCTATTTTCTTCTTGGCAGATGAATCCTTTAATTCACCACCTGCTGCCCAATTCTAATAGCAGTATGCAGCATCCATGGGTGCATTGCCGGAGACCAGTGAGGAAACGATGGCGTCTCTGGCACCAGGAGCTTCTGCTTTGCAAAAGGAGGCAATAAATCCCACAGTGGTCCCCTGCAGTTTGGAAACAGCCACTGACAATCTTCTACACACTTTTCCTGACTCAGTTAAAGCATCAGATTGTGGCATTGCTGATGATCCAAGCATAGTCACTGAACTTTGCTGGGAGACTGGCAAGGGAAAAGAAAAGAGGTGCCCATGGGAGATCAAGGCCTGACCCTGTTCCTCCGCCTGCTGCTTTGGATATAGGAAGAATAGGGTCAGAATTACTCTGGTGGGCAGTTGAGAACATCAGCAGCAAGTCAGAGAGTTAGGAAGATAGAGAACTTGTCTCTTACCTGTCTTCTCAATCCAGGGCACTTTTACACCTAAAATTTAAAGGTGTGCTCTGGTAGAGTCACTCTAAGCATGAATGTAACACGTGTCTTAGAGCAGCTCCTAAGCAGGATGCATTCACAGAAAATGGAGATGACCAGACGCACGGGGCAGATGTGAAGAAATCTCTCTGTCTGATTCTGTCACTGCCAGAAAAAGGGTCCACAAGAGCAGTGCAGAAGGAACCGAAACAGACACACGGCATTGAGCCCCATTTCCTGAAGGCAGATACCTAAAAGCCAAACTGTGAAAATAAGAAGAGAATAGAAGAATCAAGCCTGAATACACCACAACACCAAACGTGCTGATTGCTTTTGGAACACTGGATAAAAATTAAAAACAGCAGAGATATTGAATGAACCTGACTCAAGAATTTTTAAATACTTACATGATCACTTTCATATAAAAATTATTTTCTTATGAAAAATAAGAAATGCAAAACATCTGTAAAAGGCCTTTATCATTCAAATGTCAACACTCCTTTTGATAATTTCTAAGACCTGATTAATCAGCACAATTATACATTAGTAAATTACATGCAAGTAAGGAGAATTGGTAATATTTTTTATGTGTGCACACTGCACTGAATCTACCTTTAGTCTGAAAAAATATACTCTGCATCTCTTACAGGTGAGTTATAAACTGGCTTATAGTTGAGATTTCCCCAAAAGCGCTGTTTGGATCCATCAGAAGAAAAATAATTTTTACATTTAAGCAGCAGCTCTCTTCTTTCTGTGGAAAATATAAAATAACACAATGAGCAAACAGTAAAATAAGGCCTTTACCCACTTTTATCTGGTACACAGTGTGATAAATGTTAGCTCAATTTTCCAGCAAACTCAACCACAAATAAACTCAGATCTGGGGGGACACAACAGGCAGTGTGTGTGTTTTAAGCGATAGCTTTCCTGTGAGGACACAGCTGCTGCAGCAGGAAGGACAGCTCAGCAGTACCGTGGCTCTATGTCACCCAGCCTGTTCTACCCACTGAATGAGACAGTGAGCCTCAGAACATGTGGTATATGGCCACATAATTTTATCACTGCAAACGTACAAGTGAGAAACGTTTGAAAATTTAGGCTTAACTACTTTAAATACCATAACTCCTGGAAAATTGGTCTGATAACCTAAAAAATTTTCCTTTGCTATATGCATATGCTTTCTCACTGTTGTTCATTTCTTTGGAAATTGAACCCTCTGCAGAGGACGCGAGATATGGTGATAGGGCATTACTCATTCTCTCCCCTTTTCCCATTAAGTAAGTGGTTTAATTATAACTGATGTGCAAGGAAGAGGTAAAAGAGGTATTTTTCTGCTTTTTCAGTGAGTGATATTAGGTCAGCAAAGGTTCCAGGAAGCACTAGGACTGCTGCAGGAAGGATGGGGGTAAATTTCACATCCTAGAAGTTAGATAGACAATGTAGAAGTTGTCATAAACCATCAAAAACCTCCAAAGTGCACCCAGGCTCATTTCTGGGGCCTTCCACCAGAGGACTGTGCATGATCCAGAGTTGGAGGAGTGTTAAACACATATACCCCTCCCAGGGGAGGTACCTGGGTGTTCCCACCTGAACCTGAACCTACAATAACCTACTGAACTTTGTGTTTCATGGGCCTCCCTCACCGGAGACAGATCAAGACTGCAACCATCACTCCAACCAACAGACATCAAAATCGCAACAACGAAGTCTCGTTGCTCAGTCCAATGGGAGGTGATATCTNCCTACAATAACCTACTGAACTTTGTGTTTCATGGGCCTCCCTCACCAGAGACAGATCAAGACTGCAACCATCAAACCAACAGACATCAAAATCGCAACAACGAAGTCTCGTTGCTCAGTCCAATGGGAGGTGATATCTTTCCTCTTCACTATCTATTCTTATCCTTCCTTTCTCATTCTTTCTTTCTTTTCCCTGTATGTTTTCTTAAGGGATATCTTTATACTTTTATATTG
>VZTX01009486.1:0-19488 GCA_013400915.1 Pardalotus punctatus
CCTATTAAGAACACCCAACACTGAGGATGCAGGTGCTGTCCCAGTGCTTAAGAGGAAAAACTGAAGCTATAGAGAGCCATGGAAAGACTTAACTCAAAGAAAGACCATTTCCTTGAATTCAATCTCCTCCTGTACTTGAGCACACTGTTTTTGTGAACCTGATAATGTTTGCACAGAAACTACATAATTTTTTAGGTGTTGGAATGGCGGGTTAATTTGGGAATATGAAAGTCCTTCTGGGCCTTATTTCATGCATTCTGAATTAGCTGTTCTGCCTTTTTAGAGATGTTTCATGGTGTTCCTACTGACCCAAAAGTCAGTCGGCATCATTTGACCACAAGGTACTCATTAAAGATTTGGAGCTATTTTACCATTGGCAAGCTCTGATCCTGTAACTTTTCCTGTAGCAATCATGCTCAAGTTCATCCACTAAGTCTGCATTTCTGTGATCATTGCTGTCCTAACATCACTCCTTGTTCCACAGAGGCAACATTACCCACTGGGCCAGAAATTTTGTTAAGAAATATATTACAATAGCTTTTGTCTGGAGAAGTCCTGACAGCATTGCATCATAATCCTGTAACTTACAAGCTTACTCTGAACAGTTTGTGTTCAGTTTTATTATGTACTTCATGAAACAGTGTGATTCACATATTTCAGGACTTCAGAGTCTTCCTGTAGGCTGAGATATTAGTTCCCATGCAGAGGTTTACAGCCAAGAAATGAATGTTCTGACCTTGATTCTTGCTGCTTATGCTCAGCTCTGCTCTTGTATGGAATGACCTCATATTCTGATTACAGTTTCTTACCTGGTTGCATTATGAGATCATTTAAGCCTTACTGATATTATCCATAAAAACAATTTGGTACAAGGCTGGATAAAATACTGGAAAGCAGCTGAATGCTTTGCAGTCCATGAAAGGGCAATAAAGAGCAGTGGCCCTGGCTGTTTGAATCTCCTGGTCCACATCTGAACTGTTGCCAAGCCTGAGACCAATTTTGATTTCAAAGCTAGCAGTCTATGACGAAAAGATCAAATTTAAGTTTTGCACTACCATGGCTGTTCTTGCCTTGTCTTTTACCTAGCCTTGAGACTCTAAATCTACTCTCTTCACCCAATGCGAACTCTTCTTTCATCTTTCTCCTCATACCCATATTTTCACAGCTATAGACAGGAAAGAGATAGAGCCAGACAGCCAGAACAGACTTTATTGCCTTCACAACCCAAAAGCCAAAGGACATCCTAGGTGTCAAGGTGTCAGCATCAGGGATTGCCTCTGTCAGAAGAGGTCAGGGAGGACTGCCCTGTGCCAAGCACAGCTGGTTCCATCTGGCTCCACAATGGAGCCAGTGTAGGACACCACTGAGCCCCTCAGCCAAGCTGGGGGCACCTCTGAGAAACCATATTTAAGAGAGGGTGAAACATTACATGGCAGTATGAGGAGTGAGGGGAAGAAATGTGAGAAACAGCAGTGTGAGAACCAGCATGTGAGAAGAACAGAGGAGGTGTTCTGGGAATTAGAAGTAGGTGTTCTTTTGCATCTTGTTGGAGAGACCATGTTGGGGCAGATACCCACACAGCAGCCAGAGGAGAGGCCTGTGCTGGCCCAGGCTGGATTTTCCTAAAGGAAGCATGCTGGAGCAGTTCTTAAGGGATTGCAGCTCTAGGGAAGGAGGGGCTGGAGCAGGGGGGCAGTATAGGGGAAAAGCATGAGAAGGGAGGAATAGCAGAGATGAGCTAGTGTGCATTGGACATAATCCCTCATTCTCCAGTTCCTCTGGTCCAATTTAGTGGTGGGGAGTAAAGGACTCCACAAATGAAGGAGTGAAGTTAAGGCTGGGAAAAAGAGGTATGAAGAAGAGGGTGTTACTTTAATTTTGTCTTTGTTTCTTCTCATCATCCAAATATATTAAATTGGCAATAAATTAGATTAAATTAAATTAAATTAATTTACCCATGTTTAATCTATTTTGGCTGAGATGGTAATTGGTGGGTGACTTCCCTGTCTTTATCTCAACTTAGAGTTTTTTAATTTTGCTTCCTGTCTTGTTGAAGAGGGGAATAAGAGTGGATGTCTGGTTGTTTGGCAACCAACCAAGGTCACCACCTCGTTTTAAAAAGAAGGCTCTTTCATTGGTTTGATTTCAGTCTTTTTATGATAAGCAAGAGGGCTTGCTTGGATTTGACTATAATGTGGAGATAGCCTTAATTTCTATATGAGCTCAGAAAGAGCTCTGCCCAGAATGCAATCTAATGGGGCACAAAGGACATTTGGCTCTGTCTGAAAGAGATTCTGCCTCCAACGACTTGTGGCAGCAGGGCTTTTTTTTTTTTATCTTTTTCTTCTTTTTCCCCTTTTTTAATTGCTGCCCAGACTTTTTCTGTTAGTGGTTTTTTTTCTGTCAAGACCAGATGAGCAGCTTCCAAAATAGCTGGCAAGCCATTAGAGACCAAGAATGACATCCATATTTCCCATTTTCCAGTCCTTATGTTATGTAACCCAGTTCTGCTGCCCTGCATCTTCCTCTGCTGTTTCTAGCAAACCAGTGGTGCTGCCCTGTCTTCTATAGCACTCTGCTGGACTGCCTTTAATGCATCTCATTATGCACCCAACTTAAAGCCAGGACTCCCTTTCCCAGGCAATATGATAATAGTGTTTGAGAGAAGAGTTTATGCTTGCAGCCTGGAATGCCTTACAAGAAAAGATGGCATGATATGACAGGGTCCCTGGCCTCCGTCTGAAATAATTCCTTGGAGAAAGCATTGGGCAAAGCTGCCAGTCCTTGTTGTTCTAATCAGCCTCCTCCATTTGGCCAGAGCATCTCTGACAGCCGTGCATGTGTCTGCTTGCTAGCACACGTGTTTTTCCGTAGTGACTCAAAACACATTCAGGAAGCCTTGCAGTGGAGATTTCACTGTAAGAGCATGACTAGGCACAGTGCGGAGCACTGTTCAGGTGTTCAGGAACCACTGGCTCAGGTGGGTGCCCCGCCCTTTGTGGCATCCTTAAGGATGCCTTCCTTCCAGAATTGCAGTCTATTGCACTGTCTTGAATCTTTGTCCTTTGTATTAGGTGATAATGAAACAGAGTCCCTGTAGCTCTGCTTCCTTTCTTGTTTGGCTAAGGTTTGTCAGACTAATCGTTCCAGAGGGAAAGGGATTTCTTTGTGTGTGAGGCAAAGGATGGGTGGGAGCCAATAAGCTCAGTAGCATTAATATGCCTTGCCAGAAGGAGGAAGGAGTGTCCCAGCTGGATGGATTTAGCTGGTAATTTTACCTCACTGTTTTTGAATTGCAAACCTAGATGAGTTGATGCCTGTGGAAGATTTATTTGAAACAGTGGTGTACCAAGGTAAAAGGATACCAGGAGCTGTGTGAACAGAAGCTTTGCCTTCTGGGGAGGTATCTACAGAGCTTTTTGTATTCTTCTCCATCACATTACGGTGATGAATTCATGCACAGTTATGGGCTCAAGGACATTTTAACAAGAGTTCTTCTTCTCCACTCCTCTCCCACTTGTCCCTGCACTGAGATTTGTTATAGTCATAGCCTCTTCACTTTAGTTTTGCACTTTTGCCCAGTCCATTTATGGCCAGTAGGCACTGATGTCCACATAGTAGGTGGCATTTTCAAAATTTGGTCCTACCTGAAGAGACGCCTTAAATAAAATCAGGAAGGTGTTGTAGTCCAGCTGGATTTGTGTTGTCTTGGTCTCCAGCCTCTGAATGATGTACTGCAATATGCTCTCTCTCCTTGGTGCAGGAGGATGCTGTGGAAAATGCAGTAAGCACTGGGCACTCAAGAGGTTTCCCTGTTTGGTGCTCTCCGGGAGTGTGTTGAACATGCAGAAACTTGCCTCTCTTCTGAATATGAGTGCCAGAAACCCTCTGGTACTTCAGATGCAGAAAAAGACTGGGCATCCTCCATTGCTTACAGAATTTCTTCTCTTGTTGGCAGTACAAAATGTTCCCTTTTTACATAATTATGAAACTCTTGTGTTTATACATAAGCAAAGAATTATACCCTTTTTGACAATGAGCAGCAGGCCTATCCACTCTATAGATTGTTTTACTGCTATTCTTTCTTCTTCTTTTTTCTTAAATCAAAACCTTATCCAGTCCCTTAGTAAGCTTCCATTTCAGCCTGACAAACTTAGGTCATTAATCTTCCTGCTGTGGTCTGGAAAACATCCCCAGATTCATTCCCAGATGTTTTGTTCACTTTCTTATCCAAAATGTGCACCCTGTTGGTGAATCTAAAATTTTAACCCGATCATGGGTACTTTTTTATTCACAGTGACATTACAAACTGTGTGTTTTCGAGATCACTTTCAAACTCAATGCATAAATAGCTTCACAAATCATGAAATCTGCCAATTTGAATTGCCCCAATTTGTCTGCTAAATTTATCCATCACTACCACAAACACCACACAAACACATACTGGGTTTCATTTTCATATTAGTTTGTGTCTCTACAGGGAGGATGGAAGGTAATTAGCTTGTCTTGGAGGACCAAGACTACTTTAATGAAGACACATGTATTTGCTGAGGAGATCCACTGGAGTAAGATCAAGCGCCCATTTTGAAATCCTCTCAAGCTTTCATTCAGAGAGTAGCTGTTTTCCTATGGGCAACACAGTGTCTGCAAAAATATCTGCATACCATGATGTGGGCGACAAACGCTCACTTCTTAGAAATCTGAAGTTAAAAGTCTAGGTTGTTTGTCCGTGATCTAGAAACGTGTTCTGGCAACTGAACCCTGAGCAATGCTGGTATCATGTTAAAAGTGAAGGCTCTCTTATTTCCAAATTCTTCACCCTTACTTGTGCTGTTTATTGCTCTGATTTACTTCCTTCACACGGACTTCGTTTAATCCTTCAGAACAATGGAAAATATTTTAGAATGCTTTAAAATACCCTTGTCTTCTCCATCACAGCACCCCTCTCTGGTTAAAGGCTTTTAGAAAGCTGTATGTTCTAAGTAACGTGTAAATTATACATGACATGTAATTTCATCTTTTTAGTTGCTGTAGCAACATCACACTAAACTGTGCATTAGTCAGGAGTCCAGACCAGCAAATATCTTGTTTCAAAAGGATGGCTTGCACATTATGAAGGCTATTAGAAATGAATGCTGAAATAGATAATTGACTATATAAGCAATTCCAGCAGAACATGCATATGAGAAAGCATTACATTGAACAGGTTTAGAACTGAATCTGTATGCTGAGCTCCATATATAAATCTTACAAACATCCCTCACCTCCTCTTTTTTCATGCAAGTCCATATGGCAGTTCTATATGCGTGCAATGAAGGAAAATCCTGTGTGTCAGAGGCAGGTAAATAAAGCCTAAGAACCAGAAGTTCCTTGTGATAACCTGTGTATCTCTGTCCTGTATGTGGGATACTCAGTTATTTGTTGTCACTGTGTTTGCCATGGCCTTTCTGTTCCTGTGTACAATATGATGGCATGATGCTGCTCTGCCTCAGGCAGAGGTGAAAGGGGAGCAGAGCAGCAGAAAATCAGTGCTCCAGATCTTCCAGAGTGAAATTTTGATGGTGTGGTCGCTTGCTGTTTTCAGCTAGGGGGAATAGGTTATTGCTTTCTTCATTCCCTTCCCTAGGATACACTTGGAGCCACTTTTCCATGTTTGCTAATCTTATGCACCTTGCTATTTACTCATTGGTCTTACGCTTTACATTACACCAAAATTTACTTTTGGGGGTTTATGTATTTTGGATATTGTTCTTCACTTTCATTTTGCTCAGCTCATTGTGAGGATTTATAAACAGGTTGTTGGTAAGTAGTTTACAGGCCTTGAATTGGGTAAGTTTGTCCCCCATTTGTCATAATTCCTTTTCATGCCTGACTTCCTTTTCTCTGCATCCTCTGTTCTTATTCTCTGTCCTTATTCACACATCAGACCAGGCTTGTATTCTTCTAGATTGTGTTGTTGTGCCATTATTAAGTATTTAATCATAGCAGAACAACAATGTGTTACCATTCTATATAAAATTATAGTTATAACATACAAAAAAAGAGAAGCAAAAATTAAAATCAATTAGAAAAATTATTATTTCACCTCAACAAGGCCCCCAAAAAGGTGCAGGTGGACCAAGAAAATTTCAAAGCAATCCCACGAAGCCTCAGTCCTGGGGACTTGCAAAGTCAGGACAGTCTGCTGGCTGTTGTCACCAATGGGAATAGTGTGTTTACAGAGCCACAGGGCTACTGTAGAAGACAACTATAACATTAGAGAAAAATGGAATTGAATTCGAGATGCAATTTGATCCTAGACCACAGGTGCGGCAATGCAAAGTATCTGTAAACACAAACAAAGAAATAGGAAGCCTAACATTAAATCAGTATGTGGAAACCAAATACTGATAATTCAAACTGACATGAACTGTTCAGTTTGCTTGTCAAGTAAATGCAAGATAGCTATGGCAAGTATTCAAAGCATAGCCATTCTTGAAAGAAAAGTACTGAAGCTGTTGATCTCTTGGTAAACTATTACACAAATCATTGCTGTACAGTTAACTTTTGTGAGTTACCATTCTTCAGAATGAGAAAGAGGTTGATGATTTGAAAAAGAATTTGGTTGCCTTAAAATCTTGCTTGAAATTCCGTTCCAATTAGCAAATACTTAACAGTTTTATTTTCAAGGAGATATTGAATGTGTTGTTATGTGTGCAGTTTTCACATGGTTTGTTTCATAATATGTAAGGAATTTTCTTGCATCACATTTTTCCTCTTGTTTGAAGATGTATTTCTACTTACTATGCTAGAATCATTTCAGTTAAGGTTGGCATAAGTGGCAGTGAGATCAGGGGGACATTCTTGGTCTTCTATCAAACTAATTTTGTTTAATTTTGCAAGGTTTTCAGGCATTCTGTTTCATTGAAAAATGTAAATTTGAGTCTTGTGGGGATTTTGTATTTTGCCCAATGAAGCAGAAAACTGCTGTCCAGAAATCAGATATCAGATGTGCATCTTCTGCTAATGTTAAATTCAGTGTAATTTTTCTGTATATACTGAATGTGGACAATACAGAACAGAAGAGATTGCTGATTCCATGGGGTTGATATAGCAGGTAAAATAGCTCTGTATTTTACTTAGATGAGGGCTGGCTGTATTTTTATTACTGGTCATAGGGATAATATAACAGTTAGAGATAGTGCAGTAAAGGAAGCAAAAGAAGCAAAAGTGAAAGAAGGATGTATATTAATTTTCTTTTCTGCAACATAGTGTTATTAAGGGCTTTCTTAAAAAAGTTCATTATTGCTGATTATTTTCATATTCATTACAAAGGTTTGTTGACTTAATTGCCTGTGCTTGCCAACCACCAGTGTAATTTCTGTATCATCCTTTCAATGGAAAAATCATGAGCTTTCATTCACAGACACTGAAAGATTGGATTGGAACAGAAATAAATCAAATCAAGGCTTTGCACTACACAGGGGAAAAAATGAAGGCACCAAAGTCTTTTGTTTTGGAATCTGTTTTATTTTATGATTCAGAGCTGGAGATCTTTTTCAGGATTCATGGAAAATTTTAGTACTGAATTTAGTGTTCAGCATTAAGAATGGATCCTGGCATTGTCATGCAAGGAGTAAATCTGTAATTAACGGAGCTTCATCTTGGGTCTGAAGAAATTGAACATATGTGTTCACTGTACATATTCCTGGTAATTTTTTTTTTTCCCTATTTCATTTAGAGTTGCCGTTTTTTAATGTCAGCAGCACCGATTTTGACAGCAGTAGTTGCTGCAGACACTTTTGCAGGTTATATATGTAGTCTTACAGGCAACTTGGGCTTCTTGCAGTGTCGTTGTTGGAGTGTGTCTGAGCTCCAGTTGGTGCAGCCACTCTTCTGGTGTGAGAGTTCTTCAAATCCAGTGCTTCTTTTGTCACATGGGGTTGTAATATCTAGCTTAATTGTAAAGAGAGTGGGCAAGAAGGAGAATCTCTGTCTTAATACAGAACCAGGAAATAAATGTTATTCACTGTTTAAATGTATGATTAATAAATAACTGGTGTTCTCACAAAACAAAACAAAACAAAAAAAACCTTAAAAAAGAAGGGTACTTATACAAAATTTAAGACATTTTAAAGGTGTATATTTAAGCCAAGTCATATCATAACTAAAATTTTCCTCCTTCAAATATTCATCTAAGATCAGATGTCCTGATCTTGCATCACACCAATCTTAATTATTTTAGATAAGATCCATATTTTTCCTGGTAGTCTCATTATTAAGTATCAGTATAATCAAGCAGAAAGAAGAGGATGACTTTTTAAATAATGACCTGGAATGTCTAGAAAGACTGGCTCTATTTAGCATGCTGAAAATATGGCTAGTTCATACCAAGAGTATAGCTTCTCTTTTCCCACTTACAAAATACATTCATTATTTAGGAGTGCTCCTGTCCCAAAGTAATTTTTTATTGTGTCCCTGAAGTCTGCAGATCAGACATGAGGACCTGTATCATAGAGTTACAGAGTCACTGAGGTTGGAAAAGACCTCCAGGATCAAGTCAAACTATATGCAAAAGCATAACAATAATAGAGCACGATTCTCCCCCTCACATACCAGACCCCTTAAGCTCTTCCTTTGGCAGCCCCAGCATCCCCCCAGCTGGACAGCTCTCCTTTCTGGACAGCATTAACTGTGGGAGCTGCAGGAGGGACTTGATCTGTGCCTGTGCTGAGCCTCTGTTCCCTGCCTTTGCTGCAGCTCTTCCTCTAGCATGCACAACCTGTAACACAGTGGAATAAAATCAACAGAGCTAAAGTTCACTAAATTTTTGGACAAGTGGAAACAAACCTAATTAATATCTCCTCGTCTTCAGGACTGTGTAAGATGTGCTTTATCAGGCAACAAAAGCTCTTTGTTTCATAATTTTATAAGAAGTTGTTATTTTAATTGAAGTTCATTTACTTATCTCTGTATGTAGGTACATAGATAAATATATCTTCATCTAAGATCAGATATCCTGATCTTGCATCACAGCAATCTTAAGTATTGTAGATAAGATCCGTATTTCTCCTGGTAGTCTCATTAATAAGAGTATCAGTATTTTCAAGCAGAATAGAAGAGGATAACTTTTAAAATAATGACCTGGAATGTCTAGAATCATATATATCATTTGTATGTACATATCAATACACACATATTGTGTAAGTCTAGTTCATCCCTTATTTGTAATCTTGTTTAAATAAAACCATGGTTAACAGGATGCTGGTATTTTCCAAGGATTTTAGGAAGGTGAGGCATCCAATTATTCAAATACTTTGTCTCTAATGATGCTGCGTTGATTTTAAAGTAACCTTTTTTTTCCCCTTAGCAGCCTGCCCATGGTTTTTGTTCATATTTTCTGCGTGCCAGCTCTCTGTATAGGAAAAAAAAATTATTGAAAGTTCACGTCATGGTAATAAAAATAAAATGTATTACAGCAAGTTTGTTTGTTCATAGGTATTTTATGTGGTTTCACGGTCACCTGTTTGGCAAGCATTGAGATTCAGAGCTGAAAGAGCTGCTGCACTAAATCTGCATTCCTCTGCATAGTCTTTGGTGATTTTCTGAGGAAAAAATAGATTAAGCTGAATGCATCAATACATTTGTGACCAAGTCCCAGATTTGTAGCATAAAACTTACAGGAAATATTTTGAAAATTTAAAAATCCCAACAACTATTACCTCTAATAGATGTAATTTTTTCAACAGAACGTTTTTCAGCTCTGTGCTTTAAGCAGCAGTCATCTTCTGTTGTGGGAAGAGCTGAAATTTCATCTACAGCACAGAATTCCCTGCTGCTGAGATTCACTTTTTCATGTCATTTTTAGTCTACAATCAACATCAGTTCTTAGCGTCAAGTACACTTTTTTATCTACATCTACCTTCTACATGTCTTTCCTAACTAACATTCTTGCTGTTTTCCCTCGTAGCTTCCTTAATTTTATCTGTTGTTTTTCTTTCAGAATTCTGTGTGTCCACGTGGTGTCTTTTAGCCAATAGGGCACTGGGATAACCAAGACGAGCCCGTACTTTCTTCTCATTCTTCCCTTGTTGATGCGCATTATCTTGTGATGGAGCAGGGCTGCTTGCTTTCCTATAGAGCAGCTCAGATTGGTGAGGGCAGGCAGAAGAATGTTTTGTGACTGAGCAGGGTTTTGGTGCTTCTTCAGAGTCAGAGAATGAAAGAAAATACTTTCTTTGTTACCTCATGGCTGCAGAATTTATTGTAAATTTGTTTTACAGTGCTGATGTACATATATATGAAGGCTTCCTTCCCTGGATGTGTAAATCATTTACAGAGCTGTATGTGTGGTCAGTACTCAGCTTATGGTTTAAGTAAAGACTGCTTACTTTTATCTAGGACATGTGGATACAGAAAAGAATAAAACTGTTGAAGGTTTGCATTCAGCAATGCCTCATCCCTAGCTAAAAATATTATGCGTGGAATTTTATATTTTATACATACAGTAGTGGTTCAAAATGTAAAGACTCCTTTTCTTTACAGAAAAATTCAGATATTGAAAAATAGCTCCTTCATAGAATATGCTTAACTAAGCTTCTTTTCATGCTTCTCCCTCTTCTCCTGGAGTCAGTCCACTCAGGCTCTTTATTTCCTTAAAGGCCATTTAAGCAGCTTGTTCTTACCTTGAGGACTACACAGTCCTGCTGCAGTTACTCACAAACCCCTTCCCTAACATTCACTCTTTTGTGTTTTTCTCTGTCAAGATTGTTGTTACTGTTCTTTCCATCAAATACATTGAGGTCAACGTAAGTTTTGTCTTCCTTTTCTTTCCACAGGACAAAAAACATTTAAGGGACAAGGTCTGGCTGGGACAGGCACTGGAGGCTTAAATTTATAATTTGAGTTTTGTGATATGCAGGTTTTTTCCTTTCATAGAGGTTTTTGTGAAAGACTGTGTCCTTCTTGTTGGCTTCCAAGAATACTTTCATCAACACTTATTTCCTCTACAAGTTCTTCCAAACTCCTTCTTAGTTTGTGATTTTTTGCTTGATCCTTCTCAGCTTGAAGGTGTTAGCCATAGGAATGCATCTCAACCTGAAATTTGAAAAATAATGTGTACAAATGAAGTTACACTAATCATCTTTGTCAGCAGCTCATTTAAGAATATTATGTAGTGCAAAAATAATTTGTATGTGTTCACCCTAATCCTTTAAATTTAACTGTGCATCATCTTTAAAACAGACTGCAAAGGGTGGTAAAAAATCTCTTTTGAAGAAAGGCTATGTTTTTACTTCATCTTTTTTTAAGCAGGAAAAATTATGTAAAGTATTTGTCATAAAGCTTTGATAGTGAAATAACCTTCCAAGTTTTATTTTCAGCTGTATTCATTGTATTTCACTTACTGCGCCATCATAGAACATGTTAATAATGGTCATTTCTGTACAGTTGATGAGGTGTGAGAGAAATTGTGACGCTTTTGTGAAATTTGGCAGGGAAATTGTAAGCAGTATTGACTTTTTTATTTTTGTATTGGAATTACCAATTCAGTGATTGTTGGAATGAGCAGTTTACTAAAAGAGATGTGCAATTTCTCCACTTATTTATAGCAATAGTTCCTTATTTATCTGAATAAGGGGAAGCATCTGAAAAATTAGACCAGCAGATGCTATAAGTACCATTTCAGGAAATACAGGGTAGAAAAATGCAATCAGAGAATGGAACGTGAATAGTTACTGACATTCAAAAATGGGGAAGGTAGATATTTCAAGAGAGAAATCCCAAGAGATCTTAATGGTTTATTTATTGTGGTGAAGGGGAAACTAAGAATTTGCTTTCAGGTTTTGATTTCAGTTGTTTATACACAAAAAAAGGGAGATCAATATTTTTATCTTCAAATCAGTTTAATCACTGAAGATATTGCTGAAGCTCGGCTGCATTATAAAATTGGAAACTATTTAAGCCCATTTCCAGTGTTATTGCATATAAGCAGCATGGTTTTATTTAAAATAAAGACGTTATATTTCTTGTGGTCTAGAATACATTCCGAGTCAGAGTGGAACTTGTTTAATTTTTCCCAGGTATTCACAAGGTACTTACACACTCATGTTGTGTGAGGAAAAGGTCATTGCACTCCCCATACAGGCACAGAAACAACATCAGCAGAAATTGCAATGCTTATACCATACAACCAAAAACAAAAAGGAGAAAAAAAAAGGTGGGAAAGCATATGAGAATTTCAAAATCTTACTGTATTTTCTGTTGCTGAGTGAGGGCAAGATGATGTCTTTTCTCTACACGTCAGCCTTTCTTGTATCTATTTGAGGAAGTAATATCAGCCTCTCACCACAGCAAAGAGACTCATGTATGTGTGCTCCCAGGGCCATGGGGAGGTACCTCTAGCCTTGGGATCTTCAGGGCTAAGAACAATGAACTGATAATTTGTTATTGACATTTCATTTCAGTAGTTGTAAACCTGAACATGTGTTGTCAGTGATGTTATTGAGCAGGCAAATAGTCTCTCTGTAATAAGCCAGTAGGACATGTGGCATCTCCTTTAACAGGAGATGGTGACATTAAAAGGAGTGCACAAGAGCTGGGAAAATGCAGCTGCCAGAAAAATGATAGAGAAAAATGCACTACTACCTATGATAACCTTTTTCATCTGGAACAATAGGCAGCTGCATAAGGCTAAGCTTTTTCTATTCTTGCCGATTCCAGTATTACTTTTTCCCCAAGCACAAAATGTTCTTTTGCACCACAAAGTTTGAATTGGTTTTGTTTTAGCAGTGTGTTGCCTTTTTTTTTTTTTTTTTTTGGTGCTGTTTGTTCTTGTGCTGTTTTTGGAGTGTTCATGCCAAACTGGCTAGGGAAGGCTGATAATGTTACACCAGTCAGAATGTATAGTCCTTTTCTGAGCCTATCGTAAAATCCCTGAATTAAAGGCTGTTTCATTATTAGCCATTTGTTCTGAGAGTGTGAGAGCCCACAGGAGGTTCACAGCCTTTGCTGAGCCCCTGGTACTGTTTATCCTCCCTACTGAGACCACCTAGTTTGTTTGGAACAAAGTGGATTTCTAACTACATCCATACACAGACAATATGAACAGAGGGAAGTCAACATGCACAGTGTCACAAGGCTAATAGTTCAGTGTCAAAATATGACTTGGTAATTATCTCACACATGAGTGCTGTAAGTGTTTTGGTGGGGTTTTCAATCTGTTTGATGTCCTAGTTGACAGTTCTATGGAAGCTGATGATATTTCTTTTATTTAAAACTTATTCCAGAAAAATTAAACAAAATCATTGTTTCACATTGAGACTGCATTGAAGAAACAGTAGTAGCTCATTAGAATTCATTTTCATGATCTATTTCAATTTTGTTTCCTTTTGTAGAAATGTAGGTATTCATACTCGATTGGTTCTGGCATACCCTTTCTCATGCAGATCAAGTACTTTTTTTTTTACATTGATTGTTCACACTTAGCCAAATGTGACTGAAGGAACTACACTTTCTGTTTCACACTTTTTGTTTGCTTCCAGATGGAGAAAGGGCAACGAACATCATAGAATTAATATGCAATTCCTGCATCAGAAGGATAGCCTAAAATTCAGAAAAGTGCACAGAGAAAGTAAAGGATTTGGCTTACAACCAGACAGTGACAATAGGACGGTAGAGCTATAAGCTGAAAGGAAAAAAACATGCTTCCATTTTGATGGCTGCCTTCCAGTACCTGCAGAGAAGTTACTGGGAGGATGAGGGAAGGCTCTTGCTGCAGTTCATGGTAGGAGGATGAAAGAGACAACAGGCATATGTTGAAATGAGAGGTTCTAACTGAGTATCAGGTACTGCTTGTTCACACTAAGGACAGGCAGGCAGCGGAACATGTTGCTTCAGAGATGTTGTGCACTATCAGTCCATCCTTTGAGATTTTCAAGCTGTGAGTAGGTGAACTCAGAGCAACATGTTCTGGTCTTGTGAGCAAATGCCTTCAGCAGAGCATGGATTAGAGATCCTCCAGCATCAATTATTCTTTAATTCCCTGGGTTTGGGCTGAGCATACCTTAATATGTCCCATGAAATTTAGGTGACACTTCTGGGTCTTTCTACTGCTTTTTTTTCCCATTTTTAGTGCATTTTTTTACAATCTGCTTCCATACAGACACATTGTCTTTTTCCATGTTCAGCATTTCCTAAATTAAATTATGGCTGTGTGCAAGTCCCACACAGTTACCTCTGTTTTTTTAATCCTTCACTATTGGGGCTCTCAGTAAGAAGGAGGTTGTACTTAATTGATTTTTTGAGCCTTGGCAAGAAGACTTACCTGTCATAGCTAACTTACTGTAATTTAGCACATGCGGGGGAGTATATGGATGTCATGCTTCTGAATTTTGCAGGTTTTTTTTACTCAAACATTTAAACTCCAAAGGTTCACAGCATTTCATGGAATTTCAAACAAACATGTACTTGGTTTTCCACATTCCACATTAAACAGCTGTTGTAAGTCTAGAGTTAAGGTCACCTAGCTTTATTGGCTTTCTTACTTGTGTTAAGGCAAACACTATTGATTGCTCTTCAAGAACGTTTTTAGAACATTTCTTTTGAAAGGAAAGTTAAACAAATACATGCTTCTGCATGTCTAATTTGACAAACAGAAATAGTTGGCTAATTTCAATCTACCAGGATGGCGACACTGCAAGCCCTTGTATGCAAACTTTCAATGTTTAATATGCAGATTGTGAAATATCAATTAATTGCCAAGTATTTTATTTCTCTCTGAAAAAAAAATTGCAAAAGTAAGTAATTTTGTCCCATTTCCCCTACCACAGTGTTTTCTTTCTCAGCCTCCCCTCCCTTCTGAATGCCTGCGTGTACAGACACACACAACAGGAGACAGTTTTCCTTTTATCTTTGTCTTCCACAATTTTACTGCAGCATGTCCTCTCCTGTCTCTGCAGGGGTCTGCTCTTGATCCTCTTTCATTCTCCCTCCACATCTTATTCTGCATTTCATCTGAATAGACAAGTCCATCTGTCTTCTCTGTGGCAACTGCCAATGATTCTACATCTACAAATCTTTCCTTCTGACTTTTGTCCAAACAAAACTATCGGCCTGTCTCTTTTGACATTTCGTTGTGCATTTGTCACCAGCAGAGGACAAGGCTCAAGGACAACCCCTAACCAGTCATACAAACCTCTTTGTTTTTCATGTTCTTTCTTAACTTCTGTAGCAGTCTGAACCACCCTGCCAGTTAAGCAGCAAATAATTTTTCACAAGTGCATTCAGATCCTGGCTATCTTGCACATTCTTTTGAATTATTATTCTAAAATATTGTGTTTCTTTCTCCCAGATCTCTTCATGTATTTTACATTAAGCCGCCGCTTTAAAATAAAGAGAAAATTTGGGCAAGGATCAAGTAAACCTAATTCCTTCCCATCCAAGTACCTTAAGCATGAAGCTGTAGAGTCTGTCCTGGTTATATTTTGTTTCTGTCATTTTAACTCTTGCATTCACAACCAGAAGAGAAAAAAGAGGTCTAGTGAACAATTCTAGCCTACAGTATCATATGCCATAAGAAATAAGATATTTGGGACTGATTTTCTTAGAATGAGATGATAATTTAATTTAAGTCTCCTGGTTTCTAGGCAAATGACCAAACAAGTCCATTCTTATCCAAGTGAGACAATAATTTTTAACGCACACTTTTTTTTTAAAGCTTATGCCCTCTTTGCTCAGGTGGCAACCCATAAAAGCAGAACTGCATGATCAGACTGAACAGAAACACTATTAAAGACTTAACAGAAAAATAAAATTAATCTTAAAAATACTAAATGGGGATTTGGACCATGAAGCTGCTCTTGGTTTACTAAGGAAGTGAGGTTAACTGGTGTCACAATCTATAGGCTTCAAATACTGTATTATACTCTTATTCAGCGTAAATCATATATAAAAGTAGGTAAAATTCCCAAAGCTGATACTTTTTTTTTTTGAGAATTGTCAAATGAATGGAAAAGAGATACTCTAATTATTGTTTCTGCTGATGTGAAAGGAAGATTGTGCAGAATTTATTTAATGTGAGATTCCTTTTGGCAGAAGCCTGTTAGACTGTCAGCATATGCATGCTGGCCATTCAAGCCAACTTGTGTAGAAGCCATTCATTGGCATAAATTTATCTCCAGCCCAGCCATAGCCTTTCAGTCTCTTGGCCAGTGAAGTATAGTAGAGGATGTCAGGAAGACGGAAGCTGGTATTAAAGTGGCAAGGTGAAATAATTTCTTAGAAAATCTGGTTTCTTTAGTTCCACTGCATGGAAAACCATGGTTTTTTTCCAGGCTGTTCTCAGCTTTAATCATGTGTTTTTGACGCATTTTAGAGCTTAACTTCTGTTGAGTCAGTGTTGCAAAACTGTTACTGAGAGAGCTTTTGTTCTCACAAAATTACAGACTTACTGTATTCAAGGGCATAAAGTGTTATCAGTGGCCAAGAAGTGTTCGATGCAGCTGAGGGTGTAAGGGATAAGCAATGTCCAAAGCCACTCATCATACCCTGACACCATCAACAAAGGTCAATACCACCGTGTAGAATGGGAGTATTTGAAAACAATTCTGTTTCATACCAGCTGTCTGTGATTCAAACCTCATCTCCTGGCTTGAGAAGAAGGATGGTACATTAATCATTACAACAACCAGGATGAGTATTTTCTTCCTCTATGCTGCCATGGTAGAGCTGGCAGAGAGCCCATTTCCTCAATTCACAATGTCCTTAGTCAGTGTATCGGTTTTGTGAGAGAAGGGTTTTGCAGCAGGGGATGACAGGGGTGGCTTCTGTGAGAAGTTGCCAGAAGCTTCTTCTACATCCGACAGAGCTGATGCCAGACAGATGGACCCACCACTGGCCAAGGCTGAGCCCACCAGTGACAGTGGCAGCACCTCTGGGATGAAAACTGCTGCACACCCATAGAAGGGAGAGATGAGTGAGAATGTGTGAGAGGAGCAGCTCTGCAGGCACGAGGGCAGTGAAGGAGGAGGGGCAGGAGCTGCTCCAGCTGCCAGAGCTGAGATTCCCCTGCAGCCCCTGGTGCAGCCCATGGTGAGGCAGCTGTGCCCCTGCAGCCCTTGGAGGTCCATGGGGAGCAGAGATCCACCTGCAGCCCACAGATAACCCCACGCTGGAGCAGGTGGATGCCATCAAAGGAGGCTGTGACCCTGTGGGAAGCCCACGCTGGAGCAGGCTCCTGGCAGGACTCGTGGCCTGTGGCGAGAGGAGGCCACGCTGGAGCAGGTTTGCTGGCAGGACTGTGACCCCACAAGGGGGCACACCCTGAAGCAGCCTGTTCCTGAGGGACTGTATCCTGCAGAGGGAATCTGTGATGGAACAGTTCATGAAAAACTGCAGCCCATGGGAAAGGCTCATGTTGGGTAGGAGAAGTTTGTAGAGGACAGTCTCCCATGGGAGACACCCCTCACTGGAACAGGGGAAGAGTGTGAGGGTCCACCCCATGTGATGACCACAGGCCCCATTCCCCATCTGCCTGCTCTGCTGGGAAGGGTGCGGGGAAGCAGAGAAATTGAGAGTCAGGCTGAGCCTGGGTAGAAGGGAAGTGCTTTAAGATCAACTTTTATGTCACATTATCCTACTCTGAATTGATTGGTAATATATTAAACTCATTTCCCTAAGTCAAGTCTATTTTGCCTGCGGTGGTAATCAGTGAGTGATCTCTTCCTGACTTCATGTGGACCCAGGAGCCTTTCCTTGTGTTTGCTCCCCCCTGATCAGCCAAGCAGGGAGGTGACAGAGAAGCTTTGGTGGGCACCTGGCATCCAGCCAGGGCCAACCCACCACAGTCAGGTGCTCCACCCAGACTTCATAACCTGGTACTATTTTGATCATGTAAGTATGGGGCTTTGCTGAGTTTTAGTGTCAAACATAATTGTGTAAGTAAAGCTGCAGGAAACACAGACCTACATATTTTGTAGATGCTATAAAGAACAAAGACTCATATTCCCCAGCAATAAGATGCATGCTGTCAATCTAAAATTTTTATAAAGTGATTATCATCAAGATGTTCTGGGATGTAGTTTCATTGCAATCAGTGAAAATGACACTCAAATAGAAATGCAAGCCACGTAGTTCTTGTTAGGGTTTACCAACCTGAATGCTAATGTAGGCAGAGAAAAAAATACCAAGAAATGACAAAGCTTTTATTTTCCATGCAGTTAGCCAAATACAAACAGATGAACTTTCTGAAGAATGACAGTTTGTTCCTAGGTTGAGAATTTATATTACTTATTTAATGGTTTGGCTGTAAAGTCAAAAATAAAGTGGTTTGTAAAGGAATTCAGTCATTGGCTGATGCCTTTGTTATGAGCAGATTTCCTCTAAAAAAGGAATCAGATTTTGACTAATGGAAAAAGATCATATAAAAAAAAATAGAAGGAGATTCAGGATTAGGACCAGAATTTTCTGAACCTCCGTGTCGGTTTTTATACATATACCCCAGTGGAAAATGAGCATTGCAGAGCTCTAAAGCAAAGTTCTTCTTAGAGCTGGCCTCATTATCTCTTCTTTCCTCACTCAATGGAATTAGTTGTACATTTCAGCTTTATTTTTCAAGTGTTGTCCTGGGGTTAGACAGCCTCAGGTTAAAGCACCTGGAGTTCTATTTGGGCATCCCTAGTAGAAAAAAACCGTGGGCATACCACAGTAAGCCCAGAAAAGGATGTCTAAGATAATAAAGAGATGGAATTGTTCTACCAGGAAAAGAGAAGTTTCAGGGGAACTTCATCAATGGGTCAATGGGGAAGTAAAGTAGATTAAGGCAGGCTTTTCTTTTTCTCTGTAGCATCATGGGAAAGGACAAGAAACAGTGAACATGAGCTGAAGTACAGGAAAATCCACTTAAACATAAGAAAAAACTTATCTACTGTGAGGGCAGTCAAACAGGGCCAAAGGCTGTCCAGAGAGGTTGTGGAATTTCTGCCCTTGTTGATAATCAAAGCCCAACTGGACATGATGCTGAACAACCTGCTCTAGTTGTCCCTGCTTTGAGCACTGGGGTGGGAATAGACAACTTCCAGTGGTCTTCTAACTTCATCCATCCTGTGATTCCTACAAATATTTGCTAAAATTTCTGCCACTTAGATATTTTTTAAATATTTTACAACAAAATAATTACTAGCAATAATTCATGTCATGAATAATCCCTTCAATCTAAAGTCCTCGAAGTATCTTGGAAACATTAATTTCAATCAACATGGAAATTATAAGTATAGTTAAAAAGTTACACATCTCAGTGAAATGCCCACCCATTTTGCAGATGCACAAGGGATGTCCAAGAGGTCAGAGACAGATATTGGAGGGGATGGGAGTAGAACTCTGCAGCTGAATTCTTATTCTGCCTCTGCACAATGGAACATACACATGCTTTCTAACACCCACTTATGTCTTCCCATCATCTAGAATGGTATCTGGAAGATGGTGTCCACCATGATCCTCTCCTCTCCTCTCCTC